>JAUCBL010000050.1:600000-777500 GCA_033807585.1 Hydrophis major
GATTTGAATTGGAGCTTGTATTCTGATCGGTTGTCAGGCTCCCATGGGGCCATGCAGGGGCAACTCTGAAGGCTGTCCTGAGTCCCAGGCTTGGTTGAGCGTTTCTGGATGATGGTGATGGCTTTGGGCAATTCCTATATAGCTTTATCTGGAGTAGATCTTTGTTATGTAAAATAGAGTGGCCTAGGCCAGAGTAATGGTCCATTAGCAAAGGTGGGAGGGGGGCGGAGTTTCAGCCTCTCTGAGTTTCTACTTTTCTTTTTAGGGGAAATATATTCTCCCTTTTTAGTATATCCTAAAATATTTCATTTTCCTAGGAGAGGGGAGGGTTTTAACTACTCCCAACACCTCTTTCAGTCCTTGGAAGAGTCTTGAATCCTCCCTTGTCCAACTGAGAGATTTTGTAAGTTGGAGAAGCTGCTCTCATAATCTCTTCCTTGTCTTCTCTCAAGACTCAGTTTCAGGTTGCAGTCAAGTACGATTTTGAGATTGTTTTCATAAACATGTATTTATTTACAAATAAAAAAAGATGGCAAATGTCTCCAACACAACTTCCTCCTTCATCCAGTGCACTTTAAATACAGTCAGAGACCAGCATTACAATTAATAATAATAATAATGGAGAAAAATAAAAATAAATGACAGTCAATGGGCAGTTAGACTCTGCCTAATGCTGGGTCATGTGCGAATATGTGGCAATATAAATGTCCTAAATAAATAAATACATCATTTTGCATTACAGCAGAACAGAATTTGGCCCCATTCAGAGAAACTCCTTCCTACTGATCTGATAACTGGAATGTAAAAGAGTTCCATATTTCCCAGATATTTTATTAGGAGAGGTGTCACAAAGTGAATCCCTGAGACCTGATAGGAGATGATAGCTGAGTCCTGATAGCAGGCTGTGGACTCATTGGTGGGATTCAATTTTTTTTACTACTGGTTCTGTGGGCATGGCTTGAATTTGTGGGCGTGGATTGGTGGTCACATGACCAGATGGGCATGGACTGGTGGCCATGTGACTGAATGGGCTTAGCCAGGGGGCCATGTGATTGGCAAACCAAATACAAATGGTCCTCGCTTAATGGCTGGTTACATAGCAAGTGTTCTAATTTATGACTGATCTCCCCAGAGCTACTTGTCCTGTTTCTGGAGTTTTGACAACCATAAACAGAAACACACAAACACACATGCATACACACTCACTCACTTACATAGAGAGAGAGCTTTCTAACCCTGCTATTTGATTCTCTAAGGATCTCCTGCTGGAGCAGGGGGTTGGACTACATGACCTCCGAGATTCGCTGCATGCCAGCCCTAGATTGTTGTGTTGCTTCAAAGAGTCTTCTGAAGCCAGGGTTTGTGTGCTTCCTTCCTCTCCTTTTTTTTCTCTCTCTCCCTCCCTCCTTCCATGTATTTATCTATCCATCCATGTATCTAATTCACTTTCTCCATTTTCCCTCTCTTTCTTTCTCTCTTTCTCTCTCTCTTTCTTTCTTGCTCTTTCTTTCTTTCTTCTCTTGTCCCCCCCCCCCCCGCTCTCTCTCTCTGTGTCTCTCTCTCACACACACACAAACAGACACAGATAGTGGGAGAGAGAGAGGGGAAGATAGGGACCCGGCCTCTTCACTATCCCCCACCTTCCCCCTTCCCTTCTCAGGCCAGGCGAGGGAGGGGAGGGTGAGGGGCAGGGCCAGCTGCTTCAGGCAAGGTGAAGAGGCATTGACCAAGCACAGGAGAGTAGAAGCCTGGGAATGGCGGCTCTCGGCTCAGCTGCCCTGAGGGGCTCCTGCAGGCATATCACAACAAAGGGGGCGAGAAGACCCGGGACAACCATGCACCCACCTGCTGGCTGGCCGGGCGGGGCTGGGCTGGAAGGAGCGCATCCGCTGGGAGAAGGAAGAAAACGTAATGTGGGAGGTCGGGCAGGCAGGCAGATGTCCCAGGGCTGCTACACGTGTGCACTGCATCAGTAGCACACGCACGGCTGCACACAGAGTACGCATGTGCAACATCCCTGGGACATCTGCCCAATCTGCGCCACAGCCACCATGTGGTAGGGAATGCTAGGATAGCGACTGGGACAAGTGGGCGACCCGGTTCAGGGGTGTGGCCAACCAGGGGTGTCCATCGGTTCACCTGAACCGGTGAGAACCGGTTGAATACCACCTCTGCGTGAGCTGCAGTTCGAGTGGCCCCTTGTCCTCAGGGCCCCAGTCTCAGCTCAGGTGCTCTTTCTTTGTATCGGCCCCCTGAAATGGCTCTGGGAACTCCGTTGCAGCTCTCGGAGGTTAATTCCCTTTGGACTCTTGGCAGGTTTATTCGATATAAATATCTCGTTGCTCTAAAGGCTGCTCAAATAAACATTCTTGGGAAGAGCAGCCCCATCTTGTTGGATTTCCAGATCTTTGAGACCTTGTTTGAGTTCACTCATCCCCCATCCTTAAAAGCCCTTCCCTGCAGAAGCCACAGGGGCTGAGTACCAATGAGTAGTTGTGTTCATTTTCCCAACAACAACAACCCTGTGAGTTGAGTTGGGCTGAGAGACTGGCCCCCAATCCCCCACCCTGCTTCATGACCAAGGAGGATCTTGAACTCACAGCCTCTTGGTTTCTACTTCGGGAGCTTAACCAGTAGACCAAACTGGGTCCCTTACATACTTATCAAGCTTGGCACAATCCTTCATCCAGTGCATCATTAATGTTCTTATATGAGATACTATAATTTATCAAATCCTAAAACCCAGATAGTTTTCTATTGCTTTTTAGTCATACAGTTGTTTCTAGGAGGAAATCATAAATATTTTTCTGGAAAGTTGGTAATGTTTAAATAACATAAAAGTATATTTGCCTGAGAATTGTTATAAATTTTGTATAATAGCGATTTATCAACACTATTATATTAACGACAACATAGAAAAATTGATGACTTAACGTTCTATCTTCCCACTTTCATGACAAAGATTAAAAAACTATAGATTATTTGAGTACCATTTTTAAATCAGTTTTTATCCACTTAGTTGTCATACCATCCATCCCTCACTTAACTGGGTTTCTGATCACATCACAAAATTGTTTGTTGCTCTTTCCTGAGATCAAGTTATATCAGCAGTATTTCCATAATGTATTTGGGAAATGAAATAATATGTGAGGATGACTTGCATAGACAGGGCTGCCAACCTTGAGTGATAGTTCGGAGTGAGACACTGCGAGGGAGCATATATAAGCGATTTTTCAGGGGATCGGTGGCTCCGAGCAGCCGCTCGCCTCGCCGATAAAAATATATTTGTTTTTCGATTGTACTAAGGGCATTGGTGAAGTGTTCCCTGGTTTATTTTTCCTTTTGCCCTTTTTATGCAAGCTGCATCAGCTATTCAAAAGTTAGAATGGAATGGAATTGGAATGAAACTGGAATGGAATGGAATAAATTGGAATGGAACTGGAATAGAACAGAACAGAAAACTATTGTCACTTTAAATGTACACTAATCAGCATACATTAAAACAAAATTTCGTTGCATTCAGTTCTCAAAATATAACCATTACGCATATACCCGCATATACCCACATACACATACATATATGACAAAGAAACATCACAGTCCATTTCAAATAATTACCCAATTATTTTTTCAAACCTTTTATGAAACTAAAAGGCCTATGCTATGTCTCATTGGTTTTCATAGTCAAGTTCCCTCACTGAAGAAAAATGTGTTTTTGTAATATGTGTCCTCATTTTTTTTCTTATGCCTATGGGTTAAAATGTATGTATGTATGTATATGTCCAAATCATGACTAAAGTATGCATCAGATTGCACCATTTAAAATGTAAAATTGTCAAAGCTCCCTACCGTGGAAGGGGGGACACCCCCCTTCCACACCATCCCCCCCTCGGGCGCTTCGCGCCCTCGGGCTTGGTCGCTCCGCGCCCTCGGGCTTGGTCGCTCCGCTCCCTCACAGTATCTCACTCCGAACTATCACTCAAGGTTGGCAGCCCTGCATATATGTGCATATATGGGCAGCTATTATCATGGTCTGTGAAATGTAGTCTGCTTCTACGAAGAGAAGGTTTGTGGAACATAATTGGAAATCCACCAAACGTAGAAGAATGGGATCCAGAGGATAAGGAAGATAAACTAAAGATAGAAGAATTTATGCATAAAAATGAACACGCTATTTGCATTATTGCTTTAACCTTAACTGATCAACAGCTTGTTTATATCCACGGAGAGAAAACGGCTGTTGGGTGTTGGCAGAACCTGAAGAGGATTTATGTTCGAGATAATGTTGGTGCTCACATAAATCTAACACGGAAACTTTTCAGTACACATCTCCAAACAAATGGTGATATGCTGAATCATTTGAAAACTATGCAAAGCATTTTTCAAGAACTGCACGAGAAAGAGCTTATTTTCTCTGAACTACACCAAGTCTACATAATTCTATCTTCACTTGATGAAAGTTATGACAACTATGTAACTTCCCTTGAAATTTTGCCAAAGGAAAGCCTAACTTTAACTGATATAACTGGCAGATTGATTGAAGAGGCCAGAAGAAGGCTTGAAAGAGATGAATTAAGGAGGCAGCAACCTCAAAAAGAAGATAATGAATCTCCTACTGCATACACAATTAAAAAGTGCTTTAATTGTGGAGGAAGAGGACATTTGGCAAGATTTTGTAAAAAAGCAAAGCACCAGAACGCTGGCCAGAATACAAAAAGTCATCAAAAGATAAATAAAAATTTAGAGTTAGCCATGTATAGTAACAAAGCTGTAAAAAATAATTTATGGGTGGTTGACAGTGGAGCATCCCAATGTATAACAAATGATAAGAAAAATTTTATTGAAATATCCAAGAGTACACAGCAGATATCGTTAGCCAATGGCTGGAAACTGAAAGCTAAAGGTCAAGGTATAGCATATTGTTCTTTTATAAAAGAGAATGTAAAAATGTTATATGTACCACAACTTAAGTTTAATTTAATTTCAGTTAGAATTTTGGTTAAACTAGGAAATGTAGTTACTTTTAAAGGAGATAACTGCATAATTGAGAAAGAAGATAAGAAAATTACTGCATCTTTAAGAGGTGAATTATATGTGTTAAATGATGATGGTTTAAAAGTGGCTAACACAGTTTATGAAAATATGAAACCTCATGATGTATGTATTCACTTGTTACATCGAAGGCTAGGGCATTTAAATCTTAAAATGCTTAAGAGAACTGTTGAATTATCTAAGGGAATAAGTTTGAAACCTTGTAATAAGTATTTGCAATGTAATGCCTGTAATCAAAGTAAGAGCAGGGTCACACCGGCTAATAGAGTTGATGGATTTACTACCAAAGAACCTTTAGAAGTAGAATTTGCAGATTTAATAGGTCCGAAAAAACCAAGTGTAGGAGGAGCTCGTTACATACTAAGTATAATGGACCACTATTCTAGATGTGGGTTTTGCTATTTAATGAAGAGCAAAACTGAAACGTATCAAAATCTCTTTAATTGGATTAAATTTGCTGAAAGAAAAACTAAAAAGAAATTAGTAACTCTTATAACAGATAATGGTACGGAATTTACAAATAATAAATTCCAGAACAGACTAAGAATGTTAGGTATTCAACATAAAAAGTCTACACCATATAGGCCACAACATAATGCCTTTATAGAGAGAAGAGGCCAAACATTACAATCAATGGCACGAACTATGATGTCTGATTCAGGATTACCTGAAAATTTGTGGGGAGAAGCAATAATGTGTGGTAATCATATATTAAATAATGTTGTTAATTCAACAACAGGTGAATTATCATTCACATTGTGGCATGGTACAAAACCTGATTTAAGTTACATGCACACATTTGGAGCACCAGCATGGGTGCGTATCCCTTCACAACTTAGACACAAAGGACAGCATAGAGCTAAAAAATTATATTTTGTAGGATATACATCTAATCATAGATCTTATAGATTCTGGGAACCAGGTACATCTAGAGTTTACACCAGTGCTAGTGCAAAATTCCTAGAACATGTAGGATGGAATAGATTAGAGCAAGATTTGAATAATGAAGTAATTATTGAACCCTACAAAAGGCAGAAAGATCAGATTAGTTATAAGAAGAGTCCAATTAAAGAAGAAGTCCATGAAGAGCAAATAGGACCAGAACAAGAGGAAACAGTTGATCAGGAAGAGTTAGATAATCATGAAGAGTTAATAAATGAAAGTCCACCTGTAAGTCCTTTAATACCTAGACGTACTACACGTGTAACTAGACCACCTGATAGGTATCAAGCAAGTATAGTTTGCCAAGTAACTAAAGTTCCAACTAGTGTAGATGAACTTAGGATGTATCCTGCTAAGGATCAGGAGAATTGGCAAAAGGCAATGGAAAAAGAACTAAATTCATTAAAGGAAATGAAAGTTTATGAAGATGCTAAATTACCTCCAGGAGAAAAATCCATTGGGTGCAAATGGATATTTAAAGTAAAAACTGGAAATGATGGGACTGTTACCCATAAAGCTAGGTTAGTAGCTCAAGGATTTAATCAAACTGCATCTGATTACGATGAAGTTTTTGCACCAAGCCTTAAAGCAACATCTTTAAGAGCAGCATTAGTATGGGCAGCTAAGAAAAACTATGTCATTAACCATTTAGATGTAGAAACTGCTTATTTGCATGCACCATTGCAGCACACTATATATTTGAAAAAGCCAGTAGGTATAAAAGACAATAAAATAAATAGTAATGATTGTTGGAAACTCAAAAAGAGTCTTTACGGGTTGAAACAATCTGGGTTTGAGTGGAACCAATATATTGTGAAAGAGTTAAACAATATAGGTTTTAAATCTGGTTTAGCAGATCCATGTGTGTTTAAAAGAGAAAATAATGGAACGGTGTCATTATTGTTATTATTTACAGATGATATTGCTTTGATAACTAAGACTAATAATGAAGCTAATGAGATTATATCATTATTAGCCAAAAAGATAAAATTAAAGCATTTAGGTGAAATTAAAAAGTATCTAGGATTGACAATTAACAAAACAAAAAATGGTTTTAAGATATCTCAAGAAGATAAAATTTGCCAATTAATTAAAACGTTTAAAATGGAACTTTGTAAACCGGCAAAGACTCCAATGAGTCAGGAAGTTTGCCAAACTGATGATCAAAGTCCCAAATTTGATAAGTCCACATATCAATCTTTGACTGGCAGCTTATCATATATAAGCAATTGGTCTAGGCCAGATATAGCTTATAGTGTAAATCAGCTGGCACGTTTTAATTGAGATCCACATCAATGTCATTGGCAATCATTAAAGAGAATTTTAAGATATCTTAAAGGAACAATGAACCATGCATTATAGAACCAAAGGGTGATTTAAGTCTTAGTGCCTATGCAGATGCAAGTTTTGCAACTGATATAAACACTAGAAAATCAACATCTGGGATGGCTATATTATTTGGTAAGACACTAATAGGGTGGAGGTCAATCAGACAACAGCATATCAGCTTGTCCACGATGGAAGCAGAATTTTCATGTCTGTCATTATTATGCACTGACTTAATTCTGTACAAACAGTTATTATTAGACATGGGTATAACTGTTAAAGATTCCATTATTGTGTACGAGGATAATCAAGCAGCTATAAAGTTAGCTACTAGTATTGCTGTAAAAACTAGATCAAAACATACTGATTTAAGATACTTAAATGTTAGAGAATCTGTAAAGAATGGGCTAATTAAATTGGAATACTGCATGACAGAAGAAAACATTGCAGACCAATTTACAAAAGCTCAAGGAGTAATTAAGTTTAAAGAAAGTTGTAACTACTATGATTTAAAGATGTAAATAGTTATTTTATTATTATTTCCTAAAAGGGGAGAATGTTAGGGATAACATTGTTTTACCCTAACTGGTTTAGGTAAATAATAATATGTAATCATAGTTTGTATGTTAAAGTGTCTGCAACTTTAACTGTGGGATAGTAATTAAGGGAGTGGTTGTGAAAGCACTTTAAAAGAAGCAAGGCTGCAGCTTGCTCTCTCTCTGGCTTTGATGATCCCTGATTACTGCAAGGACTCAAGACTGCATTGCTCAAACGGGAGAGAAAACAAAGGACTGACTTGTAAGTGAACTGACATAGGATATTCTAAACGGACTTTGCTCACTGAATATCCCTAAATGGACTGACTAAATGATACATGACTATTGGACTGTTATTTTGACTATGCTATGAACTCATAATGGAATAAACTATATTTTTGATAGCACAAGCCATGGCTGCCAACTCTCACGCAATCAGCGTGAGACTCACGCAATTCAACCAATTTTGACTGTCTGACTCTGATAAACGAAATCTCACGCTAAAACCCCAAAATGGAATGTACAAAAATAAATATATCTCTACATTCTCTGATATTCCGAATATGCCCAAGCCCAAAGTTTCGAGAAGTGAAGCCTCCGATCCTGGGCGGCTTCAGAGGGCGAACAGAGCATGTGCGAGAGGACGTTGCCCGCATTGATTTCTGTACTGGGGTGAGGAGAGAATTCCACGCTGCAGGAAGCGGTTGCTCCTTTCCGCTCTAGGATGTCACAACTCTCTGGGCTTAACCCTTGAGCTGCACTCTGCTCTGGCAGGCGGAGATGAGAGAGACGAACTCTCTATCCCCCATGAAGTACGACTACACCCGTCTGGTCTCAAGGCCGCTGGGATTGGGGCGCAAAGGCGCGTCCCTCTCCGGCCTCCCTCTCGCAAGGGGAGCTGCCGTGGCTGGCCTCTTGCGCGCCTCGGCTTCTCTCGCTCCCCAGCCTGATGGGAAGTCCCTGGAGAGGGAGGGGGAAGAGGGGGGGAGGGCTCCTTCCCGGGTACATTGTGTCCCTCCCCCTGCCCTTTGCACCTAGATATGCGCCCCCCCCAGCCTCCCCTGGGTCCAAGAGGCTGCAAGAGGGTCTGGCAGGGAGGAGCCTCTCCAGGAAGGGGGTCCCGCCAGAGGGCAGGCTGGAGCGGAGCGGGGGGGGCTCGCAAGGAGGGGGGCTTCCTGTCCCCTCCGAGCCCCAATCGCAGCCGGTGCAGGAGTTTCTCTCTTTTTAGGCTTCTTTCCCCACTTGATGCCAGGAACATTTGGATGCTCTTTGGGAGCCCTTGGGAAGGAATCTCGCCTTGAGGGGTCTCCCCACAAATGCCAAGCAAAGGGGGGGGAGTGGCCACTGTCCTCTCCTCTCCTCCCCCAGACAATCCAAGACTTCCCTGCAGGGGAGCAGCTGATGGCAGCATTGCTGGGGGTCCCATGCACAGACTGGGAGGGGGGCGTTTGGGGAGTGAAGGACACCAGCCTCCCCCCCCCCCATTCTGTGTGTGTGTGTGTGTGTGTGTCCATCTGCCTGCCTGGCCCTTTCCAACCCTTCAGCTGGACTGTGAGGCTGGTGGGTCCAAGACTCAGCCTGGATCCCCCTCCCCTCCGCAGGTGGGAGGCCCAGAGGGTGGGAGAGGGCTGGGAAGGGCTGTTTCTGCCCAGCTCCAAGGCCGGGAACCCTGGCAAGGCCCCCTCCACCCCCGGGGCCATGTGAGGGAGGCTTCTGTGGCCCTGAAGAGGCAGCCTGGAGGGGCCGGATCCCAGGCACTTGGGACGCCCCTCTCAGCCAGGGACCCTGGAGGAGGAGGAGAGCCGGAGCAGCCCAAAGGGACGGAGCAGATGGGCAGAGGCCCAAGAATGTGGACCCTTTCCGGCCAAGATGGTCAGTGAACTGCATTATTAATATCTTACAAATCCGGTTCAAGTACATTGGTGCTGCTTGCATGTATGTATGTATGTATATGTCCAAATCATGACTAAAGTATGCATCAGATTGCACCATTTAAAATGTAAAATTGTCAAAGCTCCCTACCGTGGAAGGGGGGACACCCCCCTTCCACACCATCCCCCCCTCGGTCTCTCCGCTCCCTCGCAGTGTCTCACTCCGAACTATCACTCAAGGTTGGCAGCCCTGACAAGCGTATCTGTCATTTTTACTGTATGTTAATAAACATACAAGCTTAGCTCACTCATTTATCTGTGTGCCTATCTGACTAACGCTGCACATTCTGTTTAGCTTGTCTCCCTAACCCTGGTTGGGGAAACCAGGCTTAACAGATTCTGTTAGGATCTCCGAGATCTCCAAGATCTAGATGACCTCCGAGATTCGTTGCATGCCAGCCCTTGATTGTTGTGCTGCTTTAAAGAGTCTTCTGAAGCCAGGGTTTGTGTCCTTCCTTCCTTTCCTTTCTTTTCTATCTCCTTCCCTCCCTCCTTCCATGTATTTATCTATCCATTCATATATCTCATTCGCTTTCTCCTCCGTCCATCTCTTCCTTTCTTTTACTTTCTTTGTCCCTTCCTTCCATCTCTCCCTTTCTTTGTCTATCCCTTTCCTTCCTTTTGCTTCCTTTCTCTCTTTTCTTTCTCTTTCTGTTGTCTTTCTTATCTCTCTTTTCATCTCTCATTCCATCTTTTTCTCTCTTTCTCCCCTCTCTGTATCACTCTGTGTCTCTCTCTTTCTCTGCCTCTTTCCCCTCTCCCCCCCCCACTTAATATGTGTGTGTGTGTGTGTGTGTGTGTGTGTGTGTGTGTGTGTAAAAGAGAGGCATGGATAAGTCTGACCAGGTCCGGTCTCTTTAAGAACCTCCCCAACTATGAACCAGCCCTTTCAGGGGACACTTTTCCCCAAGCAGGATGAAGCTTCTCTCCAAATGGGACCAAAAGGACCTCCACCCAATCATGATTCAAATTCATCTGAATTCAAGGCCCTGGTCAACAGAATTCCCTTTTTTCTTTGCGAGTTTGGGCACAAGGAACAAACAAACTTGAAGCTCTTAGTGACACATTCCCCAGCCCTTGTGAGATTCTCACCAGTTTGAAGGAGATACTAAACCATAGGTGGTTCACAAAATGGAGCAGTGTGAGAAGGTAAGGGTGATGGTGGGGGATAGCGAAGTGGCCAGGTCCCTATTTTTCCCCCCCTCTCTCTGTGTATGTGTCTGTGAATGTGTTTGTGTCTCCCTCAAAGCTGTGGCTCGGCCAAGCCAACAAGCTCTCCTTGGTGCTCTTCGCTACTTCTTTCATTTCTTCTTTTTCAAATCCAGACTGGCTGAACAATGATTGCCAGACCGTGGTGGAAGCGTCCATTCGGGCGACCCTTCCTCCTCCTCCTCTTCCTCCTCCTCTTGCAACCAGCAGCTGTGGATGGATCAAGAGGATACAGTTGTGTGGGGAGACGCTCGCTCCTCAAGTTAGCAGCCACCCACCCCATACTCGGTTTTGCTGTGCTTTGGCATTTGCTTGAGGAGCATCTCCCCATACGCATGCACCCTCCCAGCCCTGCCACAACGGCTGTTTATGAGAGGAGGAGGAGGAGGAGGAAGAGGAGGGTCACCCGAAGGGATGCTTCCACTGCGGCCTGGCGATCATTGTTCAGCCAGTCTGGATTCCAAAAAGAAGAAATGAAGGAAATAGAGAAAAGTGCCAAGGAGAGCTTGCTGGCTTGGCCATGCCACGGTTTTCAGGGAGACACAAACATACAGAGTGGGAGAGAGAATCAGGAAGATAGGGACCTGGCCGCTTCGCTATCCCCCACCGTCACCCTCACCTTCTTAGGCCAGGCGAGGGAGGGGCAGGGCCAGCCGCTTCAGCAAGGTGAACAGGAGGCGACCAAGCACTGGCGAGTAGAAACCTGGGAACGGCAGCTCCTAAAGGGCTTTGAGGTCAGATGACCTGGAGCGGCCGAGATCCGAGTGAGCATTGCACCACAGGTTCACCTGATCCCCCAATTCTTTGGTGTTGGCTTTACGCAGCCGCAGCGTGAGGTCTGGGCTGACATGTGACAGCAGTGCCTTTAGCTGTGCTTACTTGTAAGTGTCCAAATAATCTGGAGAAGATGGCAGAGGAATCACTCAGGTAGACCTCCCCCATCCGCAGTCCTCCTCATGCAGAAAAAGGCCATTCCCTGAGCTAAGAAGGCAAAGAGCTGCGCTTCAACTCACCTAATTCCTAGGACTACCCCAAATGGTCTCAATTCAGCACGGAGAGGGTAGCTCCCCCTGGCAGTTCCCCTTTCCCTCAGTGCTCTGACTTCCTCTGGCTCACCTCCAGCCTGAACACTAGGTTGGACCACCAGAAGGCCATGTCCCCGCTTCTCAACGGCACTTCTGTGCCAGCCACTGCAGGACTCTCCATCTCTTTCTCCAAATTCTCCCTCAACTTCAAAATGACAACACCTGTTGCTGACATGGGTATGACCGGGCTGCCGGTCACCTTTACCCCCGCACCCTACTTGCTTTTTGCTGCTGCCACCTGGACCCCTAACCCCCAGCAGGTAAGGCCCAGCACCTGCGGTGAATCCCAGCTAAATTTCACTGTACCGGAGGACATGTGGAGAGGCTCATGTTCTCCTGCTGCTGGGAAAGCAAGAGAGTCTTTCCAAGCACAGCGAAAAGTTTGCAACTTCCCCTCCAATAGGAAAATGGGTGGCTCTGGGCAGCAGAGGAGCAGCCTGCTTGAATCCAGTTTATCTCTGCCACCTGGAGCTGTGCCGGGAAAGACTCTCTTGCTCTCCCAGCAGGAGGAGAACACGAGCCTCTCCACATGTCTTCCAGTACAGCGAAATGTAGCTCAGGTTCCCACCAGTCTGCATCTCGCCCCCCGACTGGATTCACCGCAGATACTGGACCTTCCCTGCTGGGGGTGAGGCCAACGGGTGGTGGCAGCCAAAGGCAAGTGGGGTGTGGGGGGGTAAAAGTGACAGGCAGTGGCAAGTAGGTGACTGGGCCCCGGAGCTTGCAGAGCCTCACTCACCCAGGGAAATCAGGCAGGGCCACAGTGGAAATCATGCAGCAATGGCTGGACTGGTGAGTGGGCAAAAGCAGGCTGCAGGCGATGCCACACATGCACGATAAGGACTGACTGGGAGTGGAGTGGAGGGGCAGGCATAGAGGGGCGGGGCCAGTTAATGGTTCAATTTGCCGGTTCTCTGAACTGCGCAGAATCATAACAATTGGTTCGATAGAACTGGACAGAACCAGTAGAATTTGACCCCTGGTTCCATCTCTCCAGACTTTTCTATTTAATAAAGTCCTTTTTTGGGGGGGGGGGCAATGTGCGATGCCAAAAGCAAAAGAGAGGAACTAAAGGAAAAATCTTCCAGAAGTTATATCTCCAAAAATTTGTAATTAGTGAGGGGTTTTGTATTTACTTAAGTGAAGACCAGAGACTAATATCTAATATTTTGTCTTATATCCATTTTTACCTCCATTTTCCATGGACGGAGAGTCCTCACACATTTCCTTTGGCAATCTTGTTTTTTTTCCTGCTCAGTCCTTTCCTCAATCTGAATGTGTAGAAAGTTGTCATCCTGGATTTGTCAAGAGGGCTCGAGAAGGAGAGCCAG
The DNA here is from genome assembly GCA_033807585.1 of Hydrophis major. NCBI lineage: Eukaryota > Metazoa > Chordata > Lepidosauria > Squamata > Elapidae > Hydrophis > Hydrophis major. The sequence continues at coordinate 613,413 of JAUCBL010000050.1, forward strand.
TTTGCTGTTACGACTGCGTTCCTTGTCCAGAGGGGACCTTCTCCATTCAGAAAGGTGGGTGACACCAGAGGAAAATAGGAGGCCTGGTGGAACTGGATCCATCCAAAGCATTGTCATGAACGTGTGAATTAAAACACTCTTTAAAGCTTAATTGGTTTCTGGTTTATTTCCGAAATGCCTCATTTCTTATCTAAACAGAAGAGCAAAAAGACTGTGAAGGAAGTGCTGGATAGAGAGAGGTGGCTGTGGCAGATTGGACAAGCTTTACTACTGCCAGAGAAAATATTTCTTCTTTTTACCTTGGATGTGTCCTTCCTTCCACATTTACTTCTCTAGGAACACCTGAGTTCCTTGAAACATGAGGAATTGGTTTAGGTCCACCTCCTGAAAGGAGGATTGCAATGCAGTCTACATGGGTTCCCTTTGAGGAACACTGAAAAGGTGTTGGTGATGTACGAGATACATAATGTGGCGGCATTGATACGTATGGCTCTATGTGTCTGCACCTGTATCACCACTGCTGCAAAGGCCATTCCAAATTATTTGCAACAGTCACTTGATCTGCCAGCCACCTCTGAGGCAAGTATGACAAGAATTGCCATCTTGCACATAAGTTTCTCGAGAAAGATTAATTGATTCATTATTTTCCTTTAGTAATGGAGGTTCCTATCAATATTCTGAACATTACAAAGGAAATCTTTCAAGTCCAAAGCTTACCTCAATTTCATAGCCTATCAAAAATATACTGTAGCAATATTTTTTTTTAAAGTGATAAAACTTCATTTTTGTCTCTGGAAATATTAAGAAATCGATCCCGGAAAATGCTCCTGATAATCATTTGTTCCAAAAGAATGTCCAATATATCTTGAAATGCAAAGGACAAAGAAATAAGGGGTTGGTTGTTTATTTTCTCAAATGCAGAAGAATGAACCAAATGTCCGGATGATAAATTCCCAAATAAAAAAAGAGTCCAATGTATCCGCAAATTGATAACCTTCCTGTCTTATGAAGAACATCTGGGCAACATCCTGGTCTCTTTTGCCCTATTCTTGTTCCTAACCACAGGCCTTATTTTCATCATCTTCATTAAATACCGAGAAACTCCCCTTGTCAAAGCCAACAACCGAGACCTTTCCTACATCCTCCTGGTCTCCCTCCTACTTTGCTTCTTGTCTTCTTCTCTCTTCATTGGTCAACCAAGGAAAGCCCTGTGCCTACTCCGACAAACAGTTTTCAGCATTATCTTCTCGGTTGCTGTTTCTTCTCTCTTGGCCAAAACCATCACAGTGGTGCTGGCTTTCCTGGCCACAAAACCAGGAAACCAAGTGAAGAGATGGTTGGGGAAGAGCTTGGCCAACTCCATCATCCTGTCTTCTTCTGGTGTCCAAGTTATCATCTGCTCCATCTGGCTGGGAGTTTCTCCCCCCTTCCCTGACTCTGATCTCCACTCCCAGCCTGGAGAGATCATCCTGCAATGCAACCAAGGGGGTGTTGTCATGTTCTACGTCACCTTCAGCTACATGGGCTTCCTGGCTGCCGTCTGCTTCATGGTGGCTTTCCTGGCCAGGAATCTGCCTGGGGCCTTCAACGAAGCCACACTGATCACCTTCAGCATGCTGGTCTTCTGCAGTGTCTGGGTGACTTTTGTGCCCACCTACCTGAGCACCAAAGGGAAACACATGGTGGCTGTGCAGGTCTTCACCATCCTAGCCTCCAGTGCTGGTCTGCTGGTCTGCATCTTCATCCCCAAGTGCTACATTATCCTTCTGAGGCCAGAGCTGAACACAAAGGAGCATCTCACAACCAGAACAAATGTAAAAACATGACATATAATATCATTATGAGAGTGGAAGAATTGTTAATGTTTCTTTTATTTGATTTCCAATTTGATAGTATGCAGGAATCAAAGAAAATGATATCTGTATGTTACAAAATGGGGAATTGTTGGACGACTGGAATTCTTGAATCTCAATAAATATTGCTAAAGAGACCACTGTAAAATTCAGAGGAATTCAGCTGTTCAGCAAAAGCTACTGAACATGATAGCTTATAAAAAATGATTGACACACTTGTTCCCACTGACAGCAGCTAAACATGTGGGTAGGTGGGTTGTGAGAGAATGTGTAGAAAAAATGGTCAGGAGGAAGGTGTGGGAACCAAACACCAGCCTGGTTGCCTCAAAATGCCAGAATGATGTGAAATGCCATGCTTGACTGGCTCCCAGTTGAGGAGGGAAGTCTTCATTCCTCATATATGAGTCTTTTTTGATTTCTTGATAAAACCTCCTTTGCAGAAAGAATTCAGCAGAACAGCTGTCTGGGATTTCAGTTTGGGATTGTATGTACCTCACAGCAAAAAAAAAAAAAAAGGAAATAAAAAAATGAAGTGTGTAAAGAAATTTCCACTGTATATTTCTTTCTTTCATCAACCAGAGAAATAAAATAGCCGTTTTCAGGCTCTTTAATTTTCCACTCTACAATTTGTACCTGAAGCATTTCTCTGCTCCTCCTCCAAGCCTGTCTCGTCTGTGAAGGGCTGGAGAAGATGTCCAGAGAAATGGGACCTTGGGACTCTTCCCAGGAGGAGGTTGCAGGGATCCTGTCTCAAGGCAGCCGCATCATTGACCAGGTCACAAACCTCCAATGCTGCGTAATGTTCATCCCAGTCCAAGAAGGGGCTGAATAAGTGGGGGGGGGGACTTCTAGGTTGCTAGGAAGAGGCACCCATGGAAGCTGCTCTGCTCTCCAACCACAGAGATTGCTGATCAATTGGGAATCAATTTTTATGTCTCATAAAGGCTCCTAACTGCGAATAGGATCCCTTTGCAAATTCCATTTTAAGGAGATAAGAAAAGCTCTGGTGGATCATAAGAAGGTCAGTCTAAGATTCACACAAATCCCTCTGGTTCTTGCACAAGCAGTAGAAGAAGGCCGAGACTTGTGGCTTTGTGCCACATGGAAGAGGCGTTTATCCAGAAGTGGAATTCAGTAGGTTTTGACCACTTGTGGAGAACTGGTAGTGGAAATTTTGGGTGGTTCGGAGAACTGACTGGCCTTGCCCCCATCTCTTCTCTGCCTCCCACTGAGTCCCAGCTGATCAGCTGGATTGGTTGCCCTGCACAGGAGAACGGAGCTGGAAAGCAGATAAGTCAGGAGAGGAAGGAATGGGCTTTTGAAGTAACTTTCCACTGCCATGCCCACCAAGCCACGCCCACCAAGCCATGCCCACAGAACCAGTAGTAAAAAAAATGATCCCCACCACAGCGATTATCCCACAATTTCACTTTCCTCCATCACTACCCACAACATTGGACACTCGGCCATCTCACAATCTAGGAATCTCCAATTTAAGTATCTCACATTAATCTGAGAAAATGTTTCCAAATTTTCCACCCCAAATTCAATAAGAGTTAAGGCAGGACTGGAATTCAAAAGTCTCCTGGTGATCCGCTCAAAGTCCCCCAGGAAGTTTTCCTGCCTGAGGGAGGATTAGAACTTAAAGCCTCCCGAATATTGGCCGATACAACCAACAAGTCCTAAATCAATTATTGTCAGGAAACTCACTCAAATTGATCGGCAATTCATGCAAAAAAAATTAGGCTGTGCATTTCCCAGAAGATGGGTAGGCTCCATAAACAATGCCGTTGTTTCATTTGAGGAATGAAGGTGGAGATGGAAGGTTCTGGAAATGTTATTTTACAGGATGCACTTTCTTTAGGCCCGACTGCCCCTGTTTTTTTTTGTACAACACCTGAGCTAAGGAATCTCTGAAACATTGTCTTGGGTTAAGGTCCAGGGGCCACAGGAGAAGTGTCCCATCCTAAAACGTATCTTGATCCCTTTCTATTTTGAGTGCACCATGCTGGGTCTGTCCCCATTCTTGGGAAGGGGACATATTGTGTGGGTGTGTTTGCTATGTATATTGACAACACACAATTTTTAGGAGAACCTTTGAAAGTGAGCTCAGTTTGCTCCTAAACTGTGAGCCCTATCTGACCATCACAACACCCGAAGGACATCCAGAAATACACAAAGCCTTGTTTTTCTATGCTTCAAGCATGGACATCTATTTTATCATTCATCCACTCATATTTTATCTTTTTGGAATGTGCAGTAAGTTTAACACATAGTAAATCTCATACATGGTCATTCTAGGCCCTTTTGCTTTTTTCTATCAGCTGCCTTTTGTCTTTCCACCTTATTCCTTGGATGGCTCCAAAGACCACAAAGCTAGAACTTCTTGGAAAAATCCATCACTTGTTTATACCAAGAACAATCCAAGTTCATTTGCTTAATTTTCATGGTCCAACTCTGCCCTTTTCATCTCAGTTTAATAATGGGCAACACCCATTCAGCAAGGAGACGTAATTGTGTAGCCACTGGATGCAGATTTTTGCTTGTTATGATACAAGAGTTTTGCGCTGGTCTGGCATGAGTGAGCAAAGAGATGGGATTCCCCTGCTTCCTCCCTAAAACATTTTTAAATAAATACTTTTTTTTCTTATCCGCATGATTGTCCTTCAGTGGACATGATTGTAGATGACCAGGGAGAAAAAAGGGAAGATTACCGAGTTTATGCAGGAATCCTCAGATCCAGCTTTGCTTTCACTGTGACCACTTGGCTTTAGTGAAAGCATACCTTTTACTAGATTCAACTTGACTGCAAATGGAGATGAGTCTTTGTTTCCTGAAGGTCCAAGCTGGGCCGGGCCTGATAACCACTCACCTGCTTGGTTGCACTGTCTTCTCTTTGGCTGTGGGTAGTTCTCTTGTGGGTTTCCATGCATCTGGGAAGGGTGAGGAGACAGGAGATATCAGAATATCTCAGAATATCTCGGCTGTGCCCAGGAGTTTCTTGCCACTCATTGCCTCTTCCTTCTTCTTCTGAAAACATTGTCAGAAAACTCAAAAGGCCAACAGTAACAATGATTTGAGTCTTATAAACCAGAGCTGGGGAGGAGAGAGATGATTGGAGAATATTGGAGGGCCTCTTCTAGAGGAAGGGATGAAAACAAACAGAAAGAAAAGTGAAAGCTTTCAGGCTTTCTACTGCCCACCTCTTCATTTGTGTCCCATAAAGCCTTCATCATCAACGTTTGCTAGGCCAGCTCCTTTTGGCACCCCAGGGACCCCCACAGTTGCATTCAGCAGGCAACTTTAAGAAGAAGAGGGTGTAAGTCCATTAATGGAGATTGGACAGCCACTTGTCTGACATGGTATAGGGCAGGGGTGGGATGTAAATGTGGGTGTGGCTGGGTGGATGTGGCTTCTTTTTTGCAGCACCCTCCCTGTTTTTGGGCCTCGTGGACCTCAGGGAAGCCTCCTGGGGGGCGTTTTTGCTCCCAGAAGTCTTCCCTGGAGCCCAAGAAGGCACAAAATGGAGCACAGGGTGGGGCACGCAGCATACATACACATCCCACACCCCCTTTTCCCTCCTGGGTCTCAGCGAAGCCTCCTGGGCAAAGCAGTAAGACAGCAATGGGGATCCCAGTACAGCTGATCATTGGGAAGGGAAAAAGAACCTGAAAAGATTCCTTCAGGAGTGACTGGGTGGGGAAGGATGCAGTCAGTGATGTCGGGCAGGCACAATAAAGACTGACTGGGAGGGGCAGGTGGAGAGGGGTGAGGCCAGGAAGGGGCACGATTTGCCGGCTCTCCGAACTGTGCAGAATCATAACAACCAGTTCTATAGAACTGGTCCGAACTAGTAGAATCCCACCTCTGCTATAGGGTCTCCTGCTTGAGCTGGGGGTTGGACTAGAAGACCTCCAAGGTCCCTTCCAGCTCTATTCTGATTGGTTAATAAAGGGCCAAGTCCAGCAAAAGGAGCTGGAGGCCCACCGAGAATTCCAATCCCATCAAGGAGTGTCCAGAAGACTCCACGGCTTTGATCCCCAACCTGTGTCCCCTGAGCATTGACAGTCTTCCCTCTCCTAAAGATAGGATTTCTCCTCGTCTCTTCTACAACCCAACACCTGGCTTTTAAGGGCAATGGCAGAGCCAGGAGAAAGAAAGAAAGAAAGAAAGAAAGAAAGAAAGAAAGAAAGAGAGAGAGAGAGAGAGAGAGAGAGAGAGAGAGAGAGAGAGAGAGAGAGAGAGAGAGAGAAAGAAAGAAAGAAAGAAAGAAAGAAAGAAAGAAAGAAAGAAAGAAAGAAAAGAAAAGAAAAAAAAAGAAAAAAGGAAAGGAAAGGAAAGGAAAGGAAAGGAAAGGAAAGGAAAGGAAAGGAAAGGAAAGGAAAGGAAAGGAAAGGAAAGGAAAGGAAAGGAAAAAAAGAAAGAGCACAGTCCCACCTAAAAGTCTCAACCAGAATTCCTCTCGTTCCTGAGGTTTTCTTTTTGCACAAAATGTTCCCTTTCCTTCCTTCTCTTTATTTATATTTGTATCCCTTTCATTCTATCACACAACACACACACACACTTCTATTCTTACCTTCTGTTCCCGGGCTTGCTTTTTGTTAGTCATCTTGTACAACTTATTGTCAGCCTTCAAGATCTTCTACTACTGCTTTGCATCTTTTGGCTGCCATAAGTATTGGGGGGAGGAAGAGGGTTAATGTCTGGGAAGAGAGCTGGAGGTGTTACATTCTTGTGTTGTGTAAATGAGGAGTGGGGGGGAGCATAGATTCCTGCATTTAGGTTTCTATTTCTCGCTTAGCTTTCTTTTCTCTGCGCAGCTGCAAACCTTAATCAAAATATGTCAAGGTCAATGGACAGAGGCCTCATCACCACTTGAAGATGTCCACATGATCATATTCTGAACTTTTAATTGGAAGAATCTTTTGAACTATGGGGGTTGGGAACAATTCCCCCATAGTTTGTATATCTGATTTGTGCGCCTTATTTCTCAGATTCAGAATCCTACTGATGCTACCACTTCATTTTCAGTAAAAGAAATCCTTTCTCTAATCTAAAGAGTCTAAGTATTTCTTTCTTGGATTTTGAATGGAGCACCGACTGACATTATTCTGAATCTCCTCACCAGCCCACCCGGAGAAAATATCCAGTTTCTTCCAAGGGGTTCTGAACATCATGTCATCTCCAGCTAGTGACCAGGAGGACCTGGGCGCTATGGGAGGGCAACCATCTTTGCTGATACCGAAGGTGTCAGCAGCTGAATTGCTAGCAGAGCTCAACCTGGAAGAGGTCCCAGCTGTGAAATCCAGATGGTCATTGGGGGTTGGCTGGAAGGATCCAGAAGAGCCCCCCTCCTGGAATCACCATTACCCAATGGCGTGGGAGAGAGGAGCCATGGCAAGAGAGGGAAAGGAGAGATCTTTTACTGGACCAAGCCAGGCAACTCCTCAATGAGGCGTTTGGACAACCCCATGCTGCACAAAGGTATGAAGGGGAAGTTGGAGCAGCCTCAGCCAGAGGCAGCCAAGCTGCCCCCACCCCCATAAATCAGCCTGAGCCAGCGCAGCAGCCATCTGCAGCCCCGGGGCCCCCAGTGGGAGGTGTGATTCCTAGAAGGCACAGAGTTCTCAAGCTACCTCTGTTAGAAGTGAAATTTGGGGGAAATCCCAAAGACTTGGGTTTCTTCCTAGCCCAAGTTTGGAGCTATATGGAAGAATACGGAGGGGAGTTTACCTTAGAAGCAGCCAAAGTGAGATGTGTTACCAGGGCTCTGGAGGGAATAGCTGCAGAGTGGATGGTGACTTTGTATAATGATAACTCCCTCCAACTGCTGAACTATAACGAATTCATGACCGCGCTGTGGGCAAGATTTGAGGACCCACTGGTGGAGCGAAAGGCCAGGATCAGGATGAAAACCATAAATCAAGGGAGGAGGTCAGTGGCCGACTACACCCAAGAGTTTAGACAGCTGGCGTACCATATCCGAGGCTGGTCCCAGGGAGTCCTGATAGAAGCATATAAAGATGGTCTAAATGAAGACGTATACCAGAGATGCATCTCCAGAAGGGACCCCAATGATTTGCAGATGTGGTACTTGCTGGCAGAAGAAGTGGAAATAGATTTGACCCGAAGCAGATGCTGGGGGGGCTCTGGGTGGAGCAAGCCTTCCCCCCCATGTTTCCAAGAGGCCCCAAAGCCCCCGAAGGGAGGAGTGATGGCAAGACCCAAATCCACTGCCTGTTTTCAATGTGGGAAGGAGGGCCACCAGATTGCGGACTGCAGGGTCAAGCTGGATCCAAAGGAGGTGCCAAAAGGAGGGAGGAAGCCTGAGAACCCCCCAGCCAAGCTTGCGAAACCATGCTAAAGATGGGGGAGATTGTAGAGGTCGCCCCTCCGGGAGGAGAGGAGCTGGGACCTCTGACCTCCCCTGAAGAGAGTGAATCTGACTCGGACTTCCTGGTAAGTTCAAACAAGGGCGCCATGACCATTCCAGTAAAATTGAGGATACCCACTTCAGGGGCTGAAGGGGAGATGCTAGCCTTGCTGGACTCTGGGTGCATGAGGTGTGTAATCAACATGAGAGTAGTTGAGGAAATGGGCATCCGACTGAAAACTTTAGAAATGCCCATAGCCTTTTGCCAATTGGATGGATCAGTGGCGGGAGGTTGCCCTGCACATTTCATAAGAGAACCCCTAGATATGACCATGGGGGGGGCATAAAGAGACTCTGTGTTTTATTGTGGCCCCTGTGATGGAGCAACTGTTAATTCTGGGATTGCCCTGGCTTCGGAAGTGGAACCCCCATGTGAACTGGAGGAAGGGGTCATTGCGCATATGCACCAATCAGCGACTGGAAAGGGAGGTGCGATCCCAGCAGAAGCTTCAGAATCTGGTTGAGCTAGCCTCCACAGGTACCGAGGACTTGGAGGGGGAGGAAAAAATTCCAAAAGAATATTGGGACTTAAAGGAAGTTTTCAGTGAAAAGGCTTCAGATGAGCTTCCCCCTCATCGGTCAACAGATTGTAGTATTGAAATTTTGCCTGTATATTTATGAAAGAAAGTTGGATGTTTTTATGTTTTGTCTGTTTTGTTTGTTTTTAAAAATCAATAAAATTGTTTTTTTTTTTTTAAAAAAAAAAAGAATTGCCTGAGGTGACGCTCCTGAAACCGAAGCTATATTGGATGACACCACGGGAATTGGAAGAGCTGAGATCGTTTATCGATAAAAATTTGAAACGTGGTTTCATCCAACCCGCTAGACCTTGGGTAACAGCCCCAGTGCTGTTCCGTGAAAAGAAAGATGGCTCCAAACGTTTGGTAGTGGACTATAGAAACCTGAATGCAATTTCCATGGAAAACGTGTACACCCTCCCCCGATGAAGGACATGCTAGCCCACCTGGCTAAAGGGAAAATTTTTACGAAGTTGGACTTGAGGGAAGCATACTACCGAATTTGAATTAAAGAAGGAGATGAGTGGAAAACCACTTTTAACTGCCCAATGGGTTGTTTCCAGATCAATGTTCTCCCATTTGATCTACAAGGGGCTCCAGCCGTATTCATGAAGATGATCAATCAGATGTTACATGAACATTTATACAAGGGGGTTTGGGTTTACCTTGAAGACATCCTTATCTACATGGAAACTTGGGATGAACATGTGAAACTGGTGCGTTCAGTGCTATAGAAACTGCAAGCCGCTAAATTGTATGCTAAATTGTCCAAATGTGAATTCCATCAAGAGAAAATTGACTTTTTGAGGTATCGTATTTCACACGAGGGCATTGAAATGGATCCAGGGAAGGTGCAGGTTGTGTTGGAGTGGGCCCCACCGTGCATCCGAAAACAACTTCAAAGCTTCTTGGGATTTGCCAACTTTTACCGGCAATTCATCCTGTCTTTTGCTAAGATAGCAATGCCTATCACCAATCTCTTAAAAACTAAGCGGAAGACGAAACCAAAGCCTAGCAAACTGCTGGAGTGGTCCATGGAATGCCAAGCTGCCTTTGAAAAGCTGAAATGACTGTTCACTGCAGAACCAGTGCACCCGGACATGGATACCCCTTTCGTAATCCAAGCTGATGGAAGTGATGTGGCCATTGGAACGGTATTACTTCAAATCAATGAGAAAGGAACTTTACAACCCTGTGCCTACATCTCCCGCAAACTGACTGAAACTGAAAGGAGGTGGGCCATCTGGGAGAAGTAAGCGTTTGCAGTTTGCTGGGCCCTATTGATGTGGAGACATTTCTTGGAAGGAGCAAAACACCCGTTTGAGGTATGGACTGACCATGAGAATTTGGAGGCCTTAAAAATGCCTTGCAAATTGTCTCCTAAACAAGTTAGGTGGGCCCAGTATTTTAAGCAGTTCAACTTTTCACTGAAATACATCCCGGGGGGAAGAAATTTTATGGTGGATGCTTTGTCTAGACTGCCTCAATATAAGAGTATCCATCAGGAAGTGATATGACCGATTGTTTCAACCAAACAATTAGCTGCCCCGGTGGTTACTCGAGCCTAGAAGAAGAAACAAGAGGTGGTTTTATCGAATGATTAGATGGTGCAATTGAAGGAGGCCCTAAAATTGGATGAATGGTTCCTGACTCATTCAAATAACTGTACAATTAGAGATGGGTTGGCCTGGATGGGGGCAAAGTTGTATGTACCAGAAACCTTGAGGAGCCAAATATTGCAACGGGCCTATGACTCTAAAGCGGCTGGTCACTTTGGATTTGTGAAGAACTTACACCTTGTTAAGCGACAATTCTGGTGGGCTTCGTTGAAAAAGGACATTGAGACTTATGTAGCTAGCTGCTCAGTTTGCGCATCAGCAAAAAGGCTTCCTGGTAAGCCAGCAGGTCTGTTACAAAATGTGGCCAGGCCAACAGCTCCGTGGAAGGAAATCTCTATGGACTTTATAGTAGAGTTACCCGAGAGCACCGGAAGCACGGTTATTTGGGTAGTAACTGATTTGTTCTCCAAACAAACGCGTTCTAAGATTCCCTCGGCAAAATCGTTGGCTAAACTATTCATACTACATATCTATAGACTGCATGGCGTTCCTGAACGTATAATTTCTGACCGAGGGGTTCAATTCACCTCAAACTTTTGGAGGGAATTCCTGAAGTTAATAGGCTCCACCCAGGGCTTAAGCTCCGCCCACCATCCCCAAACTAATGGGGCCTGTGAGAGAACTAAAGCAGTGTTAGAACAATACTTCAGATGTTACTTAAATTATCAACAGGATAATTGGGCTGACTTACTGCCATTTGCTGAGTTGGCATACAACAATTCTGTCCATAGTAGTACTGGGTTCACCCCCTTTAAAGTGGCGTCGGGACAAGACTTTGTACCCATACCTGAGCTTCCTCGTGAAAGACCTAACATCCAGTCACTGGCTGAGGAATTCTGGGAGTTGAAGTCCACAAGTCTTAAAGTTGCCAAGGTTGGACACCACTGCGCTAGACAAATGGATATCTCAACTCCAATTTAACTAGCCAGTTGCCCGTAAAGGATTAGATGATTCACATCAATCTCATAAGAAGTTTGCAGACAAAAAGAGAACTCCACAGAAGACCTATCAAGTGGGCAACAAAGTTTTCCTGTCCACCAAATATTTACAAACCATTCAAAAGTCAAAGAAACTTGGTCCTAAGTATGTAGGTCCTTTCACAATTGAATGGATCGTAAATCCTGTGACAGTCCAATTGAAATTACCAAAAACTCGTCGATGAATTCACCTGGTTTTCCGTGTTAGCTTGTTGAAACCTGAACACACTTCTGGTTTGAGACCAACCCAGACTGATCCTCCTATACTATTGCTGATTGAGGGTGAACAACATTTTGAAGTTAAAGAGATTTTGGACTCTCGCAAATGGAGGGGTCGTCTCCAATACCTTGTTGCTTGGAAACATTTCCCATCTTCCCAAGCTGAGTGGGTAAATGAGAAGGATGTTAGAGCCCCTAAGCTGATCAAAGACTTTCGCACAAAGTATCCTGATAAACCCTAGAAATGTATATAATTATTAACCAGTGTTTTTTATGTTGTTATCTCTTTCAGGACTAACGTCTTTTTTTCCAGGAGGGCCGAATGTCAGCCTTCAAGAACTTTTCTACTGCTTTGCATCTTTTGTCTGCCATAAGTAACAGGGGGAGGGGATATGTCTGGGAAGAGAGCTGGAGGTGTTACATTCTTGTGTTGTGTAAATGAGGAGGGAGGGAGTATAAATTCCTGCTTAGGTTTCTATTTCTCGCTTAGCTTTCTTTTCTCTGCACAGCTGCAAATCTTTATCAAAATATGTCAAGGTCTATGGACAGAGGCTTCATCACCACCTGAAGATGCTCACAAGATCCTATTCACAACTTTTAATTGGGAGACTCATTTGGACTGAGGGATGGGAACATTTCCAACACTTTGTATATGTGATCTACGCGCCTAATTTCTTAGATTCAGAATTCTATTCAATGCTACCACTTCACTTTCAGTAAAAGATTTCTTTGCTCTAATCTAAAGAGTCTAAGTTTTTCTTTCTTGAATTTTGAATGGAGCACACCTGACATTCTCCCTCCCTCCCTCCCTCTCTCCCTCCCCCTCTCTCTTGTCCAGATGTTCCAGTCAGATTTGCGAGTCAGGAGTCTTTTTGAATTTGGAGGTCTAGGAGAAGAGGCAGAACCTGGGGATGGAGTTAAAAGAGGAATAGCCTAGAATCTCTACATAGCCACAAGCAAACAGTCCAACTCCCCTTGAATACCTGCTACAATGCCTCAAATGAGATGCCATCTCCAATTGTTGAATTCCCCTGTGTGGAAATATGTTGTTAAATATGAGTGTTAAAAACAAAATCCACATTTTAGTCTAAACCCCTAGAAAACCACAATACCGGCATTTCCAGTAGTCAAGAGAAGTAGCAGACTGGTCATGCCATGCTTGCATCAAACTCTGCAGACTTTATCTTGGGAGTCTTCATCATTCAAGTTTGAAGTAAGACATTTTTGTGTAAGAGGGAACTTTTGGGCCACAGAAGAAAGCATCTCTCCATCACTGCTTCTTTGGGGCGTCTCTTTCCTCCGGCATGAAAAGTCTGGGCTTCTGGCCCAGCTCCTAAAAAGAGAAAATTAAAATAGCTGTTCACCTCCTTTCAGGAATCTATGGGCATTTGCCTCCAAGTTTACTGAATTTAACACCAAGAAAGTACATAAGTTGTACAAGATGACTAGCAAAAAGCAAGCCCGGGAATAGAAGGTAAGAACAGAGGTGTGTGTGTGTGTGTTGTGTGTTGTGTGGTAAAATGAAAGAGATACAAATATAAATAAAGAGAAGGAAGGAAAGGGAACATTTTGTGCAAAAGAAAACCTGAGGAATGAGAAGATTTCTGGTTGAGACTTTTAGGTGGGACTGTGCTCTTTCCTCTTTCTTTCTTTCTTTCTTTCTTTCTTTCTTTCTTTCTTTCTTTCTTTCTTTCTTTCTTTCTTTCTTTCTTTCTTTCTCTCTCTCTCTCTCTCTCTCTCTCCCTCTCTCTCCCTCCCTCCCTCCCTCCCTCCTTCCTTCTTTCTTTCTTTCTTTCTTTCTTTCTTTCTTTCTTTCTTTCTTTCTTTCTTTCTTTCTTTTCTCCTGGCTCTGCCATTGCTGTGTTAAGAACCATGCGTTGGGTTGTAGAAGAGAGGAGGAGAAATCCTATCTTTGGGAGAGGGAAGACTGTACATGCTCAGGGGACACAGGTTGGAGTCACAAGCTGTGGAGTCTTCTGGACACTCCTTGATGGGATTGGAATTCTCAGTGAGTCTCCAGCTCCTTTTGCTGGACTTGACCCTTTATTAACCAATCAGAATAGAGTTGGGAGGGTCCTTGGAGGTCTTCTAGTCCAACTCCCTGCTCAAGCAGGAAACCCTATACTGGAGATGGGATTCTAACAGTTCGGACTGGTTCTATAGAACTGATTATTATGATTCTGCACATTTCGGAGAGCCGACAAACCCACAGAACTGGTTGTTAAAACAAATGAATCCCACCCCTGCCCTATACCATGTCAGACAAGTGGCTGTCCAATCCCCATTGATGAACTTACACCCTCTTCTTCAAGTTGCCTGCTGAATGCAACTGTGGGGGTCCCTGGGGTGCTTAAAAGGGGCTGGCCTAGCAAACGTTGATGATGAAGACATTTTGGGCCACAATGACGAGGTGGGCGGAAAAAAGCCTGAAAGCTTTCACTTTTCTTTCTGTTTATTTCTTTTCATACTTTCCTCTAGAAGAGGCCCTCCAATATTCTCCAGTCATCTCTCTCCTCCCCAGCTCTGGTTAACAAGACCCAAATCATTGTTACTGTTGGCCTTTTGAGTTTTCTGACAATGTTTTCAGAAGAAGAAGGAAGAGGCAATGACTGGCAAGAAACTCCTGGGCCCAGCCGAGATATTCCGAGATATTCCGATATCTCCTGTCTCCTCACCCTTCCCAGATGCATGGACACCCACACCAAAGAGAAGACATTGCAGCCAAGCATGTGAGTGGTTATCAGGCCCGGCCCAGCTTGGACCTTCAGCAAAGAAAGACTCGTCTCCATTTGCAGTCGAGTTGCATCTAGTAAAAGGTATGCTTTCACTAAAGTCAAGTGGTCACAGCGAAAGCAAAGCTGCATCTGAGGATTACTGCATAAACCTGGAAATCTTCCCTTTTTTCTTCCTGGTCATCTACAACCATGTCCACTGAAGGCCAATCATGCAGATAGGGAAGAAAAGTATTTATTTAAAAATATTTTAGGGAGGAAGCAGGAGAATCCCATCTCTTTGCTCACTCATGTCAGACCAATGCAACATTCTTGCATTATTACAAGCAAATATCTGCATCCAGTGGCTACACCTGTCAGGCTGCGCTCCTTCTAGATCCCAAGAAAGAAATACTCAGACTCCATGGTGTAGAGCAAAATTATCCTTTTACTGGGAAATAAAGTGGTAGCTACAAAGCAATTCCGAAACTGAGAAATTGGCGGGTAGAATGCACATACAAAGAAATAGGTTTGCTCCCACCCCCCAAAGTTCAAATGATTCTTCCAATTAAAACTTTTGAAACAGCTCATGTGGTCATCTCCAGATGGTGATGAGACGTCTTGTCAAATGACCTTGACATTTTTGATAAAAGTTCGCAGTTGCGCACAAGAGGAAAAAGATAGCCAAGAAACGGAAAGTTAAAGACAAGAATCCCCCCTCCCCTTGCTAGCCCAGCAAGGAATGCAAACACCTCCAGCTTTCTTCCCATATAAAATCCCCCCTCCCACCGTTGCCATGACAGCCGAGAGAAATAATGAAACAATAGCAGAAAGGTAGAAGGGGAAAGTATCTTGAGGCTGACAACACCATTACGTCTCCTTGCTGAATGGGTGTTGCCCACCACGAAAGTGGGATGAAAAGGGCAGAGTTGGACCATGAAAATTAAGCAAATGAACTTGGATTGTTCTTGGTATAAACAAGTGATGGGTTTTTCCAAGAAGTTCTAGCTTTGTGGTCTTTGGAGCCATCCAAGGAATAAGGCAAAAAGACAACAGGCAGCTGATAGAAAAAAGCAAAACGGCCTAGAATGGCAAAATGACCATGTATGAGATTTACTATGTGTTAAACTTACTGCACATTCCAAAAAGATAAAATATGAGTGGACCGACGATCAGATTGATGTCCAATCTTGAAGCATAGAAAAACAAGGCTTTGTGTATATCTGGATGTCCTTCAGGTGTTGTGATGGTCAGATAGGGCTCACAGTTTAGGAGCAGACTGAGCTCACTTTCAAAGGTTCTCCTAAAACTTGCGTGTTGTCAATATACATAGCAAACACACCCACACAATATGTCCCCTTCCCAAGAATGGGGACACACCCACCATGGTGCACTCAAAATAGAAAGGGATCAGGATACATTTTAGGATGGGAGACTTCTCCTGTGGCCCCTGGACCTAAACCCAAGACAATGTTTCAGAGATTTCTTAGCTCAGGTGTTGTACAAAGAAAAACAGGGGCAGTGGGGCCTAAAGAAGGTGCATCCTATAAAATGGCATTTCCAGAACCTTCCATCTCCGCCTTCATTCTTCAAATGAAACAATAGCATTGTTTATGGAGCCTACCCATCTTCTGGGAAATGCACAGCCTAATTTTTTTGCATGAATTGCTGATCAATTTGAGTGAGCTTCCTGACAATAATTGATTTAGGACTTGTTAGGTGTATCGGCCAAGATTCGGGAGGCTTTGAGTTCTAATCCTCCCTCAGGCAGGAAAACTTCCTGGGGGACTTTGAGCGGATCACCAGGAGACTTTTTTTTTTTGAAAAGAATTTTATTAATTTTCTACAAACAAACAAAACAAACAAAACATTAAAACATCAACTCTCATATGTATATCCAGTGTGTTGGTTGGTTCATCAGTTTTGTGCATTCATTTTGTAGTCTCAATTACAATTATGTTACATAACAACTCATATTGTCAATCCAAACTTAAACATCCTAATATCGCTAAAAAAAAGAAATTTTTGACTATACATTTAATCATTCATGCTTTATGAGATAACAATACTTTAAACAGTTTATTCTATAACAAATCATATAATCATACCAAATCAATCCTAAAAACACTTTATAAATACAGTGTCAAATAACAAAGGCAAGAAAGAAAAATAAAGATATTCCTTACTGTCTAACATTCTCAATATTCTATTATCGTATTTTATCATCTAGCCACTGATAAAAAAGATCCCAAATTTCATAAAATTGTTTATCCTCTTGCTCTCTAATTTCAAATGTCAATCTACTCAACTCAGCACATTCCAATATTTTCTTAATAATTTCTTCCTGTAATGATAATTTCTCATTCTTTCAATTTTCAGCAAATACAATCCTAGCTGCTGTTAATACATTTACAATCAGGTATTTCAAATCTTTACTATATGTATCAGGTAAAATTCCCAATAAGAAGATATCTGGTTTCAAGTCTATGTGTTTCTTTGTCATTTTTTCCAAACACATGCGAATTTTAGTCCAATATTTTCTAGCGTCCTCACAAGCCCATCACATATGGTAATATGAGCCAGGTATCTGATGACATTTCCAGCATTTTTCAAATTTGTTCTTAAACATTCTTGCTATTCTTGTCGGGGGAAAGTGCCACCTGTAAAACATCTTATACAAGTTTTCCTTATATGTTGTTGACATTGTCATTTTATAATTTTGAGACCACAATTTTTGCCATTTCTCTAAATCAATCCCATATCTAAAATTCTTCCCCCAAACAATCAGAGTTTCTTTAACTTGTTCTTCCTCTAATTTAATTCCCAGTAAATAACCATATAATTTTTAATCACTTTCTCATCAGTACCCATCAAGATCTTATCTAAATCAGTCTGTTTATCATAGAATCCCTCCATTTTAAAATCTTCATCATACCTTGAATGTATTTGCGCATATGAAAACCAATTCATCCTTATACCTTGTTCCTCTAAGTTTTGGATCGATTTAAGTTCACCCTTTTCATCCAATAGTTCCCCATATCTAACTGTTTGTTCCTTCTTATAAATTATAGGATAGGAAAATGCTTCAATAGTCGATAACCAAACTGGAATTTTCAAATAACATTGTCTTTTTATCTTCTCCCAGTTTAACCACAAAGACTCCTGTATATAATGTCTTCTAAAATAACCCTGTGTTTTAGTTTCCTTATACCATTATAAAGCATGCCAGCCCAACAGCAAATCATGCCTTTCTAATGTCAACAATCTATGCTTTCTTAATGTTATCCATTATTTGACCCACATCAGACTTGCAGCTTGATAATACAATTCCCAATTGGGCAGGCCAAAACCTCCTCTAATTCTAGCGTCTTGCAAAAGCTTTAGCTTTATTCTCGCTTTTTTACCTTGCCAATATTTGTTTCTTGAATATTGGATATTAATTCTGTTGAGATCCAAATCATATCTAATCTGGACCATGATAAATGTCTATTTGAATAAAAAGTATATTGTTTAGCTTTAACATTTCTTTCTCTCCAAATATCTTTTAAAGTTAGTTCGTTTGTCATTTTAAAAAAAGATTTAGGGAGAGTCTTTCCATTTTGCTTTGTTGTTGTTGCTATATAGTCCAGTTTATTGTCCACAATTCCATTAAAGTCTCCCATCTTAATTATATTAACATAGTCCAGTCCAATTATTTTCATGTGTAGTTTTTTTATAAAACTCTTCTTGTTTATCATTCGGAGCATAAATTTGCAATCAAGAGTATTTTTATATTATTGTCCATTATTTCCACCATTAATACTCTTCAGTCTTCATCCGTGTAGATCAGTTTTGCTAGGATAGCCTCTTTAATGTATAGAACCATTCCTCTTTTCTTACATTGAGTCAAAGAAGTAAATATTTTCCCCAATTTTGGCTGTACTAACAATTGTTCATGTAGTTTTTTAATATGAACTTCTTGTAGCCAAATTATATTGAATTTTAATTTCTCTAATTTATGAAAAGTTTTCCTTCTTTTAACAGCTGAATTGAGTCCATCTAATCATAGATCTTATAGATTCTGGGAACCAGGTACATCTAGAGTTTACACCAGTGCTAGTGCTAAATTCCTAGAACATGTAGGATGGAATAGATTAGAGCAAGATTTAAATAATGAAGTAATTATTGAACCCTACAAAAGGCAGAAAGAACAGACTAGTTATAAGAAGAGTGCAATTAAAGAAGAAGTCCACGAAGAGCAAATAGGACCAGAACAAGAAGAAACAGTTGATCAGGAAGAGTTAGATAATCAAGAACAGTTGTTAAGCCTGGTTTCCCCAACCAGGGTTAGGGAGACAAGCTAAACAGAATGTGCAGCGTTAGTCAGATAGGCACACAGATAAATGAGTGAGCTAAGCTTGTATGTTTATTAAAATACAGTAAAAATGACAGATACGCTTGTGCTATCAAAAATATAGTTTATTCCATTATGAGTTCATAGCATAGTCAAAATAACAGTCCAATCATCATGTATCATTTAGTCAGTCCATTCAGGGATATTCAGTGAGCAAAGTCCGTGTAGAATATCCTATGCCAGTTCACTTACAAGTCAGTCCTTTGTTTTCTCTCCCGTTCGAGCAATGCAGTCTTGAGTCCTTGCAGTAATCAGGGATCATCAAAGCCAGAGAGAGAGCAAGCTGCAGCCTTGCTTCTTTTAAAGTGTTTTCACAACCACTCCCTTAATTACTATCCCACAGTTAAAGTTGCAGACACTTTAACATACAAACTATGATTACATATTATTATTTACCTAAACCAGTTAGGGTAAAACAATGTTATCCCTAACAACAGTTAATAAATGAAAGTCCACCTCTAACTCCTGTAATACCTAGGCGTACTACACGTGTAACTAGACCACCTGATAGGTATCAAGCAAGTATAGTTTGCCAAGTTACTAAAGTTCCAACTAGTGTAGATGAACTTAGGATGTATCCTGCTAAGGATCAGGAGAATTGGCAAAAGGCAATGGAAAAAGAACTAAATTCATTAAAGGTAATGAAAGTTTATGAAGATGCTAAATTGCCTCCAGGAGAAAAATCCATTGGGTGCAAATGGATATTTAAAGTAAAAACTGGAAATGATGGGACTGTTACCCATAAGGCTAGGTTAGTAGCTCAAGGATTTAATCAAACTGCATCTGATTACGATGAAGTTTTTGCACCAAGTCTTAAAGCAACATCTTTAAGAGCAGCATTAGTGTGGGCAGCTAAGAAAAACTATGTCATTAACCATTTAGATGTAGAAACTGCTTATCTACATGCACCATTGCAGCACACTATATATTTAAGAAAACCAGTAGGTATAAAAGACAATAAAATAAATAGTAATGATTGTTGGAAACTCAAAAAGAGTCTTTACGGGTTAAAACAATCTGGGTTTGAGTGGAACCAATATATTGTGAAAGAGTTAAACAATATAGGTTTTAAATCTGGTTTAGCAGATCCATGTGTGTTTAAAAGAGAAAATAATGGAACAGTGTCATTATTGTTATTATTTACAGATGATATTGCTTTGATAACTAAGACTAATAATGAAGCTAATGAAATTATATCATTATTAGCCAAAAAGATAAAATTAAAGCATTTAGGTGAAATTAAAAAGTATCTAGGATTGACAATTAACAAAACAAATAATGGTTTTAAGATATCTCAAGAAGATAAAATTTGCCAATTAATTAAAAATGGAACTTTGTAAACCGGCAAAGACTCCAATGAGTCAGGAAGTTTGCCAAACTGATGATCAAAGTCCCAAATTTGATAAGTCAATATATCAATCTTTGATTGGTAGCTTATGATATATAAGCAATTGGTCAAGGCCAGATATAGCTTATAGTGTAAATCAGCTGGCACGTTTTAATTCAGATCCACATCAATGTCATTGGCAATCATTAAAGAGAATTTTAAGATATCTTAAAAGAACAATGAACCATGCATTGTATATAGAACCAAAGGGTGATTTGAGTCTTAGTGCCTATGCAGATGCAAGTTTTGCAACTGATATAAACACTAGAAAATCAACATCTGGGATGGCTATATTATTTGGTAAGACACTAATAGGGTGGAGGTCAATCAGACAACAGCATATCAGCTTGTCCACGATGGAAGCGGAATTTTCATGTCTGTCATTATTATGCACTGACTTGATTTTGTACAAACAGTTATTATTAGACATGGGTATAACTGTTAAAGATTCCATTATTGTGTACGAGGACAACCAGGCAGCTTTAAAGTCAGCTACTAGTATTGCTGTAAAAACTAGATCAAAGCATACTGATTTAAGATACTTAAATGTTAGAGAATCTGTAAAGAATGGGCTAATTAAATTGGAATACTGCATGACAGAAGAAAACATTGCAGACCAATTTACAAAAGCTCAAGGAGTGAGCAAGTTTAAAGAGAGTTGTAACAAATATGATTTAAAGATGTAAATAGTTATATTTATTATTATTTACTAAAAGGGGAGAATGTTAGGGATAACATTGTTTACCCTAACTGGTTTAGGTAAATAAAAATATGTTATCATAGTTTATAAGTTAAAGTGTCTGCAACCTTAAATATGGGAAAGTAATTAAGGGAGTGGTTGTGAAAGCACTTTAAAAGAAGCAAGACGACAGCTTGCTCTCTCTGGCTTTGATGATCCCTGATTACTGCTTGGAATCAAGACTGCATTGCTCGAACGGGAGAGAGAAACAAAGGACTGATTTGTAAGTGAACTGACATAGGATATTCTGCACGGACTTTGCTGACTGAATATCCCTGAATGGACTGACTAAATGATACATGACTATTGGACTGTTATTTTGACTATGCTATGAACTCATAATGGAATAAACTATATTTTTGATAGCACAAGCGTATCTGTTATTTTTACTGTATGTTAATAAACATACAAGCTTAGCTCACTCATTTATCTGTGTGCCTATCTGACTAACGCTGCACATTCTGTTTAGCTTGTCTCCCTAACCCTGGTTGGGGAACCCAGGCTTAACAGGGTCCCCTTGTACTCGCCTAGTTTTTCTGCAAAGACATCCTTGAATTCTTGGACGAGCTCCTCCTCCCAGTCGCTGCTTCCGATTCGGTGAATGCCTGCCACTTCGATGCCAAGTGGGGTGAACCATGGGAGGCCTAACAGGCTAGGCCGGTCCTTGTCGATCACAGTCAGGGGTAGGTATGCTGTACGGTTCTTGAACGAGACCTGGACCCGACTGGATCCTACGACTGGAATCCGATTCCCCTGATAGTCTTTAAGTATGAGTCTTTGGAAATGGAGGTCTTGTCACCGGATAGTAGGGATGACTTGCTTGAGGGTCTTCCAGGAAACCATCGAGAGGGACGATCCTGAGTCGACTTCCATCAGGCAGGGCTGGTTTTCGATGGCCGCTTTAACTCAGATTTTCTTGGCATCCAAGGAGGAGGCGTGACTGATAGTGATAGTTTGGTGAGCCTCTTCTCGCTTCGTGGGGCGGTTTAGGGTTCTGTTTCTGTAGGAGTGGTTGTTCCATTGGTGGTTCACTGGTTCTTGTCTTACAGGATGGTTTCCTGTCGGTTGGCGATAGTTAGCCCCCTTCAAGGGCTGGCTGGGTCCTATGAAACTTCTACAGACCCATCCGATATGGCCTCATTTCCTGCACTCATGGCAGAGCGCGTCGCGGAATTTGCATCTGGACCGGGGGTGGCTTGCCCCACAACCAGCGCATGGTGTTGGGACTTCTGGTATTGGTCCCATTCGGACCGCAGTCGATGGACCTCTTCTTCGTCGCTGTCTGATGATGAAGAGAGGTCCTCGTGGTGGGCCATCAGGAACTGCCCTTCTGACTTGGGTGAAAGGTCACCGGTCGGTTGGTGAACCGGAGCGCGGTTGCGGCGCATTTGGGCAGCCGACTTCCTGGTTGCTTCTGCTGCAGTAGCATCAGCGATGGCATCTGCAAGGCTGATGTTGCCTTTCGCCATCAGCTTACTCTGCACGTGAGGTGCATCTAATTCCAGAATTATTCGGTCTCTCAGGGCTTCTTCCAGGTCGGCGAACCTGCAGAGGCCTCCCAGGTTCCAGAGATTCGCGACGAAATCTGCAACACTCTCTCCTTTCCGCTGGTCCCTCTGGTAAAATTCATGCCGCCTAACGAGTGTTGGCATGGTCGGTGCATAGTGGTCTCTCAGTAGGGGTTCGAGGACATCCCAGTCCATAGATTTTACTTCTACCGGTTTCGCTAGTGCCTTGGCCATCTTGAATACGGTCGGCCCGCAATGCGTTAGGAATACCGCCCGTTTCTTCCCGGTCGTGGCATCCTTCAAATTGTTGGTTTCCAAGAACATTTGGAAACGATCCATATAGGAGTCCCAGTCTTCTTGCGCTGGGTCGAATGGAGCGGGTGGTATGACGCCGGCGGACATGGTTCCGCCCTTGTGCGTTTCTGCCATGTGCTCATTGTTCTTCATTGTTTAGTCAGCTCTGACATCTCCAAATCCCACCCTCGTCGCCAGTGTTAAGTACTGAGCGTAGGCAAAAGAATGGAGACGAGCCAGTGAAATGGTGAACTTCAGAACTCTTTATTTACATGGTGTGACAGCTCAAACTCAATGGCTGCTACAGCCTTCCTTATATAGGCAACTTATTAGATATTCAACCAATGAAAACCAGGGAGCGCTAGCTCCGTTAATCAATGAGAGAGGCTCGTTAATGGCCAATCAGATTCACCTGAATGGACCAATCTGATATCGCCATTTAACGGCCAATCAGAAGTGCAGGGCCAGAACCCTGCACTTGACTTCAAGCTCTTGATAACTTTATTAACACATTTATTCATTCACAACAGGGACCTTCCTCTGCTCCTCCCTGCCAGGGTGAGCCTGCCTGTTCCTTCAGTTCCCCTCCTCACTCAGCCCCCCAGTTCTCCCTCCTGGGCCAGGAAGTCCATATTAATGCTCCCCTTCCCAGTGAAGAAACATCCTCCCTGAACAATGGATGCTAATAAACCAGGAACAAAGGAGTTCCAACAGCAACTTTTTGGGGATAGAAAGTCTCAGCCCCAGAAACTTCCGGTTTGCGTGGCTTCGGAGCAGCAGGAATTCGCGACAGCTCGCGATTCCTGCTGGCTAGCTGCCGAGGTACCCCCGATCCAGATGGGTCAGGGGGTTATGGCTGCCCTGTAGGGACAGCTGAAGATAGAGGGGAGCCGGTTAGGGAGGTGGGGGCATCGCAGACCCCCCCCTTCTCCGGGAAAACCCCTTTTTCCCAAGGCGGTGGAGCGGCGGTCAGCAATGGCCGCCACGAAGAAGCCAGCAACCGGGTAAGAACTGTGCTGGAGGAAGTGTGAAAAGTGAAAGTTCTGTCTGAGCCGGGTCAAGTAACAACTTTTAAATTGCCTGGAATTGAGCTGCTTGTTGCTGGAGGATACATTGTATCCCTAAGAAGATCGAAAGCGGCGGAGAAGCTGTTAAAGGGAACTTTTTTTTTATTTTTATTTTTTACTCTCTCATCCCACGGAAAAAGCAGAAATATTTGGATGTATTAGACACTGAAAGTGGATTGTTTTGAAAGCTAAGCTAAGAGACAAAGGGATTTTTGGACATTGAAAAATTTAAGAAATTGGAAAATCTCTGCTGGAGGTATGGATTTTTGATTATTTAAAATTGTTATTGCAAGTGGGAAGGGAGAAAGAAAAATTGGAGCAGAAACTGAAAAAGGAGGAGACTGTCTAGAACGTCTTGGTGGATCCCAAAAGAAGATATATGGTAATTGGACCTCTTTGATCAAAAATTAATTTGGAAAGAGAAAGAGAAGAAGGAAGAAAAGTATTAACTTTTGGAACTTTTTTCTTTTTTTCCTTTTTTTAATTGCTTTTGATTGTCTTGGATTAAAAATACTTGTGGTTGTTTTGGAAAAAGTTTCCCTTTTCATAATGGCATTCTCTGTGGATGAACTAGAGATTGAATATCAAAAATATAAAAAAGAAGATACTTTGGGCGCTTTGTTCCAATTCTTAGAAATGGCGTTATGTTCCTTAGAAAAGTTGACGCAGCAGAAGGACTGGGACAAGGAAGAAGAGGAAAAAGAAGCCATCTTTGATGAACAATGGGTTCCTTCCGGAGAGGAGGAGAAAAAGGATAAGAAAAAGGGGTTTTTAAGAATTATAAAAACAACCAAAAGAGAGAAAAATGAGCGAAGAGATGGAGGCAAGGTTAGAAAACAAAAGAAAAGGAGCAAGAAAAGCGAAGGGAAAAAGCAAAGGGGTAGAAAGGGCAAGGAGAAGAATAAGCAAGAGAGAAAAGGGGGGAGGAGAAGCCTTAATGGGGGGAAGCAAGATTTAAAGAAAAAAAGTTTATTTAGAGACAATGGGTGAATTTAATTTAGACTAAAAGAGGGATTCTGGAGGGTATTTAAGAGTGTGTTTTTATATGTATGTATATTTAGAATAAAAAATTTATTATGTAATTTTAAGAATTTTTTAAACAGAATCCCAAGAAAGATTTATATGTAGTATTTTTAAGTTAGGTAATGTGTTATAGATGCAACTCCAATTGGTTTACAGGAGAAGTATAGTAAAAGAAAAAAGATGAATGGATGTTTGGAAATAGAACAGACAAAGAATGTTGTTGAAAATGGTAATAATGGAAGGATATATATGCTTTTTTTTTTTTTTGATTTTGTATATTGATAAAAGGCAATAAAATTTTAATTGATAAATAATTTGGATGGAAAAGAGAAGTAGGGATAAGATATGAAGTTAATATTATATGAAATATTGATATTATAATCTGGAAATGTTATGTTTTATTGGTCTATCATTATTATTTTTTTTTAGAAAAGAATTTATAAGCTGTTATGCCTTGATTTTGTGTGTATTGATTTTAGAAAACTGATAAAAATGGTTTTTATATATATATATAAAAAAGAAAATGATAATAAGATATAGAAGGAGACTTAGGTTGAATATGATGTTTGAATTTGTGTCTGTGTAAAGAGTTTTTAACCCGGGAACAGACAACCTTCAGAAAAGATTTTGTAGTTTTGTCTATGTTTTGTGTTTGTATGTTTGTGTATTATGCTTATGATAAAACTAACAAAATTTGTTTTTTATTAAAAAAAAAGGAAAAAAGAATCAATAAAACCTTGGAGGAATGTTAGATGAGAATAATTTAAACAAGTCAGAAAGAAAAGAATATGATGATTATAAAATGGATAAATATGGAAGAGAAATGAAATTGAATTGGAGTAAAGAGAAATAATGAGAAACTTGATGAAAGATATTTGCGTGTCCATATGGGGATGGGATAAATTGGAATTATGTTGTATAAAAATATTGTTTTGTTTGACTTGTAAGGATTTACAATATTAAGAGGTTTTATGTGTTTATGTATTTAATGGTTAATGATGTGTTGTTTTATCTTTAAAATTAATAAAAATTTGTTTCAAAAAAAAAGAAAGTCTCAGCCCCAGAAATGGCCGGTTACATAGCAAGTGTTCTAATTTATGACTGATCTCCCCAGAGCTACTTGTCCTGTTTCTGGAGTTTTGACAACCATAAACATACACACACAAACACATATGCACACACACACACTCACTCACTCATACACACACACACACACAGAGCTTTCTAACCCTGCTATTCTTTGATTCTGTATGGATCTCCTGCTGGAGCATGGGGTTGGACTAGATGACCTCTGAGATTCATTGCATGCCAGCCCTAGATTGTTGTGTTGCTTCAAAGAGTCTTCTGAAGCCAGGGTTTGTGTCCTAACTTCCTCTCCTTTTTCTCTCTCTCTCTCCCTCCCTCCTTCCATGTATTTATCTATCCATCCATATATCTCATTAACTTTCTCCATTCTCCCTCTCTTTCTTTCTCTCTTTCTCTCCCTCTTTCTTTCTTGCTCTTTCTTTCTGTTGTGAATGCATAATACCAATAAAGTTATTATTGAGCTTGAAGTCTAGTGCAGGGTTCTGGCCCTGCACTTCTGATTGGCTGTTGATAGCACGATCGGATTGGCCTGTTCAGGAGCATCCGACTGGCCATTAACGGACCATTCCCATTGGTTGAACGGAGCTAGCGCTCCAGGTTCGCTATTGGTTTAATAGTTAATGAGTTGCCTATATAAGTAAGGCTTGAGCAGCTTTGGGCTGAGCTGTCACATTATGTAAATAAAGAGTTTGAATTTCACTGTTTCTACTGGCTCGTCTCCATCTTTCGCACCCATGCTCCAGAATTAACACTGGTGACGAGGATGGGATTGGATGACATCGGAGCCAACTGAGCACATGACAGAAGTGCACAACGGCGGAACCATGTCCAGCGGCGCAATACCACCCGCTCCATTCGATCCAGTTCAAGAGGACTGGGAGTCTTACATGCATTGTTTACAAATGTTTTTAGAAACAAATAATCTGAACGATGCAACGGCCGGAAAGAAACGGGCAGTATTCCTGACACACTGCGGCCCAACGGTTTTTAAGATGGCTAAGGCATTAGCGAAACCAGCTGAGGTGAAGGCCATGGACTGGGACATCCTCAAACCACTGCTAAGGGCCCACTATGTACCCACTGTTCCAACACTCGTAAGACGACATGAGTTCTATCAACAGAACCAGCGGAAGGGAGAAAGCGTCACCGATTTCGTTTCAGACCTCAGAAACTTGGGAGGCCTTTGCGATTTCACCAACCTGGAAGAGGCTTTGAGAGACAGAGTAGTCCTTGGACTAGACGCTCTAAACATGCAGAGCAAAATAATGGCAAAGGGCGACATCATCCTTAAAGACGCCATAGCTGAAGCTACAGCAGCTGAGGCAACCAAGAAGTCGGCTGCTCAACTACACCGAATTCGCACTCCAAACCTCCAACTGGATGGCGAAATTTCATCCAATGCAGAACGGCGACGTTCAACGGCCCATCATGAGGACCTCTCTTCGTCGTCAGACAGCGACGAAGAAGAGGTCCATCACCTACGGACCGATCGGGAACAACACCCAAAGTCCCAACAACCCTGCACTGGCTGCGGGGCCAACCATTTTCACGCTGACTGTAAATTCCACGACGCACTCTGCCATGAGTGCGGGAAATGAGGTCACATTGGACGGGTCTGCAGAAGCCTCCTCGGACCCAGCCAGACCTCAAAAGGAACCAATCTCCGTTAATCGACAGGGAATCGCCCTGAAAGGCGAGAACCAGTAAACCACTCCTACAGAAACTGATGTGTGAGTCATCTAGTGAGACGGGAAGTGGCCCACCAAACACTCACTATTGGCCATGCCTCTTCACTAGATGCTAAGAAAATTCATGTCAACGTGAACATTGAAAATCGGCCTTGCCAAATGGAAGTTGACTCGGGATCGTCTCTTTCAATGGTCTCATGGAAGACCCTCAAGCAACTCATCCCCACTATCAGGTGCCAAGACCTTCAATTCCAACGGCTCGTGTTAAAGGACTACCAGGGGAACCGAATTCCAGTCGCAGGATCCAGTCGAGTCTGGGTTGCATTCAAGAACCGCACGGCGTACTTACCCCTGATGGTGATCGATAAGGACTGGCCTAGTCTGTTAGGCCTGCAATGGTTCGCACCACTCGGCATTGAAGTGCCAGGCATTAACCGAATCGGCGGCAGTGACTGGGAGGAAGACCTTGCCCACGAATTCAGGGACGTCTTCGAGGAAAAGCTAGGTGAGTACAAGGGGACCCCGATATCCTTTAGCCTTAATCCAAAGATAGGTCCCATCCGCCTTAAGCCTCGTCGAGTTCCGTTCGCTCTAAAGCCGAAAATCAACGAGCAGCTTGATAAGTTGATTGCCTAGGGAGTTTTAAAGCCAACTGACCGCTCCCCATAGGAAACACCAATTGTGACACCAATTAAGCCGGATGGCTCCATTAGAATTTGTGGGGACTACCGAACCACCCTAAACCACGCCCTGCAACAGAACCAATATCTGGTACCAGTGGTACAACACCTCCTCCATTCCCTGGGGGGCAGAAAAATCTTTGCTAAACTTGACTTAGCTCAGGCTTATCAGCAACTGCTGGTTGATGAAACAACGGCACAGGCACAGACTATCGTAACACACCGAGGTGCCTTTAACTGTACGCGGCTTCAGTTCGGAGTCAGTGTAGCCCCAGGGATCTTTCAGAGCCTAATGGAGAGACTATTGCAGGGGATCAAGGGTGTTGTCCCCTATTCTGACGATGTGCTCATTGCTGCCCCCACTCCAAAAATCTTACGGGAGTGTTTAAGACTGGTATTATGAAAATTCCAGGAAGCAGGCCTGAAAGTCAAAAAAAAATAACTGCAAACTGTGTACAGATCGTGTTGAATTCTTAGGGTACTTAATTGACAGTCATGGTATTCAGCCTACCGATAGCAAATTAAGAGAAATAAAAAATGATCCCAGACCCCAGAACAAGACCGACCTCCAAGCGTTCTTAGGCCTCATCAATTTCTATAATGTATTCTTGCTGCACAAGGTGGCTGTCACTGAACCTTTACATCATCTATTAGATAAAAAAGCAATTTGGGTATGGGGTCACAAAGAAGAGCAGGCGTTCCTTTATGTGAAAAAACTACTGACTTCGGACGCCGTACTAATGCAGTACAATGAGACTTTGCCAATAAACATTTGTGATGCATCGCCTTTTGGAGTGGGCGCCATTTTGAGCCATGTGTTACCTAACGGTAACAAAGCTCCTGTTGCTTACTTCTCAAAGACACTCTCGAAAACCGAGCGAAATTACAGCCAGATCGATAAAGAAGCCCTCGCGATTGTTTCAGCGGTTAAAAGATTTCATGAGTACGTGTACAGTCGGGTTTTCACCATTGTAACTGACCACAAACCATTGCTGGGGATCATCGCTGGGGACAAGCCAGCTCCCTACATACTTTTTCCCAGAATGACCCGATGGTCAGAGTTCTTGGCTGCCTACAATTATCGGCTACAATTTCGTCCGGGTAAAGCCATTCCCCACGCTGACGCACTGAGCCATACACCACTCCCTGAAACTATCAACGATCCTGCACCAACGATGACAGTGTTGCAGATCGAGACACTCCACACGCCGCCATTAACTGCCCGTGACATTGCGAGAGAAACAAAGCGCGACCCCATCTTAGCACGAGTCCTCACATGGGTGGAACGCGGATGGCCATTGGACCAAGTACCAGACGACTTTGCACCATTCAAAAGTCATCAAACAGAGTTTTTCTCGCAGAAGGGCTGTGTCATATGGGGTGATAGAGTCGTTATCCCAGAACGACTCCAACAGACACTGCTAAGAACCTTGCACGATGGCCACCCTGGCATCGTGCGCATGAAGGGCCTCGCACGAAGCTACGCGTAGTGGCCAGGCATCGACAGACAAATCCAATCGTGGGTTAAAACTTGCAAGAGATGCCAAGAAGTAAGCAACGCTCCACCAAACGCAACCCCAACCGAATGGGAGACGCCACGGGGACCCTGGTCCCGCATCCATCTGGACTTTGCTGGGCCGACCAAAGGCCACATGTTTCTGCTAACCGTCGACACCTGCTCGAATTGGCTCGAGATTCACCGAATGAGCAACATGACCACTGACGCGGTCATCAAAAGACTGGAAAGACTTTTTGCAACCCACGGATTACCAGACGTTCTGGTATCCGACAATGGGCCCCAATTTACCACGCTGTCTTTTGAGCAGTACCTGGCTGACCGCGGTGTTCGACATGTGCTCACTTCGCCTGCACACCCTGATGCCAATGGTAGGGCTGAGCGCATGGTACAATTCGTCAAAAAGACTCTCTAAAAGATACACTACGACAACATCGACAAGAAAATCAACTGAATCCTTTTCCTGCAACACATCACACCTCACAGCATCACCAACAAATCTCCCGCCGAGCTGCTAATGGGACGAAAGCTCCACTCCCACCTCGATCGGTTACACCCAGCCTATGAACCGGAAAAGCCACTCGGATCCAGCGGCCGATGCCGTACCTTCCAAGTAGGCGATTTAGTATTCGCTAAAAACTTATCGGGCGATCCGCTGTGGGTAGAGGCGACTGTAATCCGCGTAACCGGCCCAAGATCATACCTCATTCAGTGCCCTGACGACAGACTTTGGAAGCGCCACATCGATCAACTACGATCGCGGCTACCGTCTCGCACTTCCAAACTCCCTTATGACCAAACTGAGGGGGGGGAGATACAGAGGAAAGCGAATTACAATTAGAGGGAAAACTTTTTGAAGAGACTGATAATGGAACTGAAACGCAGGAACAGGAACCAGGGACTGGAGTGAGTTCACCTCAGGGAATGGCCATTGATATTGGTGATGACGGGAACGTGAACTCGGAACCAGAGGCACCCCTACCGTTAAACAACGATCTACCTCAGCAGAAGTGCAGCCAACCGCCAGGCACTTTGCGAAAATCGAAAAGACTAATAAAACAGCCGTCCTACCTTAAGGACTATGAAACCGCGCCCCGTGGGCAGAAGCCGGGGGAAAGGGGTGTTGTGAATGAATAATACTAATAAAGTATTCTTGAACTTGAAGTCAAGTGCAGTGTTCTGGCCCTGCACTTCTGATTGGCTGTTAATGGCAGGATCAGATTGGTCCGTTCAGGAGCATCTGATTGGCCATTAACAGGCCATTCCCATTGGTTAACGGAGCTAGCGCTCCAGGTTTGCTATTGGTTGAATAGTTAATAAGTTGCCTATATAAGGAAGGCTATTGCAGCCCTTCATTTGGAGCTGTCACAATATGTAAATAAAGAGTTTGAAGTTCACTGTTTCTACTGGCTTGTCTCCATCATTCGCACCCATGCTCCAGACTTAACACAAAGTCAATGGGGAAGCCAAATTCACTTAATGACCGGGTTCCTAACTTATCAACTGCAATGATTCATTTAATGACTGTGGCAAGAAAGGCCATCAAATGGGGCAAAACTCACTTGATGGATGTCTCACTTAACAACATAAATGTTGGGCTCAGTTGTGGTCATAAATTGAGGACTACCTGTATTGGGGACCCTTTTCTTCTGGTGAGGACCCCGTTCACACAACCTGCTTGACCAGGCCGGGGTCCTCGCAGCCCCCCTGAGAGAACATTTACCCAAAGCCAAGCTGCACTAAAGGCCTCCAATAAAGTAACACAATGTAACCAGCCAATCAAGATACAAAAAGAGCCAAAAAAAACCAGACAGAAGATATTAGAAGCAGAACACAGCAAACTCCAAGTCCAATAAACACAGACCAAGACTCTCAACCAATCAGGAGGAAGAAAAAACCATTCTGACACAGCAATAGGCTGCCCCAAATTTAAATCTGAAACCACTGTAAAAGTCTGACTCACAGACAAACACTATACAGAAGCCTGATGATGGCACATGAGATTCTGCTGAAACGTTGCTACAACTTTAAAAGCACCACTACTATGACGTGGGAAAATACCCGAACAAAGCTGAATGCCAGACATGTAAGTACCCACGAAAACTTAAGAATATATATATATATATATATATATATATATATATATATATATATATATATATATATTTGGTTATTCGGGTTTTCTCCCGCGTAAGATTGGAAGTATCTAGGCAACGTTTCGATGAAGTCTCATTCATCATCTTCAGGCTTGGTCTTCAGCTCTGTGCTTCTCAGAGTGATGTGAGCTTGCAGCTGCTTCTTCCTTTTAACTGCTAGTGGGGGTGTGACTTGATTGGGTGGGGGCTTGGCTGTGTTCTGATTGGGAGGGTGTGTGTTCTCATTGGTTGGGGGTTTGGCTGTGTTCTGATTGGTTGGGGGGTTGGCTGTGTTCTTTTTTTTTTTTTGAAAAAGATTTTATTAATTTTCTACAGACAAACAAAACAAACAAAACATAAAAACATCAACTCTCATATGTACATCAAGTGTGTCAGTTGGTTCATCATTTTTGTGCATTCATTCTGTAGTCTCCATTACAATTATGTTACATAACAACTCATATTGTCAATCCAAACTTATATATCCCAATATCACTAAAAAAAAGTTTTTGACTATATTTTTAATCATTCATGCTTTATGAGCTAACAATACCTTAAACCAATTTATTCTATAACAAATCCTGTCCTCATATCATATCAATCCTTAAAAAACCTTTTATAAATATAATGTCAAATAACAAAATAATAGCAAAACATTCTAACATTCTAAATATTCTATTGTCGTATTTTATCATCTAGCCATTTATAAAAAAGATCCCAAATTTCATAAAATTGTTTATCCTCTTGCTCTCTAATTTCAAATGTCAATCTGCTCATCTCAGCACATTCCAATATTTTCTTAATAATTTCTTCCTGTAATGGTATTTTCTCATTTTTCCAATTTTTAGCAAATACAATCCTAGCCGCTGTTAATACATTTACAATCAGGTATTTCAAATCTTTACTATACATATCAGGTAAAATTCCCAATAAGAAGATCTCCGGTTTCAAGTCTATATGTTTCTTTGTCATTTTTTCCAACCACATGTGAATTATAGTCCAATATTTTCTAGCATCCTCACAAGTCCACCACATATGGTAATACAAGCCGGGTATCTGATGACATTTCCAACATTTTTCAGATTTGTTCTTGAACATTCTTGCTATTCTTGTCGGAGGAAAGTGCCACCTGTAAAACATCTTATACAAGTTTTCTTTATATGCTGTTGACATTGTCATTTTATAATTTTGAGACCACAATTTCTGCCATTTCTCTAAATCAATCCCATATCCAAAATTCTTCCCCCAAACAATCATAGTTTCTTTAACTTGTTCTTCCTCTAATTTAATTCCCAATAAATAACCATATAGTTTTTTAATCACCTTCTCATCAGTACCCATCAAAATCTTATCTAAATCAGTCTGTTTATCATAAAATCCCTCCTTTTTAGAATCTTCATCATACCTTGAATGTATTTGTGCATATGAAAACCAATTCATCTTTATACCTTGTTCCTCTAAGTTTTGGATCGATTTAAGTTCACCCTTTTCATTTAAAAGTTCCCCATATCTAACTGTTTGTTCCTTCTTATAAATTATAGGAAAGGAAAATGCTTCAATGGTCGATAACCAAACTGGAATTTTCAAATAACATTGTCTTTTTATCTTCTCCCAATTCAACCACAAAGACTCCCGTACATAATGTCTTCTAAAATAACCCTGTGTTTTAGTTCCCTTATACCATAAAAAAGCATGCCAGCCCAGCAGCAAGTCATGCCCTTCTAATGTCAACAACCTATGTTTCCTTAATGTTATCCATTCTTTCACCCACATCAAACTTGCAGCTTGATAATACAATTCCCAATTAGGCAGGCCAAAACCTCCTCTAATTCTAGCATCTTGCAGAAGCTTTAACTTTATTCTCGCTTTTTTACCTTGCCATATAAACTTCAACATAATTTTATTTAAATCTTCAAAATAATCTTTTCCAAGCCTAATTGGTATTGTTTGAAACAAAAATAAAATTCTAGGTAGGATATTCATCTTAATTGTTGAAATTCTCCCTATTAATGACAATTGCAAGTTTTCCCACTTCTTCAAATCTGCAGTTATCTGTTGTTTAAGTCTAATATAATTATTCTCCTTTAATGTGCTACATCTTGTTGTCAAATATATCCCCAGATACTTAACCTTATTTGTAACTTGAATTTTCAAAAGGTCTGCCAATTCTTCTCTCTGTCTCGATAGCATATTCTTTGTCAAGATCTTTGTTTTATCTTTATTTATTTTCAAACCAGCCACCTCTCCATATGACTCTATCCTTTCCAATAACTTTGGAGCTGTTTCTAGCGGTTCTTCCAAAATAAAAGCTAAATCATCAGCAAAAGCTTGTAGCTTAAATTCTTTCTTCTTAATTTTCATACCTTTTATGTTTTTATCATCCCTAATATTTCTATTCAACACTTCCAAGGTCAACACAAATAACAAAGGAGATAGGGGGCATCCTTGTCTTGTGCCTTTCCTTATATTAATAAAATCTGTAAGTTCCCCCTCCATCATTACCCTTGCTGTCTGTTTATTATATATGGCTTCTATTGCTTGAATAAATTTTTTAGCAAAACCCATCTGCTCCAATAATAATAACATGAATCTCCAGTTCACGTTGTCAAATGCTTTTTGAGCATCTAGGAATATCAAAGCCATTTGTTTTTCAGGATGAGCCTCATAGTATTCCAAAGTGTCCAAGATTACTCTCATATTGTCTCTAATTTGTCTCTTTGGCAGAAATCCATTTTGATCTGGGTGAATAAAATTATTTAAATATTTTTTGAGTCTTTCTGCTAAGATTGAAGCAAAAATTTTATCGTCTGCATTCAATAAGGAAATAGGTCTATAATTCTTGATTTGCAATGGGTCAGCCTCTTCCTTCGGTAGAAGTGTAATATAAGCCTCTGACCATGTTTTAGGTATTATCTTTTTTAACATAACTTCATTCATGACTTCTAACAATGGAATACTCAATGATTCTTGAAATGTTTTATAGAATTCTGCTGGAAGCCCATCTGGACCCGGTGCTTTCCCATTATTTTGTCTCTTAAATGCTTCATTTAATTCCATCATTGTTATATTGCTTTCTAGCATTTCTTCAGTCTCTTTAGGTACCTTTGGTAAATTAGCTTCCTGTAAATACTGTTTGACTTTTTCCTCATCAATATTCTCTTGTTTATATAGTTGTCCATAAAAATCTCGAATAATTTCTTTTTTCTCCTTATTCCCATAACAAACTTGGCCTTGTTCGTCTCTTAACTTCAATATTTTTCTTGATTCCTTCTCTTTTCTCAATTTATATGCTAGCCATCTACCTGGTTTATTTGCATCTTCAAAATAATTCTGTTTAGAGTTTCTAATTTTCTGTGCCAGTTCTTCTTTCTCTATTAATTCCATTTTATGTTTAATTACATCCAACTTCAATTTAATATCCTTTTTCTGTGGCATTTTCTGTAATTCTTTTTCAAGAGTTTTATACTCATCTTCCAAGGCCTTGGAAGCTTGCCTTTTCCTAATATTCTTTTTTCTTGTATAATCTATTATCAAACCTCTAGCGTATGCCTTCATTGTATCCCACACATTCTGCGTTGAAGTATCTTCTTTTTTATTTTCTCTAAAAAAAAAAGCCAATTCCTTCTCCATCCATTGTATAAAATCTTTCTCCTTTAAAATAGTATTATTTAATGTCCATCTCGATCTTCTTTTTTGTCCTTTCCATTTAATTGTCATTGGGCTATGATCTGCCCAAGTACTTGTTTCAATATTTGTTTCTTGAATATTAGATATTAATTCTGTTGAGATCCAGACCATATCTAATCTGGACCATGATAAATGTCTATTTGAATAAAAAGTATATTGTTTAGTTTTAACATTTCTTTCTCTCCAAATATCTTTTAAAGTTAATTCATCTGTCATTTTAAAAAAAGACCTTGGGAGAGCCTTTCTATTTTGTTTTGTTGTTGTTGCTATATAATCCAATTTATTATCCACAATTCCATTAAAATCTCCCATCATAATTATATTAACATAGTCCAGTCCAATTATTTTCATATGTAGCTTTTTATAAAACTCTTCTTGTTTATCGTTCGGAGCATAAATTGCAATCAAAAGTATTTTTATATTATTGTCCATTATTTCTACCATTAATACTCTTCCATCTTCATCTGTGTAAATCAATTTTGCCGGGATAGCCTCTTTGATGTATAAAACCACTCCTCTTTTCTTACATTGAGTCAAAGAAGTAAATATTTTCCCCAATTTTGGCTGCAATAACAATTGTTCATGTTGTTTTTTAATGTGAACTTCTTGTAAACAAATTATATCAAATTTTAATTTCTCTAATTTATGAAAAGTTTTCCTTCTTTTAACAGCCGAATTAAGCCCATTAATATTCATTGTAATCAGTTTTTTTTCTTCCATGATTATGCTTTATATTTAGGTCTAACAGCTCTCGTGGATCTCACTTCACGCTGTTCTTTGCTATCAATCT
Source organism: Hydrophis major (assembly GCA_033807585.1). Classification (NCBI taxonomy): domain Eukaryota; kingdom Metazoa; phylum Chordata; class Lepidosauria; order Squamata; family Elapidae; genus Hydrophis; species Hydrophis major. The sequence continues at coordinate 649,736 of JAUCBL010000050.1, forward strand.
GTCCCCCTATTGCTCCTTTCTCTTTTTCAGTCTCCAATTGTTCATCTTGAAACTCAATTAATGAGACCTCTTTCTCTGCTTCCTCTCTTCTTCCTCCGAAAAATTCTGCATGAAAAAGTTCTGCTTTCTCAATTGAATCAATTCTATATCTTTGCTCTTGCCACCTAAACATTAGTCCTTCTGGAATCAGCCATCTATAATTCACTTCGTTTTCCAATAGTATTTTGGTCAGGAATCGATATTCTCTTCTCATCTCTCTCACTCTTCTGGGTATTTGTTTTAAAACCACAACCTCTTTACCTTTGTATTTCAGTATTTTCTCTCTTACTACTTGTAATATATGCGTTTTAATAGATTTTTTGGTAAATCTGATATGGACTTCCCTGGGTAACTTATTTCTCATCGCATATCTTGTATAAACTCGATATATCTCATCTATTCCATCCATCATCTTTTCCTCTGTAATTTCCAAAGCATCTGCCAAAATTTCTATCATCACCGCTGCCAAATTTTCTCCTTTTTCCTCTTCTATATTTTGAAATCTAAGGTAAAATTCTGATCTTTCCATCTCCCACCTCAACATCCCACCTTTTTCTTGTTCAACCGCTGTTAGTCTACTGTCAATATTTCCAATCTTCTTCTCTCTTTGTTTTCCTTCTTCCTCAATTTTTTGGAATCTCTCCTCATACTTAACCATCATTTGTTTAATATTTTCCACTTTTTCATCCGTCTTCTCAATTCTTTGTTCAATGTTCTCTATCCTTTGTTCAATGGTGTCTGATTTTATCTTAAGATCTTGTATTCCTTGCATAATCATCTGTAAAGTTACTTTTTCTTGTTCTTTATCTTGCTTTAACATTGTCTGAATTAAACGTTGTCCTCCAGCTGGTGGGGAAGCAGAGGTAGTAGCAAAGATGCCAGATGGTATTGGTTTCCTGCTCATTTCAATGCTTCCAAAGCTTCAAATTCTTCTTAACTTTTAATCCAACTGCTAGAGCAGCCAATTATAATCCAAAATGGAAAACTCCAACAGTAAAAAACACAAAACCAAAAAAGAAACAGGAAAAAAGGAAGAAGAAATATCTTCAGGTTCTTCTAAACCCTAATCCAATTACGAGATAGTCCACCATGAAAAAGGAAAAAATAAAAAAGCAAAAACAAACAAATCCAAAAGTAATAATATTGATTGAAAGCAAAGAAAAGAAAAAGCAAAAAGCAAAAAGAGAAAAGACAAAAAGTTCCTTCAAATTCTTCAAACCTTAATCCACTTAAAAATCTCAATAATCCAAAAAAAAAAAAAAACAATAACAAAGTGGTAAATAGAAAAAGCAAAAAAGTCCCAACAAAAAAGAAAAAAAAATAAAGAAGAGAAAAGAAAAAAAAAAGAAAAAAACTCTGAGGCTTTTCCCTTTAAAATAAAAGGCAAAAATAAGAATATTACTAGAATTGAAATTTAAAAAAAAAAAAAAAAGGCTAGCGAGTGGGGTATATATAAGAAAGCACACTGCACTTTGTTATTTATCCAAGGCTCTTGTTATGACTCTCTTCTTCAGCAGCTTCAAGGCCAAACCTCAAGTGTTGTTGATAACAGTCCAGGAAAGCACCTGCAATAATATTTTGCTGTGCTTTCCCTCTATCTTATCACGTTAAAATGTCCTTGAGAAGATGTCTTTTTGCAATTCTCTCCAGTTCAAATAGAATACTTTCAAGCCTCTAGTTGGCAGTGTTACAAAGTTTCTTAATGTTCTTTCTCCCCCCCAACCGGAAAAGAGGAATAATATATACAAAAAAAAAAAAAAAATAGCCAAAGGAAGCCTCTATCCTAAAAAAATTAAAAAATCAAAGGGAGCCTAAAAGTATATATAAAAGAAAATTCAATCCGGTTACCTAAGTCACAATAAAATCTTTCCTAAAGAATATAGAGAAAAGAGAAAAAAAAAAACCCAAGCCTCAATTTGACAGCACTTTAAAAACGCCGCTCAAACAATTTCAATCAAAAAAAAAATCTCACAGCTTCCTCCTCTCTTCAGAATGAACTTTCCAACCTCAGCGAATTTTCAACACTAAAGAGTTTTTCTCACCCAGCCGACACACTTCAATCCAATCACTTTCTTTCCGGAGCTGTCCCGACTTCAGCAGCTATGGAGGCTGCCTCTCCGCCGCCAGCAAAAGGGGTTCTTCCGAATCTAACCAGAGATTTTGCGATGTCTCTGGGATCCTGGAACAGTGCCCTTCACGATCACCGTCTCTCCGGGACGATTTAGGTCCGTTAGGACCGACCAGGGGCGAAAATATCAGCTGCGATCTCAGAGCCCCGAGATCGCAGCTGTATCACCGGAACGAAGCTCCGCCTTCTCCTGGGGGGTTGGCTGTGTTCTGATTGGGTGGAGGTGTGGTCCATTCATATATATATATGTCTGGCATTCAGCTTTATTCGGGTATTTTCCCACGTCATAATAGTGGTGCTTTTAAAGTTGTAGCAACATTTCAGCAGAATCTCATCTGCCATCATCAGGCTTCTGTATAGTGTTTGTCTGTGTATATATATATATATATATATGTGATATCCCTACTCACCAGTCTTTTTTTTTTAAAGGGAAAGCCTCAGAGTTTTTTTTTCTTTTCTTTTCTTTTTTTTTTCTTTTCCTTATTTTTATTGGTACTTCTTTGCCCTTTCTATCCATGTTTTTGGACCACTTTGTTTTTCTTTTTTGATTATTGAGACTTCTCAACTGGATTAAGGTGTGAAGAACCTGAAGGAATTTTTTTTCTCTTTTTGCTTTTTTTTTTTTGCTCTTAATCAATATTATTATTTTCGGGTTTGTTTGTTTTTCTCCTTTCTATTTTTCCTTTTTTATGGTGGACTACTTCATAATTGGATTAGGGTCTAGAAGAACCTGAAGATGTTTCTTCTTCCTTTTTTCCTTTTTCTTCTTTGGTTTTGGGCCTTTTACTATTGGATTTTTCCATTTTGGATTATAATTGGCTACATTACCAGTTGGATTAAAAGTCAAAAAAAAAATTGAAGCTTTGGAAGCATTAAAATGAGCAGGAAACCAATACCATCTGGCATTTCTACTTCTACCTCTGCTTCCCCACCAGCTGGAGGACAACGTTTAATTCAGACAATGTTGAAGCAAGATAAGGAACAAGAAAGAGTAACTTTACAGATGATTATGCAAGGAATCCAAGATCTCAAGATAAAATCAGACACCATTGAACAAAGAACAGAAAATATTGAACAAAAAATAGAAAATATTTAACAAAGAACAGAGAAGACTGATGAAAAAGTGGAAAACATTGAACAAATGATGGTCAAGTATGAGGAGAGATTCCAAAAAATTGAGGAAGAAGGAAAACAAAGAAAGGAGAAGATTGGAAATATTGATAGTAGATTAACAGCGGTTGAACAAGAAAAAAGTGGGATGTTGAGGTGGGAGATGGAAAGGTCAGAATTTTATCTCAGATTTCAAAATATAGAAGAGGAAAAAGGAGAAAATTTGGCTGCGATAATGATAGAAATTTTGGCAGATGCTTTGGAAATTACAGAGGAAAAGATGATGGATGGAGTAGATGAGGTATATCGAGTTTATACAAGATATGCGATGAGAAATAAATTACCAAAGGAAGTCCATATTAGATTTACCAAAAAATCCATTAAAAAAAAAATATTACAAGTGGAAAGAGAGAAAACATTGAAATACAAAGGCAAAGAGATTGTTGTTTTAAAACAAATACCCAGAAAAGTGAGAGAGATGAGAAGAGAAGAGAAGAGAAGAGAAGAGAATATCGATTTCTGACCAAAATGTTACTGGAAAACGAAGTGAATTATAGATGGCTGATTCCAGAAGGACTAACATTTACGTGGCAAGAGCAGAGATATAAAATTGATTCAATTGAGAAAGCAGAACATTTCCATGCAGAATATTGTGGAGGAAGAGAGGAGGCAGAGAAAGAGGTCTCATTAATTGAGCTTCAAGAGGAACAACTGGAGACTGAAAAAGAGAAAGGAGCTGTAGGTTGACAGGGGGACAGTAAAGAACAGCGTAAAGAAAAGCATAATCATGGAAGAAAGAAAACTGATTACAATGAATATAAATGGACTTAATTCAGCTGTTAAAAGAAGGAAAACCTTTCATAAATTAGAGAAATTAAAATTTGATATAATTTGTCTACAAGAAGTTCATATTAAAAAACAACATGAACAATTGTTAGTACAGCCAAAATTGGGGAAAATATTTACTTCTTTGACTCAATGTAAGAAAAGAGGAGTGATTCTGTACATTAAAGAGGCTATACTAGCAAAATTGATTTACACGGATGAAGATGGAAGAGTATTAATGGTGGAAATAATGGACAATAATATAAAAATACTCTTGATTGCAATTTATGCTCCAATGATAAACAAGAAGAGTTTTATAAAAAACTACACATGAAAATAATTGGACTGGACTATGTTAATATAATTATGATGGGAGACGTTAATGGAATTGTGGACAATAAATTGGACTATATAGCAACAACAAAGCAAAATAGAAAGACTCTCCCTAAATCTTTTTTTAAAATGACAGACGAATTAACTTTAAAATATATTTGGAGAGAAAGAAATGTTAAAGCTAAACAATATACTTTTTATTCAAATAGACATTTATCATGGTCCAGATTAGATATGATTTGGATATCAACAGAATTAATATCCAATATTCAAGAAACAAATATTGAAACAAGTACTTGGGCAGATCATAGACCAATGACAATTAAATGGAAGGGACAAAAAAAAAAGATTGAGATGGACATTAAATAATACTATTTTAAAGGAAAAAAATTTTATACAATGGATGGAGAAGGAATTGGTTTTTTTTTTTCAGAGAAAATAAAAAAGAAGATACTTCAATGCAGAATGTTTGGGATACAATGAAGGCATATGCTAGAGGTCTAATAATAGATTATACAAGAAAAAAGAATATTAGGAAAAAGACAAGCTTCTAAGGCCTTGGAAGATGAGTATAAAAGACTTGAAAAAGAATTACAGAAAATGCCACAGAAAAAAGATATTAAATTGAAGCTGGATGTAATTAAAAATAAAATGGAGTTAATAGAGAAAGAAGAACTGGCACAGAAAATCAGAAATTCTAAACAGAATTACTTTGAAGATGCAAATAAACCAGGTAGATGGCTAACATATAAATTGAGAAAGGAGAAGGAATCAAGAAAAATATTGAAGTTAATAGATGATCAAGGCCAAGTTTGTTATGGTAATAAGGAGAAAAAGGAAGTTATTCGAGATTTTTATGGGCAACTATATAAACAAGAGAATATTGATGAGGAAAAAGTCAAACAGTATTTACGGAATGCTAATTTACCGAAGATACCAAAAGAGACTGAAGAAATGTTAGAAAGCAATATAACAATGATGGAATTAAATGAAGCATTTAAGAGACAAAATAATGGGAAAGCACCGGGTCCAGATGGGCTTCCGGCAGAATTCTATAAAACATTTCAAGAATCATTGAGTATCCCATTGTTAGAAGTCATGAATGAAATTATGTTAAAGAAGATGATACCCAAAACATGATCAGAGGCTTATATCATACTTATTCCAAAAGAAGAGGCTGACCCGCTGCAAATCAAGAATTATAGACCTATCTCCTTATTGAATGCAGACTATAAAATCTTTGCTTCAATTTTAGCAGAAAGACTTAAAAAATATCTAAATAATTTTATTCACCCAGATCAAAATGGATTTCTGCCAAAGAGACAAATTAGAGATAATATGAGAGTAATCTTGGATACTTTGGAATACTATGAGGCTCATCCTGAAAAGCAAATGGCTTTGATATTTTTAGATGCTCAAAAGGCATTTGACAACGTGAACTGGAGATTTATTTATTTTTTAAAACAAATTTTATTAATTTTACAAAAAAAAACAATACACAATCCAGGCATATCAACTTGAAGAATCTTTTCTAAAAATAATAATAATAATAATTAAAGAAGAAAGCCAATAGAACATAACTCCAAATTGTAATATCAATATTTACATTATCTATTTAACTTCATATCTTATCCAAACTTCTCCTTTTATCCAAATTATATTTCTGGCTTTTTAAAATTTTATTGCCTTTCATAAACATACAAAACACAAAACATAAACAAAACTAAAACATCTTTTCTGAAGGCTGCCTGATCCCGGGTTGAAACTCTTCACACAGACACAAATTCAAACATCATATTCACTTTATATATCCTTCCATATCTTATTATCATTTTCTTTTTTATATATATAAACCAATTTTATCAGTTTTACAAAAACAGTGCGTAAACAATCAAGGCATAACAGCTTATAAATTCTTTCCTAAAAAAATAATAATAATTAAAGAACAAACCAATACTTTATCTATTTAACTTCATATCTTATTCCAGCTTCTCCTTTTCATCCAAATTATTTCTTATTGATTAAAATGTTATTGCCTTTTATCAATATACAAAAAAAAAAAAATAACAAAACCTTTATATATCCTTCCAAATCTTATTTCCATTTTCAATAACATTCTTTGTCTGTTCTATTTCCAACTATCCATTCATCTTTTTTCTTTTACTATACTTCTCCTATACACTAACTGGAGTGACACCTTTAACTCATTACCCTAACTTAAAAATACTTCATATAACAATTTTTTTCTTGGGATTCTGTTTAAAAGATTCTAAAATTACACAATAAATTTTATACTCTAAATACACATATAAAAAACACAATCTTATGTACCCTCCAGAATCCCTCTTTTATCCTAAATTAAATATCTCTGAATAAACTTTTTTTCTTTAGATCTTGCTTCCCCTCATTGAGGCTTCTCCTACCCCCCTTTCTCTCTTGCTTATTCTTCTCCTTGCCCTTTTTACCCCTTTGTCTTTCCTCCTCCCTTTTCTTACTCCCTTTCCTTTGCTTCCTAACCTTGCCTCCACCTTTCCGCTCATTTTTCTCTTCTTTGGTTGTTTTTATAATTCTTAAAGTCCCCTTTTTCTTATCCTTTTTCTCCTCCTCCCTGGAAGGAACCCATTGTTCATCAAAGATGGCTTTTTCTTCTTCTTTGTCCCCGTCCTTCTGCTGCGTAATCAACTTTTCATAAGTACATAACGCCATTTCTAAGAATTGAAACAAACTGCCCAAAGTATCTTCTTTTTTATATTTTTGATATTCAGTCTTTAGTTCATCCACAAGCGATGCCATCATGAAAAAAGAAACTTTTCCCAAAACAACCACAAATATTTTTAATCAAGAATAATTCAAAAAAAAAAAAAAAATTCCAAAAATTAATACTTTTCTTCCTTCTTCTCTTTCTCTTTCTGGGGTTAATGTTTAATCAAAGAGGTCCAATTACCATATACCTTTCTTTGGGATTCTAGGCAATCTCCTCCTTTTTCAGCTTCTGCTCCAATTTTTTTTCCTTTCCCTTCCCACTTGCAATATCAATTTTAAATAATCAGAAATCCATACCTCCAACAAGGGTTTTCCAATTTCTTAAGTTTTTCAATGTCCAAAAACCCTTTTGTCTCTTAACTTCAGCTCTCAAAACAATTCACTTTCAATGTCCAGTATATCCAAACATATCTGCTGTTTCCATGGGGTGGGAGAGTGAAGAAGAAAAAAAAATTCCCTTTAACAGCTTCTCCGCCGCTTTCGATCTTCTTAGGGATACAATGTATCCTCCAGCAATTCAGACAGCTCAGTTCCAGCCAAATTTGCAAGATGTTACTTGACCCGGCTCAGACAGCACTTTCACTCCTTACTTCCTCCAGCGCAATCTTACCCGGTTGCTGGCTTCTTCGTGGCGGCCATTGCTGACCGCCGCTCCACCGCCTTGGGAAAAAGGGGTTTTTCCAGAGGGGGAGGGGGTCTGCGACACCCCCAACCCCCTGTCCGACTCCCCTCTCTCTTCAGCTGTCCCTACAGGGCAGCCATATCCCCCTGACCCATCTGGATCGGGGGTACCTCGGTGGCTAGCACAGCAGGAATCGCGAGCTGTCGCGAATTCCTGCTGCCCCGAAGCCACGCGGAACCGGAAAACCCATGAACTGGAGATTTACGTTGTTACTATTGGAACAGATGGGTTTTGCTAAAAAATTTATTCAAGCAATAGAAGCCATATATAATAAACAGACAGCAAAGGTAATGATGGAGGGGGAACTTACAGATTTTATTAATATAAGGTACAAGACAAGGGTGTCCCCTATCTCCTTTGCTATTTGTGTTGACCTTGGAAGTGTTGAATAGAAATATTAGGGATGATAAAAGCATAAAAGGAATGAAAATTAAGAAGGAAGAATTTAAATTACAAGCTTTTGCTGATGATTTAGCTTTTATTCTGGAAGACCGGTTAGAAACAGCTCCAAGGTTATTGGAAAAGATAGAGATATATGGGGAGGTGGCTGGTTTGAAAATAAATAAAGACAAAACAAAGATTTTGACAAAGAACATGCTATTGAGACAGAGAGAAGAAGTGGCAGATCTTTTGAAAATCCAAGTTACAAATAAGGTTAAGTATCTGGGGATATATTTGACAGCAAGATGTAGCACATTAAAAGAGAATAATTATATTAAACTCAAACAACAGATAGCTACAGATTTGAACAAGTGGGAAAACTTGCAATTGTCATTAATAGGGAGAATTTCAACAATCAAGATGAATATTTTACCCAGAATTTTATTTTTGTTCCAAACAATACCAATTAGGCTTGGAAAAAACTATTTTGAAGATTTAAATAAAATCATGTTGAAGTTTATATGTCAAGGTAAAAAAGCGAGAATAAAGCTAAAGCTTTTGCAAGACGCTAGAATTAGAGGAGGTTTTGGCCTGCCTAATTGGGAATTGTATTATCAAGCTGCAAGTTTGATGTGGGTCAAAGAATGGATAACATTAAGAAAGCATAGGTTGTTGACATTAGAAGGGCATGATTTGCTGTTGGGCTGGCATGCTTTTTTATGGTATAAGGGAACTAAAACACAGGGTTATTTTAGAAGACATTATATGGGGGAGTCTTTGTGGTTAAACTGGGAGAAGATAAAAAGACAATGTTGTTTGAAAATTGCAGTTTGGTTATCGACTATTGAAGCATTTTCCTATCCTATAATTTACAAGAAGGAACAAACAGTTAGATATGGGGAACTCTTGGATGAAAAGGGTGAACTTAAATCGATCCCAAACCTAGAGGATCAAGGTATAAGGATGAATTGGTTTGCATATGCGCAAATACATTCAAGGTATGATGAAGATTTTAAAACGGAGGGATTCTATGATAAGCAGACTGATTTAGATAAGATCTTGATGGGTACTGATGAGAAGGTGATTAAAAAATTATATGGAATTGTGGATAATAAATTAGATTATATAGCAACAACAACAAAACAAAATAGAAAGGCTCTCCCAAGGTCTTTTTTTTAAATGACAGATGAATTAACTTTAAAAGATATTTGGAGAGAAAGAAATGTTAAAGCTAAACAATATACTTTTTATTCAAATAGACATTTATCATGGTCCAGATTAGATATGGTTTGGATCTCAACAGAATTAATATCTAATATTAAAGAAACAAGTATTGAAACAAGTACTTGGGCAGATCATAGCCCAATGACAATTAAATGGAAAGGACAAAAAAGAAGATCGAGATGGACATTAAATAATACTATTTTAAAGGAGAAAGATTTTATACAATGGATGGAGAAGGAATTGGCTTTTTTTTTTAGAGAAAATAAAAAAGAAGATACTTCAATGCAGAATGTGTGGGATACAATGAAGGCATACGCTAGAGGTTTGATAATAGATTGTACAAGGAAAAAGAATATTAGGAAAAGGCAAGCTTCCAAGGCCTTGGAAGATGAGTATAAAACTCTTGAAAAAGAATTACAGAAAATGCCACAGAAAAAGGATATTAAATTGAAGCTGGATGTAATCAAACATAAAATGGAATTAATAGAGAAAGAAGAACTGGCACAGAAAATTAGAAACTCTAAACAGAATTATTTTGAAGATGCAAATAAACCAGGTAGATGGCTAGCATATAAATTGAGAAAAGAGAAGGAATCAAGAAAAATATTGAAGTTAAGAGACGAACAAGGCCAAGTTTGTTATGGGAATAAGGAGAAAAAAGAAATTATTCGAGATTTTTATGGACAACTATATAAACAAGAGAATATTGATGAAGAAAAAGTCAAACAGTATTTACAGGAAGCTAATTTACCAAAGGTACCTAAAGAGACTGAAGAAATGCTAGAAAGCAATATAACAATGATAGAACTAAATGAAGCATTTAAGAGACAAAATAATGGGAAAGCACCAGGTCCAGATGGGCTTCCAGCAGAATTCTATAAAACATTTCAAGAATCATTGAACATCCCATTGTTAGAAGTTATGAATGAAGTTATGTTAAAAAAGATAATACCTAAAACATGGTCAGAGGCTTATATTACACTTATACCGAAGGAAGAGACTGACCCATTGCAAATTAAGAATTATAGACCTATTTCCTTATTGAATGCAGACTATAAAATTTTTGCTTCAATCTTAGCAGAAAGACTTAAAAAATATTTAAATAATTTTATTCACCCAGATCAAAATGGATTTCTGCCAAAGAGACAAATTAGAGACAATATGAGAGTAATCTTGGACACTTTGGAATACTATGAGGCTCATCCTGAAAAACAAATGGCTTTGATATTCCTAGATGCTCAAAAAGCATTTGACAACGTGAACTGGAGATTCATGTTATTATTATTGGAGCAGATGGGTTTTGCTAAAAAATTTATTCAAGCAATAGAAGCCATATATAATAAACAGACAGCAAGGGTAATGATGGAGGGGGAACTTACAGATTTCATTAATATAAGGAAAGGCACAAGACAAGGATGCCCCCTATCTCCTTTGTTATTTGTGTTGACCTTGGAAGTGTTGAATAGAAATATTAGGGATGATAAAAACATAAAAGGAATGAAAATTAAGAAGGAAGAATTTAAGCTACAAGCTTTTGCTGATGATTTAGCTTTTATTTTGGAAGATCCACTAGAAACAGCTCCAAAGTTATTGGAAAGGAAAGAGGCATATGGAGAGGTGGCTGGTTTGAAAATAAATAAAGACAAAACAAAGATCTTGACAAAGAATATGCTATCGAGACAGAGAGAAGAACTGGCAGACCTTTTGAAAATTCAAGTTACAAATAAGGTTAAGTATCTGGGGATATATTTGACAACAAGATGTAGCACATTAAAGGAGAATAATTATATTAAACTTAAACAACAGATAACTACAGATTTGAAGAAGTGGGAAAACTTGCAATTGTCATTAATAGGGAGAATTTCAACAATTAAGATGAATATCCTACCTAGAATTTTATTTTTGTTTCAAACAATACCAATTAGGCTTGGAAAAGACTATTTTGAAGATTTAAATAAAATTATGTTGAAGTTTATATGGCAAGGTAAAAAAGCGAGAATAAAGCTAAAGCTTCTGCAAGATGCTAGAATTAGAGGAGGTTTTGGCCTGCCTAATTGGGAATTGTATTATCAAGCTGCAAGTTTGATGTGGGTGAAAGAATGGATAACATTAAGGAAACATAGGTTGTTGACATTAGAAGGGCATGACTTGCTGCTGGGCTGGCATGCTTTTTTATGGTATAAGGGAACTAAAACACAGGGTTATTTTAGAAGACATTATGTACGGGAGTCTTTGTGGTTGAATTGGGAGAAGATAAAAAGACAATGTTATTTGAAAATTCCAGTTTGGTTATCGACCATTGAAGCATTTTCCTATCCTATAATTTATAAGAAGGAACAAACAGTTAGATATGGGGAACTTTTAAATGAAAAGGGTGAACTTAAATCGATCCAAAACTTAGAGGAACAAGGTATAAAGATGAATTGGTTTTCATATGCACAAATACATTCAAGGTATGATGAAGATTCTAAAAAGGAGGGATTTTATGATAAACAGACTGATTTAGATAAGATTTTGATGGGTACTGATGAGAAGGTGATTAAAAAACTATATGGTTATTTATTGGGAATTAAATTAGAGGAAGAACAAGTTAAAGAAACTATGATTGTTTGGGGGAAGAATTTTGGATATGGGATTGATTTAGAGAAATGGCAGAAATTGTGGTCTCAAAATTATAAAATGACAATGTCAACATGTGGTTGGAAAAAATGACAAAGAAACATATAGACTTGAAACCGGAGATCTTCTTATTGGGAATTTTACCTGATATATATAGTAAAGATTTGAAATACCTGATTGTAAATGTATTAACAGCGGCTAGGATTGTATTTGCTAAAAATTGGAAAAATGAGAAAATACCATTACAGGAAGAAATTATTAAGAAAATATTAGAATGTGCTGAGATGAGCAGATTGACATTCGAAATTAGAGAGCAAGAGGATAAACAATTTTATGAAATTTGGGATCTTTTTTATAAATGGCTAGATGATAAAATACGACAATAGAATATTTAGAATGTTAGAATGTTTTGCTATTATCTTGTTATTTGACATTATATTTATAAAAGGTTTTTTTAAGGATTGATATGATATGATTATAGGATTTGTTATAGAGTAAATTGGTTTAAAGTATTGTTAGCTCATAAAGCATGAATGATTAAAAATATAGTCAAAAATAATTTTTTTTTGGTGATATTAGGATACATAAGTTTGGATTGATGATATGAGTTGTTATGTAACATAATTGTAATTGAGACTACAGAATGAATGCACAAAAATGATGAACCAACTGACACACTTGATGTACATATGAGAGTTGATGTTTTTATGTTTTGTTTGTTTTGTTTGTCTGTAGAAAATTAATAAAATCTTTTTCAAAAAAAAAAAAATTATATGGTTATCTACTGGGAATGAAATTAGAGGAAGAACAAGTCAAAGAAACTTTGATTGTTTGGGGGAAGAATTTTGGATATGGGATTGATTTAGAGAAATGGCAGAAATTGTGGTCTCAAAATTATAAAATGACAATGTCAACAGCATATAAAGAAAATTTGTATAAGATGTTTTAAAGATGGCACTTTCCCCCGACAAGAATAGCAAGAATGTTTAAGAACAAATCTGAAAAATGTTGGAAATGTCATCAGATCATTTTGTTATTTGATATATTTACAAAGGGTTTTTTTTTAGGATTGATTTAGTATGATTATATGATCTGTTACAGAATAAATTGGTTAAAGTATTGTTAGCTCATAAAGCATGAATGATTAAAAGTATAGTCAAAAATTTCTTTTTTTTTTTAGTGATATTAGGATATATAAATTTGGATTGACAATATGAGTTGTTATGTAACATAATTGTAATTGAGACTACAGAATGAATGCACAAAAATGATGAACCAACTGACACACTGGATGTACATATGAGAGTTGATGTTTTAATGTTTTGTTTGTCTTGTTTGTTTGTAGAAAATTAATAAAATCTTTTTTAAAAAAAATTAAATAAAATCTTTTTTAAAAAAAAAGAATTTGGGATATAGAAGCTGAGAAAGAGGTTTTAATACTCAAAAATAACATATAATACAGCCCTATATCTTAGATCCAGACATTTTATTTAACATCTGCTAATTTGAATCTAATATTTGGAATTGTATGAGAGACACAGAAATTTACATTGCATTTTTTATTGTTTTTTTTCTTTATTATGATTTTGCGTTCCATTTTTATAGACAAGCTTGTTAATATTATGTCTTAAATATTTTAAACCATGACTAAGGAACAAACTATTCTTATATATTCATCAAAACAAAATTGGGTTTGTCAATAAGTAATATTTTGGAGTTGATCTGGACCACATTATAACACAGCATTCTTCATTACTTTTTCAGATCACTGCTAGAATTCCTTCAGAGGCTCTGAGTGATAAAAGGAGATTCCCTTTTTTCCACCAGATGCTCCCCAAAGAAGGATTCCAAAACCCAGCAATTGTCCAGCCGTTCCTCCATTTCAGATGGACCCTGATTGGCCTGTTTGCTTCAGACACAGAAAATGGAGATAATTTCATGAGGACTTTCCCTCCGATGCTTGTCAGGAATGGAATTTGTGTGGTTATATCACAATGATTCACAACAATTGGACAAACAGCACCCCTCAGGGAGGCCCTCTCTAAGTGGAGACAGATCAACGTCTTTGTCCACTTCATAGAATCTTTTTCCATCTGGAACAGAATTTTTCCTTTCCATGAAGCACTTATGCATTTGCCAGGACCCATTGAAAGGAAAGTCTGGATCCTCACAAATTTTGCACCGGATACAATAAAGAAGGACATACCTCTCAAATACATCCATCGTATTTCAAATTTTGGTTATCTGATGAAAAAAAGGCCAACAGATGCTGCCTTTGAACCCCATTTCTTTGTGAAAGATCTGTTTCAAGATCATTATTTTCACTGTTCCCTTTCCAAGCACGTCTTTTCTGTTAAAGGCCGCAGAAGATGCACCCAGAAAGCCCCACTGGAGATCCAGGAGAAAAAGAACAGAAGACGGATCGCGAATGCCTCCCATTATTACCATTTCATTCAGACTCTGGCCCAGGCCATGAATGCCGCTTATTCCTCCAGATCGAGGAGGGGAAGGAAGGAGGAAGAAAAGAGTTTGGGGGCTCCAAGGCTGCAGCCGTGGCAGGTATGGCGGTCCCAATAGGGATCCATTAATCTGAGATCCTTTTGGAGAAGGAACCCAAAGGAGAAGGAGGGGAACATCACAACCTTCTTATACTGCAAAAGGTCAAGAGATTTGCACCATCTAATTGCTCCTGTCTGATGCTCCGGAATAACAGGGAGCAGATCTGAAGTTTCTGTCTAGCCTCTGTTGGAAGAAATCTCCTTCTGGGTTCAGTTCCAAGTGGGGAAGATAGACGCTGGAAACATGGTGTCTGCTTGGAAGATGGTTTAATGGTGGACAGGAGCACATGCCTTGGTTGAGGAAAGAAGGGCTGAGATGCTGAGAGTGCAACTGTTTTATGCCCTCTGTTGGGATTTGAATTTGAGCTTGTATTCTGATTGCTTGTCAGGCTCCCATGGGGCCATGCAGGGGCAACTCTGCAGGCTGTCCTGAGTCCCAGGCTTGATTGAGCCTTTGCTGGATGATGGTGATCGCTTTGGGCAATTCCTATATAGCTTTATCTGGAGTAGATCTTTGTTATGTAAACTAAACTGGCCTAGGCCAGAGTAATGGTCCATTAGCAAAGGTGGGAGGGGGGCTGAGTTTCAGCCTCTCTGAGTTTCTACTTTTGTTTTTAGGGGAAATATATTCTCCCTTTTTAGTATATCCTAAAATATTTTATTTTCCTAGGAATGAGAAGGGTTTTAACTCCCAACACCTCTTTCAGTCATTGGAAGAGTGTTAAATCCTCCCTTGTCCAACTGAGAGATTTTGTAAATTGGAGAAGCTGTTCTCACAATCTCCTGTCTTCTCTCAAGACTCAGTTTCAGGTTGCAGTCAATACGATTTTGAGATTGTTTTCTTAAACATGTATTTATTTACACATAACTCAAGATGGCAATATAAATATCCTTAATAAATAAATACATAATTTTGCGTTACGGCAGAACAGAATTTGGCCCCATTCAGAGAAACTCCTTCCTACTGATCTGAGAACTGCAGTTGCACATAAAAGAGTTCCGAATTTCCTGGATATTTTATTAAGAGAGGCGTCACAAAGTGAATTCCTGAGTCCTGATCGGAGATGACGCATAGCAGACTATGAACTCACTGGTGGGATTCAAATTTTTTTACTACTGGTTCTGTGGGCATTGTTCTGTCCCTAATTAGCATTCTTGAGATCCCCGTGCTTTGATTGGCCAAAGCGCGGGGCACTCTGATTGGTCAGGCGAGCTGCGCCGATTGGCTCACTAAGAATCTCCCGCGATTGGCCCATTCGAATCGCGGGAGATTCAAAGTGGTGCCATTGGCCGCAGCCGCCGCGGTTAAAGGAATAAAAGGTGCAAGCTTTTTCCTTTGCCCCAGTTCGGTTCCAACTTTAAATAAAAGAGCATGATTTGAAGTCACCGACTCCTGGCATTATTTCGCGGACACAACACTGGCGACGAAGGTGGGATCCAGACCCTGAACCGAACCACGTGTCCGACGCAAGCCAGACGAACCACCACGATGGCGAAAATCGCACCCCCCGCACCCTTCAACCCCACCACCGAGGACTGGGAATCGTACTCCGACCGATTCCGCATGTTCCTCGAGTGCAGCAACCTGAAGGACGCCACCGGCCCCATGAAGCGCGCTGTCTTCCTGACCCACTGCGGGACCGAGGTCTTCAAGATGGCCAAGGCGCTTGCCAAACCCACCGATGCGACCGCGATGGACTGGGACGTCCTCGAGCCAATACTTCGGCGGCACTACACTCCAGAGGTACCCATCCTGATCCGACGCAACGAATTCTACCGTCGGGACCAACGGTCGGGTGAGAGCTTCAGCAACTTCGTCGCCGAGCTACGGCGCCTAGGGGGGCTCTGCGAATTCGACAACCTGAACGACGCCCTGCGAGACCGAATCGTGCTCGGTTTGTGGGACCCCGTCCTCCAGAGCCGGCTGATGGCCAAGGGCAACATCAGTTTAGCAGACACCCTCACCGCATCCGCAGCCGCCGAAGCAACCCGAATTTCCGCCGACCGCATGCGCAGACCGAACACTGGGGACCGCAGCGGAAACAACAACCCGGCGAGGTCGACCGAGGCCCAACCCAAGACGACCACCCACCAGGGCGACTTCCACTCGGCATCAGGCACTTCAGATGACGAGGAGGACATCCATCACCTCCAGACAGGCCGCGACCCACGGAACCGGCGAGGTCGTAAGTCGAGGACCAACTGTACCGGTTGCGGCGGCGACCACCCCAGGTCGGAATGCCGGTTTTTTGAATCGATCTGTTGGCATTGCGACAAGAAGGGACACATCGCCCGTGTCTGCCGCCTAAAGAAGAATCGCAGCCCGGCACGATGGGACCAGAGCGACCGGAGGAGAGAGAGCACACCACCCCGGACCAGAGATCGCCCCTCAGACAACAGATGGGACCGGAACGGATGACCCCTGCGAGGCGGCGATAACCGGCGAAGAGAGGAGACCCATCAGACGGTCACCATCGGCCACGCCATAACAAATGACGCCTGGAAGGTCCACGTGGAGGTAGGCATCGAGGGCCAGCCATGCAAAATGGAGGTGGACTCCGGGTCCTACCTCTCCATGATAGCATGGCATGAAATAAAGCGCTTGGTCCCTACCCTCCAAAGGAGGAACATAGACAGCCAGAGACTCATTGTAAAGGACTACCAGGGAAACCGCATCTCGGTAGTCAGAACCAAACACTTCAACATCACATATAAAGGGCACACTGAAAGACTTCCCCTGACAATCGTCGACCGCGACCGCCCAAGCCTACTGGGACTGCAATGGTTCGCCCCGCTCGGCATCGCAGTCACGGGAGTCGACCACGTCACTGACGACAGCTGGGAGCAGCAACTGGCCCGGGAATTCCAAGAGGTCTTCGACGGAAACCTAGGCAAGTACCGAGGGCCCCTTATATCTTTCAACCTAGACCCAAACGTCCCCCCAAAACGCCTGAAACCAAGGCGGGTGCCATTCGCACTTAAACCCAAGATAGACGAGCAAATTGACAAGCTCGTCAAGCAAGGGGTCCTACATCCAATAGACCACGCCTGGTGGGAGACCCCCATAGTCACCCCGATCAAGCCCGATGGGTTGGTGAGGATCTGTGGGGACTATAAGGCCACCCTAAATGGCGCGCTACAACAAAGCACCTACCCCGTCCCAGTAGTGCAACACCTACTGCACTCACTGGGAGGGGGCAAGGTTTTTGCCAAGCTCGACCTCGCCCAGGCATACCAACAGTTGCCAGTCGACGAGCAAACGGCAGAAGTGCAAACCATAGTCACCCACCGGGGGGCATTTAAATGCAACTCAGAGTCAGCGTGGCACCGGGAATATTCCAAAGCCTAATGAAAAGACTACTGCAAGGCATCAAGGGGGTGGTACCTTACTTCGACGACGTCCTAGTGTCGGCAACCAACCAAGCCAAACTAGAGGGTCGCCTAAGGGAGGTCCTCACCAAATTCAAAGAGACCGGGAACAAAGTCAAGAGGGAGAAATGCCAGCTATGCATGGAACGGGTAGAATTCCTAGGATGCCTCCTAGACTGTTACAGCATTCACCCCACAAACAAAAAAATCAAGGCCATCAAAGAAGCCCCCACACCCAAGTTGAAGACGGAACTACAGGCATTCCTGGGGCTACTTAACTTTTACAATGTTTTCCTGCGCCAAAAGGCCACGGTGGCGGAGCCCTTGCATAGGCTCCTGGACAAGGCGGCGACCTGGACTTGGGGGAAATGCGAGCAAGCCGCCTTCCAAAGAACAAAGGACCTCCTCACTTCGGACGCCGTCCTTATACAATATAACGAGACCCTACCTCTGGCCGTCACATGCGATGCATCACCCTTCAGCGTCGGCGCTGTCCTCAGCCATACCCTCCCCGACGGAAAAGAAGCGCCCATCGCGTTCTTTTCAAGGACCCTCACCAAACTGGAGCGGAACTATAGCCAGCTGGACAAAGAGGCTCTGGCTATCGTTGCCGCCGTAACGATTCCACGAGTATCTCTACGGCCGGACTTTCACCATCATAACTGACCACAAGCCGCTGCTGGGAATCCTTGCAGGAAACCGGGCCACCCCAAACATTCTGTCTCCCCGAATGACAAGGTGGTCCGAGTTCCTGGCAGCCTACAACTACGGACTCATACACATACCGGGTAAGACTATCTCCCATGCAGACGCCTTAAGCCGCTCGCCGCTACCGGAACCTGACACCGACCCAGCACCCACGACGGCCACCCTCAGCATAGAGACTCTACCCAATCTGCCCATAACCGCGTCAGACATTGCCCGAGAGACTAATAAAGACAAACGTCTGGCGCGGGTGTTGCATTGGGTAGAGAAAGGGTGGCCTGAAAGGGACAACGATGAGTCCGTCAAAACATTCAGAAACCGCCAAACGAAACTCTCGTTATTAAAAGGGTGCATACTATGGGGGGATAGGGTGCTCATTCCAGAAAAGCTACAAGGGAAGGTTCTGGAACTGCTACACGAGGGGCACCCTGGCATCGTTAGGACTAAAGCCCTGGCTAAAAGTTACGCTTGGTGGCCAGGGATGGACAAACAAATTGAGACCTGGGTAGCAAGGTGCCAACGATGCCAGGAAACTAGGCCAAGCCCACCCACAGCACCCGTCCTAGAGTGGGAAACCCCAAGGGGACCTTGGTCTAGGATTCACATAGACTTCGTCACGCCCACAAAAGGACACACCTTCCTTATAACAGTAGATGCTTACTCCAACTGGCTGGAGGTAAGCAACATGAAGATGACAACCACGGAGGCCATGATCAAGGAACTCTGCAAACTCTTTGCAACACAGGGCCTCCCAGACGTCGTCGTTTCTGACAACGGGCCCCAATTCACCTCGCTGGAATTTGAAAAATTCCTAGCGGAAAGGGGCATCTGCCACGCACTGACAGTACCGGTGCACCCGGCGGCGAACGGTAGGGCGGAACGGATGGTCCAATTCACTAAGAAGACCATCCGGAAAATAGACCACGGGGAGATCCAGGAGAAAATAAACAAACTACTCTTCACCCAACACATAACCCCAAATACCACAACGAATAAGAGCCCAGCCGAACTATTAATGGGGAGGAAATTAAGGTCCCCACTCGACAGGTTACACCCCACGTATAATCCGGAGAAGCCCCCAGACTCAAACAGCAAACACCGAACCTTCGCACCAGGCGACCCCGTATATGCAAGAAACCTAACGGGAGACCCACTATGGATACCGGCCGTCATCACACAAATAACAGTCCCACACTCATACCAGCTACAAACAGCAGACGGACGAGCGTGGAAACGCCACATCGACCAACTAAGGTCGAGGACTACCAACCAAGAGACCACCAACGCACAAACAGGCGAAACCAACCCCCACAACACAAACCAAGGGGGGAGGGAATACCCAGGGGACCAAAACCAAAGAAGAATAAACCAGCCATACTTACCGGAAAGCAGCCATCACGACCCCTCGCCAGGAAGAGACAGCCAGGCCAGCTCGACTGACCCGGAAAGACCGAGCGGGAGCAGCAAAACCCACAGCTCAACCAACCCGGGAGGCCCAGGAGGGAGCTACGGAGAGCGTACCAGCCCGACCGACCAGCCGGTTCCCACGACGGCATCAGGAGCAACAGAGATCCCGACCAAACCGGCCGGGATCCAACCTACGACTGAGCTGCGCAGGTCCAGTAGGCTCAGACGGAGCCCCGCCTACCTACATGACTACGCGACGTAAGGACTGAACCAAGAGGGGAGGGGTGTTCTGTCCCTAATTAGCATTCTTGAGATCCCCGCGCTTTGATTGGCCAAAGCGCGGGGCACTCTGATTGGTCAGGCGAGCCGCGCCGATTGGCTCGCTAAGAATTTCCCGCGATTGGCTCATTTGAATCGCGGGAGATTCAAAGTGGTGCCATTGGCCGCGGCCGCCGCGGCTAAAGGAATAAACGCCACGAGGTTTTTCCTTTGCCCCAGTTCGGTTCCAACTTTAAATAGAAGAGCATGATTTGAAGTCACCGACTCCTGGCATCATTTCGCGGACACAACAGGCATGGCTTGAATTTCTGGGCATGGCTTGGTAGTCACGTGGCCAGATGGGCATGGCTTTGTGGCCACGTGACTGAGTGGGCTTGGCCAGGAGGCCATGTGACTGGCAAACCAAATACAATTGGTCCTCGCTGAATGGCTGGAAACATAGCAAGTGTTCTGATTTATGACTGATCTCCCCAGAGCTACTTGTCCTGTTTTTGGAGTTTTGACAACCATAAACACAAACTCACAAACACATACGCACACACACTCACTCACTCACACACACACACACACACAGAGCCTTCTAACCCTGCTATTCTTTGATTCTCTGGAGCAGGGGGTTGGACTAGATGACCTCCGAAATTCATTGCATGCCAGCCCTAGATTGTTGTGTTGCTTCAAAGAGTCTCCTGAAGCCAGGATTTGTGTCCTTCCTTCCTCTCCTTTTTTTCTCTCTCTCTCCCTCCCTCCTTCCATGTATTTATCTATCCATCCATATATCTCATTCACTTTCTCCATTCTCCCTCTCTTTCTTTCTCTCTTTCTCTCCCTCTTTTTTTCTTGCTCTTTCTTTCTTTCTTCTCTTGCCCCCCCATCTCTCTCTCTCTCTCTCTCTCTCTCTCTCTCTCACACACACACACACACACACACACAGACACAGAGAGTGGGGGAGAGAGAGGGGAAGATAGGGACCTGGCCTCTTTGCTATCCCCCACCATCCCCCTTCCCTTCTCAGGCCAGGTTTGGGAGTGGAGGGTGAGGGGCAGGGCCAGCCGCTTCAGGCAAGGTGAAGAGGCGTCGACCAAGCACGGGAGTGTAGAAGCCTGGGAATGGCGGCTCTCGGCTCAGCTGGCCTGAGAGGCTCCTGCAGTCATATCGCAACAAGAGGGGAGAGAAGACCCGGGACAACCATGCACCCACCTGCTGGGTGGCCGGGCCGGGCCGGGCTAGAAGAGGTGCATCTGCTGGGAGAAGGAAGAAAATGTAATCTGGGAGGGAGGGCAGGCAGGCAGATGTCCCAGGGTGCTTCCACATGTGCACTGCATCAGTAGCACACGCACGGCTGCACACACAGTGCGCATGTGCAACAGCCCTGGGACATCTGCCCGATCTGCGCCACAGCCACCACATGGTAGGGAAAGCTAGGAGAGCGACTGGGACAATAGGGAGACCCGGTTCGGGGGTGTGGCCAACCAGGGGTGTCCACCGGTTCACCTGAGCCGGTGAGAAACGGTTGAATACTACCTTTGCGTGAGCTGCAGTTCGAGTGGCCCCTTGTCCACAGGGGCCCAGTCTCAGCTCAGGCGCTCTTTCTTTGTATCGGCCCCCTGAAATGGCTCTGAGAACTCCGTTGCAGCTCTCGGAGATTAATTCCCTTTGGACTTTTGACAGGGTAATTCGATAGAAATATTTCGTTGCTCTAAAGGCTGCTCAAATAAACATTCTTGGGAAGAGCAGCCCCATCTTGTTGGATTTCCAGATCTTTGAGACCTTGTTTGAGTTCACTAAGTGCACTAACTCATCCCCCATCCTTAAAAGCCCTTCCCTGCAGAAGCCACGGGGGCTGAGTACCAATGAGTAGTTGTGTGTTCATTTTCCCCACAACAACAACCCTGTGAGTTGAGTTGGGCTGAGAGACTGGCCCCAAATCCCCCAGCCTGCTTCATGACCAAAGTGGGACTTTAACTCAGCCTATTGCTTTCGACTTTGGAGGCTTAACCATTAGAGTAAACTGGTTCCCTTACATACTTATCAAGCTTGGCACAATCCTTCATCCAGTGCATCATTAATGTTCTTATATGAGATACTATAATTTATCAAATCCCAAAACCCAGATAGTTTTCTATTGCTTTTTAGTCATACAGTTGTTTCTAGGAGGAAATCATAAATATTTTTCTGGAAAGTTGGTAATGTTTAAATAACATAAAAGTATATTTGCCTGAGAATTGTTATAAATCTTGTATAATAGTGATTTATCAACTCTATTCTATTAATGACAACATAGAAAAATTGAGTAATTTTATAACGTTATATTTTCCCACTTTTATGACAAAGATTAAAAAAACCTAAAGATTATTTGAGGACCATTTTAAAACCAGTTTTTATCCACTTAATTATCATACCATCCACCCCTCACTTAACTGGGTTTCTGATCACATCACAAAATTGTTTATTACTCTTTCCTGAGATCGAGTTATATAATCAGTATTTGCATAATGTATTTGGGAAATGAAATAATATGTGAGGATGGCTTGCATAGAGCCATAAATTATATCCCCGCCTTTCCCACAACCCATTTAGAAAGGGCAGTGATAGGAGGAATTACTTTTGGGGGGTGGAGGGGAGATTCTGCCTGGGGAAGAAGCAGATAAGAGGAGGACACCTAAAGCTGCATAAAAAAAGGGTCGGTGGGAGATTTGTATTTTCTGGCTCCCCAAATCCTGTCAGTGCAGCATTACAGCGAAGTGGGTCTAGCTCAAGTTTCCTGTCTGGGCTTCCTGGGAGAGGATCACCCTGATAATTTTCTTCTTGACAAATCCGTGTTTCTGATAACCAATCTGTTGCTTTCAGGGAGTTCATTAATCTCCTTTTTTCTGTTGTTCAACTATATTTTGTCAAAATCAAAATTGTCAAAATATGATCGACAAATTTTTGTGAACTTTTTCCCTTCACTTGTAAGATAGTGGTTACACCCATTTTCCTAATGAAGCATGTCTGTAAATTAGACAACTACAAGAGAAAGATTAAATATTGAAAAAGCGACTGGGATAATAAACAAAGTTATCTGCTTTTAAAATTGCTGCATGTTCCCATTCTAGTTCCATCCTTTCCTGGAGAAGAATGAGTTTGTCAATATTTCAGAGATTGAATTGTTCAAGGACCCAAATGGAGAGGTAGCAGCAGATCTGGGCATTACGAGCTTCTTGGTTCTTGCCAGGGATGATCCCAGGAGAGAGACTCTGGTGTATTTTGTAAGACAGAGACTTTCTATCAGAAAAAATGTTCTTTCACGGCTAAAGTTGCTCAACAAGGTAGGAGACAGTTTGGTGTCTTCTCTCCATTTTCCAAAGCCTGGGTCCCATTTCAAGAGGGCTGATGCTATTCCTCAGGTGGTTGACCTTCACCGAGAATTGAATCTGCGCAGTAGAAATTTTTTCCCTTAGGCTGCTTGGGAGGCTTCGATATTGTTCCATTTGTGGACCACGTACAATTAAGGGTCTCCATCAAATGGGTGAGAATCCCACAAGGGCTGGGGAATGTGTCCCTAGTAGCTTCTGGTTGTTTGCTCCTTGTGCCCAGAAGAGCAATGAAGGCTGCTGACCGTGGCCTGAATCCAGGCTTGGACCGTATCGGATGGGATTCAATCGTGATTGGACGGAGGTCCTTTTGGACCCATTGGGGGAAAGAAGCTTCTTCTCATCCTGCTTGGGGAAAAGTGTCCCCTGAAGGGGCAGCTCCATAATCTGGGAGGCTCTTAAGGAGGCCAGACCTGGCCAGAGCTCTCCATGACTCCCTTTCACCCTCCCTGGGTTGGAGCAATGGGCCTTCTGCTCCTAGGAAGCAGCTCCAAGGCTTTCAGTTCACCTGAAATTATCAAGATTGTTCTGATATCACACCTTAAAATTAAGGGTGTGAGAAGAGGGGAGAAATGCATGTTAATGGGGTCATGAGAAGGAACCGGCTGGTTATCACTTAATGCTGAAATCTTTTCTCAGTTCCATCCAGGGGTGGGATTCAAATTTTGTAACAACCGTGGGTGTGGCTTAATTTATGGGTGTGGCTTCCTGGCGATGTGACTGGGTGGGGGTGGCCAGGTGGCCATGTGATTTGCAAACCAAATACAATTGGTTCTTGCTTAATGACCAGTTGCTTTGCAAATGTTCTAATTTATGACTGATCTCCCCAGAGCTGCTTGACCTGTTTTTGGAGTTTTGACAACCATAAACACAAACACACAAACACACACGTGCACACAGCCTTTTGATCCTGCTATTCTTTGATTCTGTAAGGATTTCCTGCTGGAGCAGTGGGTTGGACTAGATGACCTCCAAGATCCCTTGCAGCCCAGGCCTCGATTGCTGTGTTGCTTCAAAGAGTCTTCTGAAGCCTGGGTTTGTGTCCTTCCTTCCTCTCCTTTTTTTTCTATCTCCCTCCCTCCTTCCATGTATTTATCTATCCATCCATATATCTCATTCACTTTTTCCTCCCTCCATCTAGTTCTTTCTTTTTCTTTGTCCCGTCCTTCCATCTCTCCCTTTTTTGTCTATCCATTTTTCTCCTTTTTCTTTCTTTCTCTCTTTTATTTCTTTCTCTTTCCTTTCTTGTCTCTCTCTTCCTCTTCTCTCATTCCCTCTATTTCACTCTTTCCCTCTCTTTTTCTCTTTCCCCCTCTCTGTATCTCTCTGTATATCTCTCTCATTCTGCCTCTTTCCCCGTCTTCCCCTCCTTCCCCGTGTGTGTGTGTGTGTGTGTGTGTGTGTAAAAGAGAGGCATGGATAAGTCTGACCAGGTCGGGTCTCTTTAAGAACCTCCCCAACTATGAACCGGCCCTTTCAGGGGACACTTTTCCCCAAGCAGGACGAAGCTTCTCTCCCAATGGGACTGTAAGAAGTAAAGCAATATGAATCCATTTTGTACACATGTGTGTTTCAAAAGCAGCATCAGTACTTTTCCAGAGGAAATAGCCAAACCATAAACTGTCAGTTGGTAGCCTGGAAAATACTTATAAGCAATGGGTGTTCCCATAAGGATGAAGTCTGATAATGTTTGTAAGCCAAACCCTTGTATAATGGGGCGGGAAATGGGGTATAAGTATGTTGAACAAACTATGCTCAAGGTTCCATCCTGCTGCCTTGGATGCAAACCCGCTTCTGCAGAATTGAATAAAGCACCTTGCGCTTGAAGATCCGTGTCGTGTCATGCGTTTCGTGTGAATCAGAATCTCACAGGACCAAAAGGACCTCCACCCAATCATGATTCAAATTCATCTGAATTCAGGCTCTGGTCAACAGAATTCCCTTTTTTCTTTGCTAGTTTGGGCACAAGGAGCAAACAAACCTGAAGCTCTTAGTGATACATTCCCCAGCCCTTGTGGGATTCTCACCAGTTTGAAGGAGATACTAAACCATAGGTGGTTCACAAAATGGAGCAGTGCGAGAACGTAAGGGTGACGGTGGGGGAGAGTGAAGCGGCTGGGGTCCTATCTTCCCCTCTCTCTCCCCGCCCTCTCTCTTTGTATCTTTGAATATGTGTGTGTGTGTGTGTGTCCCTGAAAGCCGCGGCATGGCCAAGCCAGCAAGCTCTCCTTGGTGCTCTTCGCTACTTCTTTCATTTCTTCTTTTTCGAATCCAGACTGGCTGAACAACGATTGCCAGACTGCGGTGGAAGTGTCCATTCGGGAGACCCTCCTCCTCCTCCTCCTCCTCTTCCTCCTCCTCTTGCACCTGGCAGCTATGGATGGATCAGGAGGGTGCAGTTTTGTGGGAAGATGCTCACTTCTCAAGGGAGCAGCCACCCACCCCATACCAGGTTTTGCTGTGCTTTGGCATTTCCTTGAGGAGCATCTCCCCGTGCGCATGGACCCTCCTGGCTCCACCACAATGGCCAGTTATGAGAGGAGGAGAAGGAGGAGGAGGAGGAGGAGGGTCACCTGAAGGGATGCTTCCACCGCAGCCTAGTAATCATTGTTCAGCCAGTCTGCATTCCAAACAGAAGAAATGAAGAAAGTAGCGAAGAGCGCCAAGGAGAGCTTGCTTGCTTGGCCATGCCACGGCTTTCAGGGAAACGCACACAGACAGAGTGGGAGAGAGAATCAGGAAGATAGGGACCCGGCCGCTTCACTATCCCCCGCTGTCACCCTCACCTTCTTAGGCCAGGCGATGGAGGGGCAGGGCCAGCCGCTTCAGCAAGGTGAAGAGGAGGCGACCAAGCACAGGCAAGTAGAAACCTGGGAATGGCAGCTCCTAAAGGGCTTTGAGGTCGGATGAGCTGGAGCGGCCAAGATCCGAGTGAGCATTGCACCACAGGTTCACCTGATCGCCCACTTCTTTGGTGTTGGCTTTACGGAGCCGCACCGTGAGGTCTGGGCTGACATGTGACAGCAGTGCCTTTAGCTGTGCTTGCTTGTAAGTGTCCAAGTAATTTGGTGAAGACAGCAGAGGAGTCACTCAGGTAGACCTCCCCCATCCGCAGTCCTCCTCGTGCAAAAAAAGGCCATTTCCTGAGCTAAGAAGGCAAAGAGCTGCGCCTCGACTCACCTAATTCCTAGGACTACCCCAAATGGTCTCAATTCGGCACAGAGAGGGTAGCTCCCCCTGGCAGTTTCCCTTTCCCTCAGTGCTCTGACTTCCTCTGGCTCACCTCCAGCCTGAACCCCAGGTTGGACCATCAGAAGGCCACTTCCCCGCTTCTCAATGGCACTCCTGTGCCGACCACTGCAGGACTCTCCATCTCTATCTCCAAATTCTCCCTCAACTTCGAAATGACGACACCTGTTGCCGACATGGGTATGACCGGACTGCTGGTCACCTTTACCCCCCAACCCCACTTGCCTTTTGCCGCTGCCACCTGGACCCCTAACCCCCAGCAGGTAAGGCCCAGCACCTGCGGTGAATCCCAGCTAAATTTCACTGTACCGAAGGACATGTGGAGAGGCTCATGTTCTCCTGCTGCTGGGAAAGCAAGAGAGTCTTTCCAAGCACAGCGAAAAGTTTGCAACTTCCCCTCCAATAGGGAAATGGGTGGCTCTGGGTGGCAAAGAAGCAGCCCGCTTGAATCCAGTTTATCTCTGCCACCCGGAGCTGTGCCGGGAAAGACTCCCTTGCTCTCCCAACAGTAGGAGAACAGGAGCCTCTCTACATGTCTTGCAGTACAGCGAAATATAGCTCGGGTCCCCACCAGTCTGCATCTCGCCCCTGCCTGGATTCATCGCAGCTACTGGGCCTTACCTGCTGGGGTGAGGGCGGTGGGTGGTGGCAGCCAAAGGCGAGTTGGGGGAGGGGGTAAATGTGACCAGCAGTGGCAGGTAGGTGACTGGGCCCAAGAGCTTGCAGAGCCTCACTCACCCAGGTAAATCAGGCAGGGCCACAGCGGAAAGCATGCAGCAATGGCTGGACTGGCGAGTGGGCAAAAGTAGGCTGCAGGCAATGCTGCGCATGCACGATAAGGACTGACTGGGAGCGGAGGGGAGGGGTGGGCGAAGAGGGGCAGGGCCAGTCAGTGGTGCAATCTGCTGGTTCTCCGAAATGCGCAGAATCATAACAACTGGTTCAATAGAACTGGACAGAACCAGTACAATCCCACCACTGGTTCCATCTCTCCAGACTTTTCTATTTAATAAAGTCCTTTTGGGGGGGGCAATGTGAGATGCCAAAAGCAAAAGAGAGGAACTAACGGAAGAATCTTCCAGAAGTTATATCTCCAACCATTTGGAAATAGTGAGAGATTTTGCTTATTTAAGTGAAGACCAGAGGCTAATATCTAATATTTTGTCTAATATCCATTTTTACCTCCATTTCCCACATATTTTCTTTGCAATCTTATTTCTTTTCTGCTCAGTCCTTTCCTCAATCTGAATGTGTGGAAAGTTGTCATCCTGGATTTGTCAAGAGGGCTCGAGAAGGAGAGCCATTTTGCTGCTATGACTGCATTCCTTGTCCGGAGGGGACCTTCTCCACTCAGAAAGGTGGGTGACACCAGAGGAAAGGAAGGCCTGATGGAACTGGATCAATCCAGAGCATTGTCATGAAAGTATGAATTAAAAAACACTTTGAAGCTGAACTGATTTCTGGTTTATTTCCAAAATGCCCCATTTCTTATCTAAACAGAAGAGCAAAAAGACTGTGAAGGAAGGGCGGGATAGAGAGAGGTGGCTGTGGCAGATTGGACAAGCTTTACTACTTCCAGAGAAAATATTTGTTCTTTTTAGCTTGGATGTATCCTTCCTTCCATATTTACTTCTCTAGGAACACCTGAGTTCCTTGAAACACGAGGAATTGTTTTAGGTCCACCTCCTGAAAGGAGGATTGCAATGCAGTCTACATGCGTTCCCTTTGAGGAACACTGAAAAGGTATTTCTGATATATGAGATGCACAATGTGGTGGCATGGACAGTTATGCCTGTTTCTGGCTGCATCCGTATCACCACTGCTCCAAAGGCCATTCCAAATTGTTTGGAGCAATCCCTTGATCCATCAGCCTCTTCTGAGGCAAGTATGACAAGAATTGCCACCGGGCAAGTCAGTTTCTCTAGAAAGATTAATTGATTCATTATTTACCCTTACTAATGGAGGTTCCTATCAATATTCTGAACATTACAAAGGAAATATTTCAAGTCCAAACCTTCCCTCAATTTCATAACCTATCAAAAATATACCACAGCTATATTTTTTAAAAAGTGATACACTTATTTTCTATCACTGGAGATATGAAGAAATCCATCCTGGAAATGCTCCTGATAATCACTTGTTCCCAAAGAACTTACAATGTATCTTGAAATGCAAAGGACAAAGAAATATGGTTTTTTTTTTCTCAGATACAGAAAAATGCACCAAATGTCCAGATGATAAATACCCCAATAACGAAAGAGTCCAATGTATCCCCAAAGTTATAACCTTCCTGTCTTATGAAGAACTTCTGGGCATCATCCTGGTTTCTTTTGCCCTACTCTTCTTCCTAACCACAAGCCTTGTTTTAATTATCTTCATTAAATACCGAGAAACTCCCCTTGTCAAAGCCAACAACCGGGACCTCTCCTACATCCTCCTGGTCTCCCTCCTGCTTTGCTTCTTGTCTTCTTCTCTCTTCATTGGTCAACCAAGGAAAGCCACCTGTCTTCTCCGACAAACAGTCTTCAGCATCATCTTCTCAGTTGCTGTTTCTTCTCTATTGGCCAAAACCATCATGGTGGTGCTGGCCTTCCTGGCCACAAAACCAGGAAACCAAGCAAAGAGATGTTTGGGAAAGAGCTTGGCCAACTCCATCATCCTTTTTTCTTATGTCCTGTCCTGAGCCAGGAAGCCCTGAATGTAAAGAATTCTTGCTTTGGCCCAAGATTTAGGCCTTGATTGTCCCTGCATAATTTCAGACTCCGGTCCTCCTGCTCTCATGGCCGCTTTCCCTCTTGAGAGGTTTCTTTCAAAAGGGGACAGATCAGTCCTGCAAGACTCGTTTCAGTCCATTTCCAGGTGGACAATTTAAAATAAATCCTCATTTTAATCCCTTTTGAACCAGGCAGCTTCATGGACACACCCAAAATCCAAGGCCTGAATGGCCCCTTCGGTCTTCTCTGGTATTAGAGATCCCTCTTAAATTCTAAGATTCCTCCCCTCCTTCCTCTCATCAAAGCCATTGCGTAAAGGTGGGGAGGGATCCTGTTCTGTACCTTCATTAGCATTCTTGAAAACCCCACGCTTTGATTGGCCAAAGCGCAGGGCGATCTGATTGGTTAGGCGAGCCGCGCTGATTGGCCCGCTAAGAATCTCCCACGATTGGTAGGTTTGAATCGCGGGAGATTCAAAGCGGTGCCATTGGCCGCGGCCGCCATGGCTTGAGAATAAAAAGCTGCTGTTTTCTCCCTTGAACCCAGATCGGTTCCGGGGACCAATAAAGAGCTGAAACCTAGTCACCACCTCCTGGTCTCTTTCCCAATGGACACAACACTGGCGATGAAGGTGGGATCCCGATTCTGAACCCCAGCAAGTACGTGTCCGACAGAAGCAAGACTGACGAGATGGCCAGCATCGCTCCACCTGCACCCTTCAACCCCACTAGCGAGGACTGGGAATATTACACGGACAGATTCCGCATGTTCCTCAAATGCAGCAACATGAAGGACGCCACCGGGCCGAAGAAACGAGCCATTTTCCTGACACACTGCAGGCCCGCAGTGTTCAAGATGGCGAAAGCCCTAGAGAAACCCGCTGACGTCACCGGGATGGACTGGGACGACCTCGAACCCTTACTCCAAAAACACTACGCTCCCGCCGTGCCCACCTCATCAGATGGCAGGAGTTTTATCGGCGGGACCAACGGCCGGGCAAAAGCCTCCGTGACTTTGTTGTGGAGCTGCGGAGCCTAGGAGGACTATGCGGGTTCTCCGACATGGATGCGGCCCTACGGGACCGAGTCATGCTCGGGCTTCAGGACCCAGTCCTACAAAGTCAGCTGATGGCCAAAGGTGACATCGCCCTCACCGATGCCATCGCTGAAGCCACCGCAGCCGAAGCCACCCGGCAGTCAGCAAACCGCATGCGGAGACCGGACGCCGGGGACCGCACCATGAACAACAACCCTGGACGGGTGACCGAGGCCCAACCGGAAGCAAGTCACCGCGAAACTACCACCACCCACCATGGCGAATTCCACTCCGCCTCCGACGAGGAGGAGGAAATCCACCGGCTCCAGGCAGGATGCGACCAGCGCAGTCAGCGGGGTCATAAGTCGGGGACCGCGTGTGCCGGTTGCGGAGGTGACCACCCTAGATCCGAGTGCCGGTTCTTCGATGCAGTCTGCCGCCACTGTGACAAAAAGGGTCACATCGCCCACGTATGCCGACTGAAGAAAGCCTACAGCCCCAGACGGTGGGATCACAGCGAACGGAGATGGGACAACACCCCCCCCAGAACCAGAGATCACCCACCCGACAGCCGTTGGGACCAGAGCGGATGAGCCTGATGAGTTGGCGAGACCCAGCGGAAGGAGGAAACACACCAGATGGTCATCATTGGCCACGTATCAACCACCGACGCCCGAAAATTCTACGTGGAGGTAGGCATTGAAGGCAAGCCATGCAGGATGGAGGTGGACTCCGGGTCCTACCTCTCCATGGTCGCCTGGCAAGAAATCAAACGCTTGGTGCCTACCATCCAAGAGAAGGGACTGGAGAACCAGAGACTAATCCTTAAAGACTCCCAGGGAAACCACATCCCGGTAGTCGGAACCGGGCAATTCAGAGTAACATTTAAGGGACGCACTGCAAAGCTTCCCCTAACAATCGTGGATCGAGACCGACCCAGCCTATTGGGACTTCAATGGTTTGCACCGCTCGGCATCGAAGTCACGGGCATCGATCACATCGCCGAGACCGACTGGGAGCAACAACTGGCATGGGACTTCCAAGAAGTGTTCGATGGCACCCTAGGCAAGTACCGAGGGCCCCCTATTTCTTTCAGCCTAGACCCGAACGTTCCCCTGAGATGCCTAAAACCAAGGCAGGTACCTTTCGCACTCAGGCCTCAAATTGACGAGCAAATTGACAAGCTCGTCAAGCAAGGGGTCCTACAACCAATAGACCATGCCCGGTGGGAGACCCCAATAGTCACCCCAGTCAAGCCTGATGGGTAGGTGAGAATCTGCGGGGACTATAAGGCCACTCTAAACTGCGCCTTGCAACAAAGTGCCTACCCCGTCCCAGTAGTGCAGCATCTTCTACACTCACCGGGGGAGGCAAGGTTTTTGCGAAACTCGTCCTGGCCCAAGCATACCAGCAGCTGCCGGTCGACGAAGAAACTGCTGAAGGGCAAACCATAGTCACCCACTGGGGAGCCTTCCAATGTAACCGACTCCAGTTCGGAGTCAGGGTGGTGCCTGGAATTTTCCAGAGCCTCATGGAGAGAGTCTTACAAGGCATCAAGGGGGTGGTGCCCTACTTTGACGATGTGCTGGTATCGGCAGCCAACCAGCCAGAACTAGAGGGTTGACTAAGGGAGGTGCTAACCAAATTCAAGGAAACTGGGCTAAAAGTGAAGAGGGAAGAGTGCCAACTTTACACAGAGCGGGTCGAATTCCTGGGGTACCTCCTAGACCAGCATGGCATCCACCCAACTGACACCAAAATTAAAGCCATCAAAGAGGCCCCCACACCCAGGTCTAAAACGGAACTGCAGGCGTTTCTGGGACTACTTAATTTTTACAATGTTTTCCTGCCCCAAAAGGCAACTGCGGCGGAGCCTTTGCACAGGCTCTCGGACAAGGCGGCTATCTGGACTTGGGGAAAACGTGAGGAAGCCGCCTTCAGGAAAACCAAGGACCTTCTCACTTCAGATGCTGTCCTCATTGACATAAGTCCCTAAAAGAAAACAACATAATTACATGTTAACATTGTTATACATTTCTATGGTTTATCAGGATATTTGGCGTAAAATTTCTTTAATAGTTCAGGAGCTCTAAGGTCCTTTTCATTTACCCACTCAGAATGGGACGGAGGAAAATGTTTCCAAGCTACCAGGTATTGGGTACGACCCCTCCATTTTCTAGAGTCTAAAATTTCTTTAATTTCGAAATGTTGTTCACCCTCAATTAACAATGGTACCGGGGGATCAGATTGGGTCGGTCTCAAGGTACAGGTACGTTCTGGTTTCAACAAACTAACGTGGAAAACTGGATGAATACGACGAAGAGTCTTTGGTAAAGTCAGTTGAACAGTCACAGGATTTATAATCCTCTCAATGGGGAAAGGTCCCACATACTTAGGACCCAACTTCTTTGATTTTTGGGTAGTCTACAAATACTTGGTTGAGAGAAATACTTTATTGCCCACTTGATACGACATTTGCGGGGCTCGCTTTCTGTCAGCAAATTTCTTATGAGATTGGTGCGCCTCGTCCAAAGCTTTACGGGCGACCGGCCAATTAAGTTGAAGTTAAGATAACCAATCACTCAGTGACTGGACACTTGGTTTTTCACCGGGCAGTTCAGGTATGGGCACAAAATCTTGCCCCGTTGCTATTTTGAAAGGAGTAAACCCCGTACTACTGTGAACAGAGTTATTATATGCCACCTCCGCAAAAGGTAATAGATCCACCCAGTTGTCTTGCTGATAATTTATGTAGCATCGGAGGTATTGCTCTGACACCCCATTAGTTCTCTCGCAGGCTCCATTAGTTTGAGGATGGTGGGCGGAGCTTAAGCTTTGGGTGGAGCCTATTAACTTCAAATATTCCCTCCAGAAATTCGAGGTAAATTGGACTCCTCGATCAGAAACTACATGTTCAGGTACACCATGCAATCTGTAGACATGAAGAATGAACAGTCTGGCCAATGACCTTGCCGAAGGGATCTTTGAGCAAGGGATGAAGTGGGCTTGTTTGGAAAACAAGTCAGTCACCACCCAAATGACTGTGTATCCACTGCTCTCAGGTAGATATACTATAAAGTCCACGGAAATTTCCTTCCAAGGAGCAGTTGGTCTGGCCACATTTTGCAGCAGTCCTGGTGGCTTACCAGGAGGTCTTTTTGCTGAGGCGCAAATCGGACAACTCACCACATAAGTCTCAATGTCTTTTTTCAATGAAGGCCACCAAAACTGTCATTTCACCAAATGTAGGGTCTTCAAAAACCCAAAATGACCAGCCACTTTGGAATCATGAGTTTGCTGCAATATGTGGCTTCTCAGGTTTTGAGGTACATACAACTTCGCCCCCATCCAGGCTAGGCCATCTCGAACGGTGCAGTTATTCACATTTGCCAGAAATCACTCATCCGTCTTCAAAGCCTCCTTAAACTGTTCTATCAGATCAGTGGACAGATCCCTCTCCTGGTTTCTTTTTTGTGCGCGGGTAACTACAGGGGCAGCCAGTTGTGTAGTGGACACGATTGGCCTTAACACTTCTTTACGGATACTGTTGTATTGAGGCATTCTAGACAAAGCATCTGCCATAAAAATTTTTTCCCCCTGGGATATATTTCAAGGAGAAATTGAATCGCTTGAAAAACTGAGCCCACCTAACTTGTTTAGGGAATAGCTTCCGAGGGGTTTTTAAAGCTTCTAGATTTTTATGGTCAGTCCACACTTCAAATGGGTGTTTCGCTCCTTCCAAAAAATGCCTCCAAGTTAATAAGGCCCAATGGACTGCAAACGCTTCTTTCTCCCAAATGGCCCATCTCCTTTCAGTCTCAGTGAATTTACGAGAAGTGTAAGCTCATGGTTGTAGTGTCCCCTTCTCGTTTGATTGAAGTAAGACTGCCCCCACAGCTACATCACTCGCATCAGCTTGGATCACGAAAGGGGCGTCCATGTCTGGGTGTTTCAGTATTGGTTCTGCAGCAAAAAGTCTCTCAAGTTTTTCAAATGCAGCTTGGCACTCCATGGTCCAATTCAATGGTTGGCTGGGCTTTGGTTTCAATTCTCCCTTTGTTTTCAGGAGGTTGGTGATGGGCATGGCTATTTTTGCAAAAGATGGGATGAATTGCCGATAAAAGTTGGCAAATCCCAGAAAACTTTGAAGCTGTTTACGAGTTCTCGGTGGGGCCCAGTCCAAAACGGCTCACACTTTCTCGGGTCCATCTCAATGCCCTCGGGGGAGATACAATATCCCAAGTAGTCGAATTTTTCTTGATGGAACTCACATTTGGATCGTTTGGCGTACAATTTAGCGGCCCTCAGTTTGTGCAACACAGAGCATACCAGTTTCACATGTTCGTCTCTAGTCTCCATGTAGATAAGAATATCATCAAGGTATACCAAAACACCTTTCTATAAATGTTCGTGAAGCACTTGATTGATCATTTGCATGAAAACAGCAGGCACCCCCTGTAGGCCAAAAGGGAGAGCGTTGAACTGGAAACAACCCATTGGGCAGTTGAACGCAGTCTTCCACTCGTCCCCCTCCTTAATCCGGATTTGGTAGTACACCTCCCTCAAGTCCAGCTTTGTGAAAATCTTCCCCTTTGCCAGGTGGGCTAACATGTCTTTCATCAGAGGGAGTGGGTACATGTTCTCTACGGACACTGCATTCAGGTTTCTATAGTCAACTACCAGATGTTTGGAGC
Organism: Hydrophis major; assembly: GCA_033807585.1. Lineage (NCBI taxonomy): Eukaryota > Metazoa > Chordata > Lepidosauria > Squamata > Elapidae > Hydrophis > Hydrophis major. The sequence goes on from JAUCBL010000050.1 coordinate 685,203, forward strand.
CATCTTTCTTCTCGCGGAACATCACAGGGGCCGCCACTCGAGGTCTGGCAGGTGTGATGAAACCCCGTTTCAAGTTCTTGTCGATAAATGCCCTCAATTCCTCCAGTTCCAGTGTCATCGGATACAGCTTTGGTTTTGGGAGTGTCACCCCCGGCAGGAATTCAATACTACAATCGGTTGATTGATGAGGGGGGAGCTCGTCGGAAGCCTCTTCACTAAAAACCTCTCTTAAGTCCCAATACTCCTTCGGGATTTTCTCCTCCCCTTCTACGTGTTCGGCCCCTGTAGCAGCTGTCTCAGCAAGGACCTGTGGTTTCGGATGGGATTTCTCCTCCCTATCCGGATAGGGTTGTTCCTCCCCTTCCGGTGGCTGATCGGTTCGGATGCGTATCCACCCCTGTCTCCAGTTCACATGGGGATTCCACTTCCGAAGCTAGGGTAATCCCAATATTAGAGGCTGTTCCATCCCAGGGGCCACAATAAAACACAGGGTCTCATGGTGGTTTCCCATGGTCATTTCTAGGGGTTCCATTATAAAACGTGCAGGGCAACCTCCCGCCACCGATCCATCCAGTTGGCAGAAAGATATGGGCGTTCTTAAAGTTCTCAGTCCGATGCCCATACCTTTAACTACTTTCATGTTAATTACACACCTCATGCACCCCGAGTCCAATAAGGCCAACATCACTCCCTCAGTCCCAGAGGTGGGCTGCCTCAACTTTATTGGGATGGTCAGGGGCCCTTGGTTAGGACTTACCGGGATGTCATCTTCCGAGTCTGTCTTGTGCTCGTCGAGCGGGGTTGGAGGTTCCAGATCCTCTCCCTCTGAAAAGGCGACCTCTACAACCTCTCTTGTCTTAAGCCCGGTCTCGCGGGGCTTGGTTAAGGGATTTTCGGGCTTCCTCCCAGGGCCCCGTGCTTTCAGTGGGCTCGTCTTTACCTGGCAATCCGCCATCCGGTGGCCCTCCTTCCCACAACGGAAACATGCCGTGGTCTTGGCTCTTGCTGCCATCCCTCCCAGTTGGGGGGTTGAAGTCTCTCGGAGACGTGGGGGAAGCGGTTTTCTCCAGGCGGGACCTCCTCTGCGTCTGCTTAAGGCTAGATCAATGTCCACCTCTTCCGCCAGCAAGTACCACGACTGTAAATCACATGGGTCCCTTCTGGAGATGCACGTGTGGCATACATCTTCATTTAAGCCATCTTTGTAGGCTTCCACCAGGGCCTCCTGGGACCAACCTCGGATGTGGTATGCTAGCTGCCTGAATTCTTGGGTGTAGTCTGCCACCAATCTTCCCCCTTGGATTAGGGTCTTCATTCTGATCCTGGCCTTTCTCTCTGCCAGAGGGTCCTCAAACCTTCTCCTCAATGCAGTCATGAAAACATCGAGGCTCCGTAGTTGGGGGGAGTTATCATTGTACAAAGTCACCACCCAGTCTGCTGCCATCCCTTCCAGGGTTCTGGTAACACATCTCACTTTGGCTGCTTCAGAGGTGAACTCCTGCTCAAATTCTGCCATATAGCTCCCAACTTGAACCAGGAAAAATCCCAAATTTCTGGGATTTCCTCCAAACTTCACATCTAGGGGGGGCAAGTGGCATCTTCCAGGAGCCACCCCTATTGCTGGAGCTCCCCGGGCGGCAGCGGGCGGCTGCGCTGGCGTAGGCTGGGCAAGGGGGGTAGGGATAGCTTGACTTCCCCGGGCTGATCTCGCTCCCTCTTCCCCCTCATACCTTTGAGTCGTGTCGGGCTTCTCAGAAGCATCCATAAGGAATTTCCCAGCTTGATCCAGCCTGCATTCCGTCTCCTCCCCCTCCTGCAACAGACGTTCCCTCGCACCTTTTCGTCTTACAGTGATTCTGGGAGGAGGGGGGTCTTCAGAGTCTCTCCAACCAACCCCCAACAACCATCTGGGCATCTCGGCTGGGGTTTCTTCCAGAGTTAAGTTGTCCAACAGGTCAGCCTCCGACATCTCCGGTGGCAGCATCGGCTGCCCTCCCGCAGCTCCCTGGTCCTCTTCATCACTGGCTGGAGACGACATGAGATGAAACCCCCTCGGAAGAAAAGTTGCGGTTTTCTCCGGGTGGGTTGATGTCTGAGTTTCGGAATAATGTCAGTCTGTGCTCCCTTTAGATCCCAAGAAAGAAATACTCAGACTCCATGGTGTAGAGCAAAGTTATCCTTTTACTGAGAAATAAAGTGGAAGCTGCAAATCAATTCCGAAATTGAGAAATTGGTGGGTAGAATACACATACAAAGAAATAGGGGGGTTTTTTTTGGTAAAAGTTTTATTGATTTTAACAACAAACAAAAAACATATAAGACATAAAACATGACATAGAAAAAAATAAAAAATAAAAATAAAAAAAATTATAACATTCTTCATAAATTTAGAGTGTATCGGTTGGTTTACCACTCCCTTTTGTGCATCCATTTCATAGTCATCAGAATAATTATATTACATAATAACTCACATTATCAATCATCAATAAAATATCCCAATATCATTATTGAACAATCATTTGACTATAATTTTACTAATTCATACTTAAGCGAGATAACTATAATTAAGTTAAATTATTTTATGACAAATCATGAAATCATGTCAAATCTATAATAATAAAATATTCTTAAAAATGATCAAAACCAAGAAAAATTATATATTCATTATTTCCTAGATTTCTAAATATTCTATTATCATATTGTATTATCTAACCATTGATATAGTCCATGAGCCAAGACCTGAATTTTCACATATTGGTACCACCCGAGGTGACTAATAATCTTAGGTGTTTTTGGCTTCTTTTATGTCTCTAGTTTATGTTTTGATGTGATAGCCCTTGTTAACTCGTAGCTTAATCGAGGTTATCACTCTTAGAATAGATGCACCCTATGTACACAGAAAGAAAGGGTGAACACATACTTTGACAATATTCTCTATTCTGAACATCACCACGTTTATGCTAATGACCAAATATACTATCCAAAATATCTCCAGAACCCTTTCATTGTTAGTATGCATGAACAGTCTAGTCATGGGCGTCCGGAGGGAGGGTGGGGGGCAAGGGGGGTCATTTGCCACCACCCCCCCCACGTGGAAAACATCAGCTTCATCTCTTCTTATCCTTGGCAGCTGTAGGTCTGGATGATGGAAGTCAGTGTCATGCTGACCTACCATGTTCCTCAGTTGCCTCAAGTATCTACTGCGGTACTCAGATGTCAGATAGTACCTTGCCACAGCTCCACCTTTCAGGCTGAAGCCCTTGGTGCCTCCTGGTGTCTGCGTGTCTTTGTTAACCGTCTCCTCAATTGTCTGGTCCACAGGTATCCGCCCAAATGGGTTCTGACTCCCAATCTGGACAGAAAAACCTCCCTGCATGAAGTGGGCATGCACTTCAGGGTGTTCTATTGGCAGTCGAGACATTTTGGCATAGTAGTAGGTCAAGAAGCGGGCATAGTTCACCTTGTCATAGGCAAAGCACCATGGGATCATCTGCCTGATTGCTGCCAGGTGAAGCATCCAGTTGCCCTCTCTGGATGCTCGGATCAGGCACAGCATGATCTCTGCCATGTCCAAGTAGGACATCCAGAATGCAGAGAGGTTATCTGCATTTCTGAGAGACTCCAGGTAGACTTTAAACAGCTTTATTGTGTGCACACATGACTCGTTATTAAGCAGGTCTTGCAGTGCAGCCTGAGAGACACCGTCGTGGAAGCTGGCAATCTTCTTCAGGGTTTCATCAAGGTGGTGAATGTCTCTTGCATGGTGTTCCTCCAGCCATCGGAGGAATCCTTTCCAGGCAAGCCTCAATAGTGCTTCATAAACCAGCTTGTGACATCTTACTGCTCTGTTGTACTTGCGACCATCCATCACACCATTCACTGAGCCTTCTGCAATGACACCAGCTTCAACACAGAGATCCCTGAGCCCTGCATCTTGAAATCGCTTCCCTATGATGGAGAGCATATTGCAGATTGTGTGGAAGTCTCCCATCCTGACGACGATGCTGTTGAACTTGTCATGTTTCCATACTATCTCAACAGCCTTCGCATAAAGCGCCTGGTCAAAGACACAGACAATCTGGTTCAGCTGAAGGGCCTGCATGATGTGTAGGGTCCGCTCCAGCACTTCATTGACCGTGGACATGTCTGTTGCAGGAGCATTGATAGTGGGCAGGTAGCCCACAATGTCTTGGTTCACCGTGACATCATTGCGGACCATGATGTTGAACCCAGTCCAGCTGCTGACAGTCTGGTTCTCAGGGTCTGACAGTCGAGTCAGTAACCAGATAAAATTCTTCATCTTGGCTTCGTGGACCTCCTTCATGCTGTCAACATCTACAGTCTCGGTCTTTGGAGGCTGGGCTCGCTTACCAACATTGTAGGTTGGTAACATTGTTGGGGCTGGACTGATGCTCCTTTTCTTGGACTTGCTGACAGATGGGAAGAGATTCTGTGGCTTGGGGCCTGCAATCTTGGGCTGGACAGCAATGCCATTGACTCTGTGAGAAGTACCTTCTCCGCTGAGTGTCTCCTCAAGTCGGTCAATGTTATCCCATGCCAGGGTTGTGAACACACCTTGGCAGATGTCTGCTGGCAGTGGGATGTCTTCCTGTGCACGCTCCAGCTTCTGAATGCACAGTGCTGTATCGATCTCCTCAATCTGTGAATAAGAAATGCAGTGGCCCAGGCGATTGAGTGTGCGTACAAGTTCTGTATTGCCTGTCAAGGTCTTCACAGCAAATGACAAAAGTACGTGCTTGGATGGCTTTGTCTTGCCACATGTGACAGCAAATATCAGATCACTGGCAAAAGAAGTGGCAAGCCTTTGGACTCTGTCAGAAGGATCTGCACACTCACACTCTCCAGTGAGCACGGTATACAGGAATTCAGTGACAGATTCAGGAATGACATTCTGCTCTGTGTCAGGGGGCCATGTCTGGCTTATATCTTGCTTCTTAATCTGATTCCTCAGCTGCATTGCTGCTTTGGCTAGGACATCCCCAGAGTTGGCAGCCCTTGCTTCGTGGAGTTCTTTCCCTAGTCTGTAGGCATGCTTGACAAGCTCATCAAATGACAAGCTCTCTGGATATATGAGAAGCTTCCCTTTCTCATCAGAAACGAAGCAAAGCGATCCTCCTATCTCACTTTCAAGTTTACGACGGACATGTTTCTTGGTTGATGGTCTGATCTGAGAAATTCCGCGAGAGTGCATGGCTTTCTCAAGTCTAGCTGTCAGATCTGTCATAGGCAGCACCTCAGGGTTGAGAATGAGTTCATTCCTGATATATAGGAATAGCTCTTCGTAGGATTGTTTCTCGGCTTCCTCGTATACTGCCTGCTCAGACTGCTCCTGCTCATCGCATGCACCAGAACTGGTGGATGCCCCTTCCTTTGTATACACTTTGTAGCACGACTTGTGGTAGTGCCCCTCTGCGGCAACAAGGTCTCTGCTTAACAACGCGAGGATTCGCTGGTCCATTTTTTGGGTTGCTGCACTGCGGATTCTGTCATCTGCACGTAACTCAACACACTGGATGATAGGTTCCCTTGTCTGTCTTCCTTTCAGGTACTTGCTTGACTTGCAGCAGAAGATGCATGTCTTGTCATACACTCTTGATGTACTCGGTGCATCCCTAGATGATCTTCTGACACCATGGACACCAGTCTGTTCTTCTGCACTCGGCCTGTCTTTAGAAAGGATGGAGTCGAGAGTCTTCTTCATGGTAAAGATGCTGCGACATTTGCGATGATACTGGATCTGCGGTATTTGGCCTTCTTCCAAGTCTTTTGCAATGTCCAGAAGTGGAGCATGTTGTCTAATCTCTGCTGCTCTTAGCAGTGTCTTCCATGAGTCCAAGTCTTTTAGTAACACGAAGGTAGACGTGTCTTCACCAGAACAGTGAATAATGCAGCCTGGCCGCACTCCTTTCTTTGGCAATGCAGTGGCCTTGTCTCCACTTGAATCCATCATGTGGGCCTTAGTAGTTTGTCACAATATAACAGAGAACTGCAATTATTCAACAGTAGTCCGCATTGAGAAATTGAGTTCAAAACTCTTTGTAACGATGTTGGAAGAGAAAAAAAAAACATATTAGCAATTTACGAAATACATTTTAATTTGCTATGATGCTCTACATTTACCACAAAAAGTCTCTGCACATGATTTTAATAAATTATCAACATCAATTAGGTTTAATTCTAATGATTTACAGCTTCATTTCGCAAATATATGTGTTATCATGTGATATCACAAGGCCGCTATTCAGTCAAATTGATGGTTTCTTAAAAAACATACAAAGCTACATATCTGAAAAGGCTATCACATCTTAATGTACTTGGTATGGACCCATAAACATTTTAGTACCATTAAGATTTGGTCACCCAAGATGGTACCGATATCTGGCCTGGCCCATGGACTAATAAAAAAGATCCCAAACTTCATAAAATTGTTTATCTTCTTGTTCTCTAATTTCAAATGTCAATCTACTCATTTCAGCACATTCCAACATTTTCTTAATAATTTCTTCCTCTATTGGTATTTTCTCACTCTTCCAATGTTTAGCAAATACAATCCTAGCTGCTGTTAATACATTTACAATCAGATATTTTAAATTTTTATGATATATATCAGGTACGATTCCCAACAAAAAAATCTCTAGTTTCAAATCTATGTGTTTCTTTATCATTTTTTCCAGCCATATGCAAATTCTAGTCCAATATTTCCTGGCCTCCTCACAAGTCCACTACATATGGTAATATGAGCCAGGTATCTGATGACATTTCCAGCACTTTTCAGATTTATTCTTGAACATTCTTGCTATTCTTGTCGGGGGAAAGTGCCACTGTAAAACATCTTATACAAATTTTCTTTATATGCTGTTGACATTGTCATTTTATAATTTTGTGACCACAGTTTTTGCCATTTCTCTAAATCAATCCCATATCCAAAATTCCTCCCCCAAGCAATCATTGTTTCTTTAACTTGTTCTTCCTCTAATTTAATTTCCAACAAATAACTATATAATTTTTAAATCACTTTTTCATCAGTACCTGTCAAAATCCTATCTAAATCAGTCAATTTATCATAAAATCCTTCTATTTTAGAATCTTTAAGAGACCTTGCATGTATTTGCGCATATGAAAACCAATTCATCTTTATACCTTGTTCTTCTAAATTTTGCATCGTTTTAAGTTCACCCTTTTCATCCAATATCTCCCCATATCTAACTGTTTGTTCCTTCTTATAAGTTATAGGATACGAAAAAGCTTCAATAGTTGATAACCAAACTGGAATTTTCAAATAACATTGTTTCTTAGTTTTCTCCCAATTCAACCATAACAATTCCCGTATATAATGCCTTCTGAAATAACCCTGTGATTTAGTTTCCTTATACCATAAAAAAACATGCCAACCCAATAATAAATTATGACCTTCTAATGTCAACAATCGAGTCTTTCTTAACGTTATCCATTCTTTAACCCACATTAAGTTTGCAGCTTGATAATACAACTCCCAATTAGGAAGGCCAAATCCTCCTCTAATTCTAGCATCCTGTAAAAGTTTTAATTTTATTCTCGCTTTCTTGCCTTGCCATATATACTTCAACACAATTTTATTTAGCTATTCGAAGTAATCCTAACTTCACCTAATTGGTATTGTTTGAAACAAATATAAAATTTTGGGTAAAATATTCATCTTGATTGTTGAAATTCTACCTATCAATGACAATTGTAGGTTTTCCCATTTTTTCAGGTCGGATGCTATCTGCTGTTGAAGCTTAATATAATTATTCTCTTTCAATGTAGTACATCTTGACGTCAAATATATCCCCAAATATTTAACTTTGTTCGTAACTTGAATTTTCAATAAATCTGCCAGCTCTTCTCTTTGCCTTAATAACATGTTCTTTGTCAAAATCTTTGTTTTGTCTTTATTTATTTTTAAACCAGCCATCTCACCATACATCTCTATCTTTTCCAATAGTTTTAAAGCTGTCTCTAAAGGGTCTTCCAAAATAAAGACCAAGTCATCCGCAAAGGCTTGCAATTTGAATTCTTCCTTTTTGACTTTCATTCCTTTTATGTTTATATCCTCTCTAATATTTCTATTTAAGACTTCCAAGGTCAATACAAATAACAAAGGAGATAATGGGCATCCTTGTCTTGTACCTTTTTTAATATTAACAGAGTCTGTGAATTCTCCATCTATCATTACTTTTGCCGTTTGCTTATAATATACGGCTTCTATTGCTTGGATAAATTTTCTAGCAAAGCCCATCTGTTCCAATCGTAATAACATAAATCTCCAGTTCACATTATCAAATGCCTTTTGGGCATCTAAGAATATCAAAGCCATTTGTTTTTCGGAGTGCGCCTCATAACATTCCAATGTGTTCAGGATTACCCTCATATTGTCTTTAATCTGTCTCTTTGGTAAAAATCCATTCTGATCAGAGTGAATAAAATTATTTAGGTATTTTTTAAGCCTTTCTGCCAAGATTGAAGCAAAGATTTTATAGTCTGCATTCAATAAAGGAATAGGTCTATAGTTCTTAATTTGTAATGGGTCAACCCCTTCTTTTGGAATAAGTGTAATATAAGCTTCTGACCATGTTTCAGGTATTTTCTTATTTATCATAAGTTCATTCATGACTTCTAACAGTGGAATGCTCAACGATTCTTGTAGTGTTTTATAAAATTCTGCCGGGAAACCATCTGGTCCTGGTGCTTTTCCATTGTTCTGTCTGTTAAGTGCTTCAGTTAATTCCATCATTGTTATAGCACTTTCTAACATTTTCTGAGTTTCATCAGGTATCTTAGGTAGGTTAGCATTTTGTAAATACTGTTTAATTTTTTCCTCATCAAGATCCTCTTGCTTATATAATTGTCCATAAAAATCTCGAATAATTGCCTTTTTCTCCTTATTACCATAACAAATTTGACCATGGTCATCTATTAACTGTGATATTTTCCTTGATTCTTTCTCTTTTCTCAGCTTATATGCTAACCATCTATCTGGCCTATTTGCATCTTCAAAATAGTTCTGTTTAGCACTTCTAATTTTTTGTGCCAATTCTTCTTTCTCTGCTTGATCCATTTTATGTTTAATTATGTCCATTTTAAGTTTGATATCTTTTTTCTGTGGCATCTTCTGTAATTCTTTTTCCAGTTTTTTATGGTCATCTTCTAGAGCTTTAATCATTTGCCTCTTCCTAATGTTCTTTTTCTTTATATAGTCTATTATTAATCCTCTTGCATATGCCTTCATTGTATCCCAAACATTCTGTATTGAAGTATCTTCTTTTTTGTTTTCATTGAAGAAGGCCAATTCTTTTTCCATCCATTGTGTAAAATCTTTTTCCTTTAGAATAGTATTGTTTAATGTCCAACTAGATCTTCTTTTTTGTCCTTTCCATTTAATTGTCATTGGATTATGGTCTGCCCACGTACTTGTTTCAATATTCATTTCTTGAATATTAAATAATAATTCTGTTGATGTCCAAATCATATCTATTCTGGACCACAATAAATGTCTATTTGAATAAAAAGTATATTGTTGAGTTTTAGTATTTCTTTCTCTCCATATATCTTTTAAATTTAGTTCATCTGTCATTTTAAAAAAGGATTTAGGGAGAGTTTTCCTTTTTTGTCGTGATGTTTTTGCTGTATAGTCCAGTTTATTGTCTACAATTCCATTAAAGTCCCCCGTCATAAGTATGTTAACATTGTCCAGTTCAATCATTTTCATATGTAATTTTTTATAAAATTCTTCTTGCTTATCATTTGGGGCATAAATTGCAACCAAGAGAGTTTTTATATTATTATCCACTATTTCAACTATTAATACTCTTCCATCTTCATCCGTATAAATCAATTTGGCTGGAGTGGTTTCTTTAACGTACAAAACCACTCCTCTTTTCTTACAATGAGTCAGAGAAGTAAATATTTTCCCTAACTTTGGTCGTATCAATAATTGTTCATGTTGTTTTTTAATGTGTACTTCTTGTAAGCAAATTATGTCAAATTTTAGCTTCTCTAATTTATAAAAAGTTTTCCTTCTTTTAATAGCTGAGTTCAGTCCATTTATATTCATGGAAATCAATTTTTTCTCCCCCATAGTTATGCTTTATATTTAGGTCTAACAGCTCTCGTGGATCTTATTTCACGTTGTTCTTTGATCTCCATTTGTCCACCTATTGTGCCTTCTTCCTTTTCCATCTCCATTTGGTCCTCTTCAAATTCAGTTAAAATCTTTTCTTTTTCCGTCTCCATTTCTCTTCTTTCGAAAAATTCCTTATAAAACATTTCTGCTTTCGCAATTGAATCAATTCTGTATCTCTGTTCTTGCCATATAAACATTAATCCTTCTGGAATCAGCCATCTATAGTTCACCTCTTTTTTCAATAGCATTTTAGTCAAAAATCGATCCTCTCTTCTAATCTCTCTCATTTTTCTAGGTACTTGTTTTAAGACCAGAATCTCTTTGCCTTTATATTTCAACCCCTTCTCTCTTACCACTTGTAATATTTGGTTTTTAATAGTTTTTTTAGTGAATCTAACATGGACCTCTCTTGGTAATTGGTTCCTCATCGCATATCTTGTGAAGACTCGATATATCTCATCTACTCCATCCATCATCTTTTCCTCTGTTATTTCCAAGACTCCAGCCAAAATTTCAATCATTACTGCTGCCAAGTTTTGTCCTTTTTCTTCCTCAATATTTTGGAATCTAAGATAAAATTCTGACCTGTCCATCTCCCACTTCAACATCCCACTTTTTTCTTGTTCGACCATTGTTAATCTATTATCAATATTCCCAATTGTATCATCTCTTTGCTTGTCTTTCTCTTCTATTTTTTGGATTCTCTCATCATGTTTCACCATCATTTGTTGAAAATTTTCAATTTTCTCATCCATCTTTCCAATTCTTTGGTCAATACTCTCCATTCTTTGTTCCATACTCATTTTAAGATCTTGTATTCCTTGTATAACCATCGTTAAATCCACTTGCGCTTTGTCTTGCTTCACCATTGTTGAGAGTCGTCCTCCAGATGACGGGGAAACAGGAGCAGAAGTTGAGATGCCCGAAGGTAAAATTTTCTTACTCATTTCGATAACTCAGGGTCTTCCGGGTCTTTTAATCCAATTAGTGAGGTAGCCAATTATAATCCAATTTTAAAAAAAGGAAAACACCACAAAAAACAAAAACAAAACCAGTAATAAGTCAAAAGCCCAAAATTAAAAAGAAAAAGATTCTTCAGGTTCTTCAATACCTTAATCCAATTGTAGAGTATGCAAATATAATTCAAAAGTAAAAATTAAAAGATGAAGAGAAAAAAAGAAGCAAAATAAAGCCCAATAATATCAAAAAATAATAAGCAAAGAAAAAGGAAAAAAAAGAAAAAAGAAAAGGAGAATTCTTCAAATTCTTCCCACCTTAATCCAATTGAAAAACCTCAGAAAATGAAAAAAAGCCATAAAAATAAGTCAAAAATAGAAATCAAAAAGGCAGACATCCCTATAAAAAAGAGAAAAGAAGCAAAAAAAAAAAAGAGTATTCTGAGGCTTCCCCTTTAAAAAAAATAACTAAAAATGAAATATAATAAAAGATAAAAAATAAATATATCAATATTACAAAATAGTGTGGGGTTGGAGGGGAGGGATGAAACAATTAATAAGGAGTTAAAAAAAAAAAAACACTGCCTTTTATTTATCCAAGGCTCTTATTTGACTTCTCCACAAGTTTCAAAGCCAAACTTCAAATATTCATTTAATAATAGAAGTTCCAAAGAGCACCTGTATAAACATCCTCCAGTACTCTTCCCTCTATCTTATCCCCAGAAAAAAGCCTAAAAAGAGAAAAAAAAATATGTATGTATATTTATGTATATTAAAAAAAGATATTAAAGGGGGCCTCTATTTTAAAAAATACAAACAGTCAGAAAAGCAAAGAGAAAACAAGTAAATATAAAAATATAAAAGAAAAAAAGCCAGTCTGATTAACTATAGTGCAATAGAAATTCCTGCCCCCCGTCCCCATCTCCTCCACTCCCCCTCCTGTCTCAGACCCCCAGATCTCCCTCCTGGGCCAAGGGGTGCATGGGAGTGAAACCCCCCAATGACCGGAGACCTGGGACACAGGGACCCCCAAGGGCACCTTCAGAGCCTTGGAGGTGGGGAGGCCGAAGGGGGTCACAGAGCCTACTATAAGCACCGCATCCGCACAACCAGAAGACCTGGGGCCTCCAGGCACCCCCAACCCCTTTTCTTGGGGGGCCTGGCAAGAAGAGAGGTGGGGCGCCCAAAACAGGGCAGCCTGGAGAAGCCCTTGAGGCGGCCTCAAAAGGCAGCCCTGAGACCTCCAGGAAGGAAAGATGGATGATGCAGGGAGTCCTCCACTTACGACTGCCATGGAGCCCCAACACCCGTGTTGCCCAGGGAGACGTCTGTTAAGTGGGCTTTAACCCACTTTATGACCTTTCTGGCCCTGTTTGCTAAGCAAATAGCTGCAGACTTTGCTCACCCAAAGGTCACAAAAGGGGATCATGTGACACCCTCCCAGGACGCTGCGGTTTTCATAAGTGTGAGACAGTTGTTTAAATGTAAATCCTGAGACCCGAGGGAGGCTGCCAGGGCCGCAAGGGTGGAAAGGGGCCCTAAGTCACTTTTTTAGTGCCACTGTGGTGTTGAATGGTCACTAAACAGAACATTGAAGGTCGAGGACCCTCTGCCCAGGAAAGAGTGAAACCGTCACAGGAGGGAGGGAAGAGGAGGATTCCCTAATAAGTCCTGGCAGAGCTGCAGGGAAGTTTCTCCCGGCCTCCTCCTCCTCCTCCTTCCACCTGATTCCCGTCCTGCCTCTTTTCCCTCCGTCCGTCCATCTTCCTCTGTCAGTCTGCGCTCCTTTTAAATCCCAAGAAAGAAATACTCAGAATCCATGGTGTAGAGCAAAGTTATCCTTTTACTGAGAAATAAAGTGGAAGCTGCAAATCAATTCCGAAACTGAGAAATTGGCGGGTAGAATGCACATACAAAGAAATAGGTTTGTTCCCACCCCCCAAAGTTCAAATGATTCTTCCAATTAAAACTTTTGAATCAGCTCATGTGGTCACCTCCAGATGGTGATGAGGCGTCTTGTCAAATGACCTTGACATATTTTGATAAAAGTTCGCAGTTGCACAAAAGAGGACAGAAGATAGCCAAGAAACAGAAAGTTAAAGGAAAGAATCCCTCCTCCCCTTGCTAGCCCAGCAAGGAATGCAAACACCTCCAGCCTTCTTCCCCTCCAAAATCCCCCCTCCCACCGTTGTCATGACAGCCAAGAGAAATAATGAAATAATAGCAGAAAAGCAACAGAGGAAGATATCTTGAGGCTGACATCCTCCTATGCATCCCTGGGAAAGAAACGGCCTGGAAGCCCCTTCGGGGTTCTGAGGGAAATGAGCTCGGGGGATCAGAGCTCTGGGGCTTCAGTCTGACCTCCCTGATTTTGGGGTCTCCTGCCACCCAGAAGGCCGTTTCCTGACTTCTGAAAGGATAAAGAGACTCTCCTCTGGCCTCGGCCCTTCCTTCTGGCTGGGACCAGGAGCTGGTGGGCTTCACACCTGGGGGAACAGCAGCCCCCACCTGCCAGGTGCAAAGCTGGCACACCAGACTCGGATCTTGGCAAGAGATGCAACCTGGGGATCCCTCCCCCCCATTTGCTGCCCTCCTGCCCTGGGGCCCAATGCAGAAGTTCCCCCCATCTGCCCATCAAGGCCTGAGGGAGCCCTTTCCATGGGGCGCCCCACTTCTGAGAGCAGGAGGAGGAAGAAGTACCTGGTTGCCCCAGGGGGAAATTGGCAGCAGGTGCCCAGGCTGACGCCCCCTCCCCACTACATCCCACTAGCCCCTAGGAGGGCCCCTCCCTCAGGGGCAGGCTTTTGTGCCATTGTGATCCCCTTTTACGACCTTCTGACAAGCAAAGTCAATGGGGAAGACACATTCACTAAAAGACTGGATTCCAACAGCATAAACTGCAATGATTCCAATAGCACCTGAGCTTCCCAGACCAGATGGGGTGGGTGTCGTGTCCGCAAAAAGACGCTCAGAGTCGGTGACTTTCATTCAAAGCTCTTTATTAACAATGGGAGAACCGAACCAGCGAAAGGCAAAAAGCCCGCGGCTTTTATACCTTTCGCAGCGGCGGCCGCGGCCAATGGCAGCAATTCAAGTCTCCCGCTCTTGGTTTGCACCAATCGCGGGAGACTTCAATCGGGCCAATCAGCGCGGCTCGCCTGGCCAATCAGAAATCCCCGCGCCTTAGCCAATCAAGGCTCGGGGATTTCGAGTATTCCAATTCAGGACATAACACCCCTCCCCTCTTGGTATGGTCCATCACGTGGTGTAGTCACGCAGGTAGGCGGGGCTCCGTCGAGTCCTAGTTGACCTGCGCAACTCACTTGCATGCTGTAACTCGGCCGGAGCGGTCATCTTTTTGGCTGCTCCTGCCTCTGTGCGAACCGGCTGGATGATCGGGCCGGTTCTTTCGCCGTGGCTCCCGCCTGGGCCTACCGGGTCGGTTGAGCTACGGATTTCGCCGCTCCCGCTTGGCTTCTCCGAGTCGGTAGAGCTGGCCAGGTGGTTCTTCTCCGGAGGGGACTCGCGATGGCTGTGTTCCGGTGAGTATTTTTGGTTTATTTTTTCCTGCGATTGTCTCTCCGGGTATTCCCTCCCCCCTTGGTTCGTGTCTTGGGGGTTGAGGTCAGTCGCTGTTCGTGACCTGAGCTGGTCGATATGTTGTTTCCAGGCTCGCCCATCGATGGTTTGGAGCCGGTACGACCGTGGACCAGTGACTTGAGTTATGACGGCTGGGATCCATAGGGGGTCCCCCGTCATGTTCTTTGCATAGACTAAGTCACCTGGGTCAAATGTCCGGTACCTGGAGCTGGAGTCTGGGGGCCGCTCCGGGTTATAGGTCGGGTGCAATCTGTCGAGTGGGGACCTCAGCTTTCTGCCCATTAGAAGCTCTGCAGGGCTCTTGTTAGTTGTGGTATTGGGAGTGATGTGCTGTATGAAGAGCAGTCTGTTGATTTTGTCGCTGATCTCCCCGTGGTCCATTTTCCGGAGGGTCTTTTTCGTAAACTGGACCATCCGTTCCGCCCTACCGTTCGCCGCCGGATGCGCCGGTGCTGTTAATGCGTGGCGGATACCCCTCTCCGCCAGGAACCGTTCAAAATCGATGGAAGTGAACTGGGGCCCGTTGTCTGAGACGACGACGTCTGGGAGGCCGTGTGTGGAAAACAGTTTACACAGTTCTTTAACGACGGCCTCTGTGGTAGTGGATTTCATGTCGCTTACTTCCAACCAATTGGAGTACGCGTCAACTGTGATTAGAAAAGTATGCCCATTTGTGGGGCCAGCAAAGTCTAGATGGATTCTGGACCAGGGCCCCCGTGGTGTTTCCCAGTCCCGGATAGGTGCTGCGGGTGGGCTGGATCTGGTCTCCTGGCATCGGTGGCATTTGGCGACCCATGCTTCAATTTGCTTGTCCATCCCTGGCCACCAAGCGTAACTCCTGGCCAGGGCTTTAGTCCTGACGATGCCAGGATGACCCTCATGTAGCATCTCTAATACCCTCTCTTGCAATCTGTCCGGAATTACCACCCGGTCACCCCACAGAATACACCCTCTTAGTAGTGAAAGTTCAGTCTGGCACTGACGGAATGTTTTAAAAGTCTCGTCACTGTCTTTCTCCGGCCAGCCTTTTTCTAACCAGTGTAAGATTCGCGCCAGACGCCTGTCCTTAACGGTTTCTCTGGCAATGTCTGATGCGGTAATAGGTAAACTCTCGATACTTAGGGTGTTTGTTGTTGGTGCTGGGTCAGGTTCAGAGTCAGGTAAAGGCGAGCGGCTTAAAGCGTCCGCGTGCGAAATTTTCTTACCTGGCTTGTGTAGCAGTTCATAACTGTAGGCTGCCAGGAATTCGGACCATCTTGTCATCCGGGGTGACAAGATGTTTGGCGTGGCTCGGTTTCCAGCGAGGATGCCCAGCAATGGCTTATGATCCGTCACGATGGTGAACGGGCGGCCATACAGGTATTCGTGAAAACGTTTAACGGCGGCAACTATAGCCAAAGCTTCTTTGTCCAGCTGGCTATAGTTCCGTTCCGGTTTAGTCAGAGTCCTGGAGAAAAAAGCGATGGGTGCTTCTCTCTGGTCTGGGAGGGTGTGGCTGAGGACGGCGCCGACGCCGAAGGGTGATGCGTCGCAAGTGACAGCTAAGGGCAAGGTTTCGCTGAATTGCATCAGGACGGCGTTGGAGGTGAGGAGGTCTTTGGTTTTTTGAAAGGCGGCTTGCTCTCGTCTCCCCCAAGTCCAGGCTGCCTTCTTGTCTAGGAGTCTATGTAAAGGTTCCGCCGCCGTTGCCTTTTGAGGTAGGAAAACATTATAAAAATTTAGTAAGCCTAGGAACGCTTGTAGTTCCGTTTTGGACTTTGGGGTGGGGGCTTCCTTGATGGCTTTCACTTTTTTAGTCGTAGGGTGAATGCCATGCCGGTCTAGGAGATAGCCCAAAAACTCTACTTGCTTTGTACATAGTTGGCATTTTTCTCGTTTGACTTTAAGTCCTGTTTCTTTAAATTTTGTTGAGACTTGTCTGAGTCGGTTTTCTAATTCGGTTTCGTTTGGCGCCGCCACTAATACGTCATCGAAATAGGGCACCACCCCCTTGATGCCCTGTAGCAAACGTTCCATCAGGCTCTGAAAGATGCCTGGTGCCACGCTGACTCCAAATTGGAGTCGGTTACACTTGAAAGCCCCCCGATGGGTCACGATTGTTTGGGCTTCCGCCGTTTTCTCGTCCACAGGTAGCTGCTGATATGCCTGGGCGAGGTCGAGCTTGGCAAAGACTTTGCCCCCTCCCAGTGAGTGCAGTAAATGTTGCACTATTGGGACTGGGTAGGCGCTTTGTTGCAACGCGCCATTTAGGGTGGCCTTATAGTCCCCGCAGATTCTCACGGACCCGTCTGGCTTTACTGGGGTCACTATAGGGGTTTCCCATCTGGCATGGTCTATCGGTTGCAATACCCCTTGTTTGACGAGCTTGTCGATCTGCTCGTCAATTTTAGGCTTTAAGGCGAATGGTACCCTTCTAGGTTTAAGCCGCTTAGGGGGAACCCCTGGGTCTAGGTCAAATGAGATAAGGGGCCCCTGGTACTTGCCCAAGCCTCCATCGAAGATCTCCTGGAACTCCTGGGCTAGCCGCTGTTCCCAAGCTTCGATGGTGACGTGGTTGACACCTGTCAGCGCGATGTTAAGTGGGGCGAACCATTGTAAACCCAGTAGGCTTGGGCGGTCGCGATCGACGATTGTGAGTGGCAGTTGTTCGGTGTGGCCTTTGTAAGTTATATTGAAGTTCTTGGTGCCCACTACCGGGACGCGATTCCCTTGGTAGTCTTTTATGATGATCTTTTAGGCATGCACATTTCTTTTTTGTAGTGTAGGCACCAGTCTTTTGATTTCGCGCCATGCAATCATGGAAAGGTAGGACCCGGAGTCCACTTCCATTTTGCATGGCTGGCCTTCGATATGGACTTCTACGTGTACCTTTCTGGCGCCGTCGGAGATGGCGTGGCCGATGGTCACCGTCTGGTGGGTTTCTTCTTTTCGCCGACCGTCGCCGCTTCTTTGAGATCGTTGAGTGCGGTCCCACCGACCGTCTGGCTGGCGCTCTCTGGTTCTGGGCGGGGAGCTTTCTCTCCGTTTGTCGTGCTGTTCCCATTTGGGCGGGCTGCGGGTCTTCTTTTGGCGGCAAACTCGGGCGATGTGACCCCATCGTTCACAATGCCTACAGATAGAGTCAAAAAAATCGGCATTCTGACCTGGGGTGATCGCCGCCGCACCCGGCGCAGTTGGTCCTCGACCTACGACCTTTTCGACTTTGTTGGTCGCCGCGTCCCGTCTGCACGCGATGTATGTCCTCCTCGTCTTCCGACGTGCTGGAGGTTGATTGGTATTCACCGTAGTGTGCGGTTGCTTCGTTTCTTGTGTCGGCCGACCTTGCCGGGTTGTTGTTTCCGCCCTTCGCGTCAGATCTTCGCATGCTGTCTGCCGACGTGCGGGTTGCTTCAGCGGCTGCGGCTGCGGTAAGGGCATCGGCTAGGCTGATGTCGCCCTTGGCCATAAGTCGGCTCTGAAGTGTAGGATCCCATAAGCCGAGTACGAAGCGGTCTCTTATGAGACTGTTTAGACCCTCGAACTCGCAGAGTCCTCCCAGGCGCCGAAGTTCTGCAACGAAGTCGCTCAATTTTTCGTCTGGTTTCTGGTTTCGGCGGTAGAACTCGTTGCGCCGTATCAGGATGGGGACTTCGGGGGCGTAATGGCGCCGCAGTATAGGTTCGAGGACGTCCCAGTCCATGGCGGTTGCGTCTGCCGGCTTGGCCAATGCTTTGGCCATCTGGAAGACCTCTGGTCCGCAGTGCGTAAGGAAGACGGCGCGTTTTAGCGGGCCCGGGGCGTCCTTCATTCCGGCGCATTCCAGGTACATACGGAACCGATCCGAGTACGATTCCCAATCCTCGGCGGCGGGGTTGAAGGGGGCGGGCGGTGCTATCTTCGCCATCTCTGCGCTGGCGCTGGTTCTTGGGTGGACACGGGGTTCGGTTCAGGGGCGAGATCCCACCTTCGTCGCCAGTGTCGTGTCCGCAAAAAGACGCTCAGAGTCGGTGACTTTCATTCAAAGCTCTTTATTAACAATGGGAGAACCGAACCGGCGAAAGGCAAAAAGCCCGCGGCTTTTATACCTTTCGCAGCGGCGGCCGCAGCCAATGGCAGCGATTCAAGTCTCCCGCTCTTGGTTTGCACCAATCGCGGGAGACTTCAATCGGGCCAATCAGCGCGGCTCGCCTGGCCAATCAGAAATCCCCGCGCCTTAGCCAATCAAGGCTCGGGGATTTCGAGTATTCCAATTCAGGACATAACAGTGGGGGCTCCCCCTCCCTCCCTCTCCCCCAGCCCCCCTCCCTCCCTGCCCTCACTAGGAAGGGGGCAGACCTCCTGCAGACCCCCCTGACACTGCAGGACCCCTCTGTGCCCCCTCCTCACAGCACAGCCCCCTGCCAAACCCTCCCCGAATCCAGCCCATTGGAGGTCGCTTGACCGGCAAGGAGGAAGCCAGGCCCAGAGAGGCCCCTCAGACTCGGTGAGCTGGGCAGGAAGGTGATCCGGAAGCCCCCAGGGGAAGCCGGCCCAGAGATCTTGGCCAGGCTGCTCAGAAGCAGTTGCCATTGCCTCTTTCCCAGGTCTCCGAGAGAGCGGCTGGCCCAGAGCCTCCTAGCTGGCTTGGAGCCCTAGGCAGGACTGGAACTCAGGGCCCCCCAGGATTGAACTCCCACCCCACCCAACTGCCTCTGGTGGGATCCACACAACCCACTGAACCCAATCTCTTCCCCAGTGGCTGCATTCACACCTGCGCCTCTTAACCATGGTTTGTTTCTGGAGGTTGAACCTGTTGGCTGAGCAGTCACTGGATGATGGGGACTGGGAAGAAATTGAATTCCTGGGAGAGAAGCTGATCAAGAGGAGGTACAAAGGCAGGCCTCGACTTCCAACCGTTCATTTAGTGACCAATCCAAGTTACAATCACACTGAGAAATAGGACTTGGGACTGTTTTTCACAATTAATGACCTTTGCAAAATCAAATGCAGAGATCAGAATTCAGAATTGGCCACAGTTTCATGTTTATAATGGTACCAGCATCCCAGGGCCATTGTGATCCCCTTTTATGACCCTCTGACAAGCAAACTCAATGGGGAAGCCAAATTCACTTATTCCCCATAATTCACTTATGGGGAAGCCAAATTCACGGGTTCCTAACTTGTCAACTACAATGATTTATTTAATGACTGTGGAAAGAAAGGTCATCAAATGGGGCAAAACTCACTTGATGGATGTCTCACTTAACAACAGAAATGTTGGGCTCAGTTGTGGTCATAAGTCGAGGACTTCCTATATTGGGGGCCCTTCTCTTCTGGCAAGGACCCTGTTCACACAACACACAGCCCTCCTGAGAGAAGCCAGAGGTCCACATGGAGCCTCCTCAGGGCCTGTGAGAAATCTTGGATGACCACAGCCCCCCTCCTCCCTCCTCTGGGGTCTCTCTGGGACAAACCCAGAAGTTGGGGTGGGCTCATTCCTGACCCAGGAGGGGCTTCCTCCCCTCTGGGCCTCACCCGGCTTCGGTCAGACATGGCTGGGAACCTCCTGGAGGAGGAGATAGTCTCATTGCACATCAACCTGGCCCTGAAATGCTACAGCTTGAACCCGGAGCCACCCAGGATCTGGTCTGCAGGCCCTGAGAGCAGAATCTGAGGGAGGTTAAGGGGGAGAACATCCAAGTGGTGGACCTGGGATACGGGCCTTCCTCTGCTCCTCCCTGCCAGGGTGAATCTGCCTGTCCCTTCAGTTCCCCTCCTCACTCAGCCCCCCAGTTCTCCCTCCTGGGCCAGGAAGTCCATATTAATGCCCCCCCCCCCAGTGAAGAAACATCCTCCCTGAACAACGGATGCCAATAAACCAGGAAAAAAGGAGTTCCAACAGCACCTTTTTGGGGATAGAAAGTCTCAACCCCAGAAATTGGGAAGGTCAGAGGGATCCCCCCCCCCCAAATAGAAGATCTCCACAACATAGGAAGAGCCACCAGATCTCCAGAAATCCTGTCACTAGAAATCAGGTTGCACCATCCACCACACTGTGGGCATCACCGCCATCTTTGTAGGGTTTCCCTGTGATAAGATGTGTTAAGTACTTGGACATGGGTCGGAGTAAATGGAGACAGCCTCTGAATAGTGATTTTCAGATCTTTATTAGCATAGTGACTTCTCAAAACAACAACAGTGAACCCTGCCTTATATAGGCAACCTTTGTGAGAATTGTCCAATAGCGAGCTATGAACGCAAGTACTTTAAACCAATAATAATCCTCTGTTAAGGGCCAATCGGATTCCTAAGAACTAGCCAATCCGATCTGGCCGCCTAACAGCCAATCAGAAGTGCAGGGCCAGAACCCTGCACTTAACCTCAAGCTCATACTTTATTAACTATGGTACATACATAACAAGATGGGTGGCCAGTAAATTGAATGGATGGATGGATGGATGGATGGATGTATAGATATTTAGACAGACAGACAGACAGACAGACAGACAGACAGACAGACAGACAGACAGACAGACAGACAGACAGACAGACAGACATGGATGGGTGGGTAGATATAGATAGATGATAGATAGAGATAGATAGAGATAGATATGGATGGATAAATAGAGAGATAGGTAGGTAGGTAGGTTGATAGATAGATAGATAGACAGACAGACAGACAGACAGACAGACAGACAGACAGACAGACAGACAGACAGACAGATAGATAGATAGATAGACAGACAGACAGACAGATAGATAGAGATGGATGGGTAGATATAGATGGTAGATAGAGAAAGATAGATAGAGAGGGATATGGATGGATAAATAGATATAGAGATAGATAGATAGATAGATAGATAGATAGATAGATAGATAGATAGATAGATAGATAGGGATGGATGGATGGTTAGATGTTGTGGCTCTGAGTCCTAAGTCTGCATTGTTAGAGGAAGAGGACTCAGAAGATGAGGAGGTGGAATTGGGAATGCCTTCCTCCCCAGGACCTTCCTCTTTGGCAATGCCTTCCTCCTTGATTATGCCTCAGGTGTCAACAGATAACCGAGAGGGACAGCCTGAGGCTAATCAGGAGGAGGAGGGCATATCGGAGCAGCCTCTGACAGAGAATCAAGTAGACAAATGCTGGCTTGATGCAAGGCAGCATCGCAGGAAAATGTGTGAGCTGCAGCGTAGAAGGTGTGGACGAATGAGAGAGTGATCTGAGTCATAGAGACACACCCCACAGAGAAAAAAAATGGGTGTGTTTTCTCTGAGAACTCTGTTTGGGACAAAGATGAGATTCTGTGTATTCTTGAATGTTTTCGTGATTAATATTTCTGGTTATCTTGTCGGACTTGGCAGGCAGCATGTGTGATACTGCCAAGAACATTGCCTGCTTAAAGGAATTAACTCTGTAAATACTGAATCTTCTTGCCTGCCTGTATTTGGTCAGAGTTTGGACTTCTCATCTTCCTTGAAAAGGTGAGACATAACAGGTAGATATAGATTGATGATAGATAGAGATAGATAGATAGAGATAAAATAGATGGATAGATAGATAGATAGATAGATAGATAGATAGATAGATAGATAGATAGATACCGTGTTTCTCCAACAATACGGTGTCCACCAATAGGAAGGCCCAGCATGATTTCTAAGCATGAGGTGAAATTAAGCTCCACCTCCAAAATTTAGGCCTATTTAAACGATGCGTTTTCCCGCCAATTTTCACATCATTCATTAGAACTACACGAGGTGAAGAGAAATGGGAAGGGCAGGGGTGGGTGGGGAGAAAACTTGCCTTTAGCAGTGCCCTGAAGGTAGCCTAGGCTAGAATACCCTGATATATTAATAGAACATCAACCGATAGAAGCTCCCTGAAGGCAAAGTCTCCAGTCGCTTCAGGGCGAGGCATGGCTACCTGTGTCCTCTCGCCATTAGGCAGTGTCTCTCGGGTGATGGAAGCTCCCCATGGGCAGTAACCAGCCACTTCATCAGTCGGTAGAAGTGGCCTTGGGGTGAGCACACACACACACACCCCTCGCCACAATGCCACTTCTATTGTCCGACGAAAGCTCCCCGAAGGCAGAGTCCCCAGCCCCTTCAGGGTGTGGCATGGCTGCCCATGTCCCCTCACCATTAGGCAGTATCTTTTGGGCGATGGAAGCCCCGAGGCTGCTTCTACCGGCCGATCAAAGTGGCTGGTGACTGCCCTTGGGGAGCTTCCATCTCCCGAAAGACATTGCCCAATGGCGAGAAGATACGGGCAGCCATGCCTCGCCCCCAAGCGGCTGAAGACTCTGCCTTTGGGGGAGCTTTCATCGGTCGATAGAAATGGCCTCATGGAGAGGTACATGTGTATGGGCTGCTCTAGGTAGGGGAGGAAATTAATTATCCCTGAAAAGATGGCCTAGCTGTTTTTTGGGGGTCAAAAAAAAAATAAGGCACAGCCTTATTTTGTGAGAAACATGGTAGATGATACATAGATGCTAGATAGATAGATAGATAGATAGATAGATAGATAGATAGATAGATAGATAGATATCGATGGGTAGATATAGATAGATGATAGAGATAGTTATGGATGGATAAATAGATATAGAGAAAGAAAGAAAGAAAGAAAGAAAGAAAGAAAGAAAGAAAGAAAGAAAGAAAGAAAGAAAGAAAGAAAGAAAGAAAGAAAGATAGGGATGGATAGATCGCACCTGCAGAACTTAAAGTCCATTCTTTATTTAAAAAACTAAGAAAAATCAAAATATAAAGAATCTTGGTGTATTATAGGAAGATGGTAAGATAACAAAGGAATAACAAGAAAATAAAAATAAAAAATTCGATCCATTCTATAATTTTCTCCCTATTTACCCAATGATCTAGTCCACAAGTTGTCACTTTCCTGCTCCTTAATGAGCTTTAATCTCAAAATTAATATTGCTAGAAAAGATGGGAAATGAAATTTCATTTCAGGTACAAGCAATTTTAAAACCAGCTGCAATTAAGATCAATATATGGGATTATGACATAAAACAGAATTCCAAACAGGGTCTACTCTTAACCTGGGGCAGAGTTCAAGGGTGCCGATTGTCTTTAGAAAACAGGCAACACTGTCTTAAATGGCATTAACTTAGAAGTGGCACCAAACTCCATAGCTCTGGGTGACCTTCCCCAGCAATCTCTGGAGACAAGAGGCCATGTTGAAGGACAGAAGAAGTCAGTTCCCTGAGTTCTGAATTCTCTTCCCCAGCATCACTTTCTGGACTTGCCCTGACAGGAGGAAGGACCACAGCTGAAACAGAACAATGATCCCAGGGGTGTATGTGTAATTTTTACTAACATGGTTTATTCCAGCCTCTCCTCTGCAGATGGAGCCCAGAAAAAGTTGGATCCCAAGAGGAGAAGTTGCTTCTTGCTGTACCATATGGGCCTTTGAGACTGTGATGCTATATCTCCAGTTTTAGACTTCGATGTAGACATCAGATTGAAGCCACATGCAAAGGATCTTCTATCAGAAAAGGATAAATTCCTTGGGTGAAGCTCTCTGGGACCAAGTTTTGGGACAGGTACAGGCTCTGCTCTTGATTGCATCTTCTCTCCTTTGCAGATTAAACTGAGTGGTTCTCTGTTTAAATCAGGAAAGCCACTGGCACTTCTCAGAATCTTTGCATTTTTCCAACTGTTCCTGTTGTTTGTGTTAGAAACAGGAAGTGGATTGATTAATGCCATGAATGATGGACCTTCTGCTTCTACTGCTGGTGGTCCCCATCAGTCTGTGGGAAGCTGAGAAGGAAATGCCCATTGAGTTTGGAGCACCAGGACGGCTACAATCCATGGAGCTTTTACAGGCCTGGAGACCATCTCATTGGTGTGGTCACAACTGAAACACAAATGTCGCCTATAATGTGGCCTTTCAACAGCCCTCCTTCCATACCTTCTCCTTTGTAAGTCATGCAGGGTGATGGAGTTGCACTCCCTCCATGTGCAATTCTAACATTCTCCTTTTCTTTTTATTTCAATTTTTTTGTACCCCAGGACCTGTATAATTTCCTGAATGATTTTTATTTCCATGTCTTTCCTTTTTTGTCTCACTTTGTGGAAGAGAGTAAAATTCAAAGATGGAGTTTTTTAAAAAACCTGAATGAAATCCAGATGATTTTCCTTTCTCAGTTCGTTCATGAGTTCATCACTTGAATAATGACCTTTGTTTAAGTAGTGACTGAAACAATTGTTGTTGCCTCTCTCATTTGCATAATTGATCATTCGATTTGGATCAATGTTGGCCTGACTTAGTAGGTTTGTGAAGGATTATATATTTTAAAAACATTTGTTGTTGCTATTGAATATAATAACATGAATATTGTTTTTCAATAGGAAGAGTTCTGCTCAAACAGATAGCCTAAAATCAATTTTTGCTATTCAAATGATCAGCAAGAATTCCCAGCTCCTGCACAATCTCACACTTGGTTACAACATCCATGACAACTATATAAGCACTTTACGCACTTCAGATGCCTTGCTGGACATTCTTTCCACTGGCGAATCCAATGTCCCCAACTACAGCTGTGGGGGGAAGGAGAACCTCCTGGCTCTGATTGATGCAGCTGCCAGGGACATCTCCATCCAGATGTCAACATTTGTAGGCACCTACAAAGTCCCACAGGTTTGCGTGTTTTTCTCTATCTGGAAAGGTGAATGGGGTGGTGGGGATGAACAACAGACCCAATATCTTCATAGAATTCAAGAGCAGCTTTTCAGAATATTAGGGAACATATCAACGATGTTTTAGTCTATTATGTTCATCTTCAAATTGACCATTAAAGGCCTGAAGAGCCATAAGGTCCCTGTAGAGGATATTCTTCTGAATATTCTACTATTGAAAAACTATCCAGGTTTTGAGGTCCTCCATTAGCATGTTCATTTTCACATATTAATAATATCTGCCTTATCCAATTGGAATCAAGTTGGCAATAGTCCTGCCTATGTATAAAAAATATTCAGACCAAGAAGAGTATCTTTGGGATGGATAAAAGGAGTTCAGCTCCTGCCCTCATAGATAATTGTTAATTTACACAATTTCTGCTTTGTATAAATTCAGGGTATATAATTATTGGGTTAAAATTAAAGTGATGAAACAGACATATAGTCCCAAAACAGACAATTTCAATTAAAGACTTATTGGATTATACAACTGTAAATTTTTGTTAGCAGTTGTGGTCTCTTAGTCTCTTGTACATCTAGAGAAGAAGCCGAAAAATTGCTTCACAAAGAATTTGGGATATAGAAGCTGAGAAAGAGGTTTTACTACTCAGAAATAGCATATAATACAGCCCTATATCTTAGATCCAGACATTTTATCTAACATCTGCAAATTTGAATCTAATTGTTGGAATTGTATGGGTGACACAGAAATTTACATTGCATTTTTTATTGGTTTTTTTTTTGTTTAATATGATTTTGAATTCCATTTTTATAGACAATCTTGTTAATATTATGTCTTAAATATTTTAAACGATGACTAAGGAACAAATTATTCTTATATATTCAGAAAAAAAATTGGGTTTGTCAATAAGTAATATTTTGGAGTTGACCTGGACCACATTATAACACAGCATTCTTCATTACTTTTTCAGATCACTACTCATATTCCTTCAGAGGCTCTGAGTGAGAAAAGGAGATTCCCTTTTTTCCACCAGATGCTCCCCAAAGAAGGATTCCATTACCCAGCAATTGTCCAGCTGCTCCTCCATTTCAGATGGACCCTGATTGGCCTCTTTGCTTCAGACACAGAAAATGGAGATAATTTCAGGAGGACTTTCCCTCCGATGCTTGTCAGGAATGGAATTTGTGTGGTTATATCAGAACGATTCACAACAACTGGACAAACTGCGTCCCTTAGGGAGGCCCTCTCTAAGTGGAGACAAGTCAACGTCTTTGTCCACTTCATAGAATATATTTCCATCTGGAACAGAATTTTTCCTTTCCATGAAGCATTTATCCTTTTGCCAGAACCCATTGAAGGGAAAGTCTGGATCCTCACAAGTTTTGCACTGTATACAATAAAGAAGCATATATTTCTCAAATACATCCATAGTAATTTGAGTTTTGGTTATCTGTCAAAAGAAAGGCCAACAGATGCTACCTTTGAACCCCATTTCTTTGTGAAAGATCAATTTCAAGATCATTATTTCTGCTGTTCCCTTTCCAAGCACGTCTTTTCTGTCAAAGGCCGTAGAAGATGCACCCAGAAAGCCCCACTGGAGACCCAGGAGAAAAGGAACAGGAAACGGATCGTAAATAACCCTCATCGCTACAGTATCATTCAGACTCTGGCTCAGGCCATGAATGCCGCTTATTCCTCCAGATCGAGGAGGGAAAGGAAGGAGGGAGAAAAGAGGTTGGGGGCTCTGAGGCTGCAGCCGTGGCAGGTATGGAGGGGTCCCGATAGGGATCCATTAATCTGAGATCCTTTGGAGAAGGAACCCAAAGGAGAAGGAGGGGAACATCTCAAGCTTCTTGTGCTGAAAAAGGTCAAGATATTTGCACCATCTAATTGCTCCTGTCTGATACTCCGGAATAACAGGGAGCAGATCTGAAGTTTCTGTCTAGCCTCTGTTGGAAGAAATCTCCTTCTGGGTTCAGTTCCAAGTGGGGAAGAAAGACACTGGAAACATGGGGACTGCTTGGAAGATGGTTTAATGGTGGACAGAAGCACATGCCTTGGTTGAGAAAAGAAGGGCTGAGATGCTGAGAGTGCAACTGTTTGATGCCCTCTGTTGGTATTTGAATTTCAGCTTGTATTCTGATCGGTTGTCAGGCTCCCATGGGGCCATGCAGGGCCAACTCTGTGGGCTATCCTGAGTCCCAGGCTTGGTTGAGCCTCGCTGGATGATGGTGATGGCTTTGGGCAATTCCTATATAGCTTTACCTGGAGTAGATCTTTGTTATGTAAAATAGAGTGGCCTAGGCCAGAGTAATGGTCCATTAGCAAAGGTGGGAGGGGGGCGGAGTTTCAACCTCTCTGAGTTTCTACTTTTCTTTTTAGGGGAAATATATTCTCCCTTTTTAGTATATCCTAAAATATTTCATTTTCCTAGGAATGAGAAGGGTTTTAACTCCCAACACCTCTTTCAGTCCTTGGAAGAGTCTTGAATCCTCCCTTGTCCAACTGAGAGATTTTGTAAGTTGGAGAAGCTGCTTTCATAATCTCCTCCTCATCTTCTCTCAAGACTCAGTTTCAGGTTGCAGTCAAGTACGATGTTGAGATTGTTTTCTTAAGCATGTATTTATTTACACATAACTCAAGATGGCAAATGTCTCCAACACAGCTTCCTCTTTTATCCAGTCCACTTTTAGTACAGTCAGAGACCAGCATTACAATAAATAATAATAATAATGGAGAAAAATAAAAATAAACGACAGTCAAGGGGCAGTTAGAGTCTGCCTAATGCTGAGTCATGTGCGAATATGTGGCAATATAAATGTCCTAAATAAATAAATACATAATTTTGCATTACTGCAGAACAGAATTTGGCCCCATTCAGAGAAACTCCTTCCTACTGATCTGATAATTGCAGTTGCATGTAAAAGAGTTCTGTATTTCCCGGATATTTGATTAGGAGAGGCATCATAAAGTGAATCCCTGAGTTTTTATAGGAGATGCCGCATAGGAGGCTGTGAGGGATTCAAATTTTCACTGGTGGGATTCAAATTTTTTTACTACTGGTTCTGTGGGCATGGCTGTAATTTGTGGGCGTTCCTTGGTGGTCACATGACCAGATGGGCGTGGCTTTGTGGCCATGTGACTGAGTGGGCTTGGCCAGGGGGCCATGTGACTGGCAAACCAAATACAATTGGTCCTCGCTTAATGGCTGGTTACATAGCAAGTGTTCTAACTTATGACTGATCTCCCCAGAGCTACTTGTCCTGTTTTTGGAGTTTTGACAACCATAAACACAAATACACAAACACACAAACACACATGCACACACACACACTCACACACAGACACACACACAGAGCTTTCTAACCCTGCTATTCTTTGATTCTGTAAGGATCTCCTGCTGGAGCAGGGGGCTGGACTAGATGACCTCCGAGATTCGTTGCATGCCAGCCCTAGATTGTTCTGTTGCTTCAAAGAGTCTTCTGAAGCCAGGGTTTATATGCTTCCTTCCTCTCCTTTTTTTCTCTCTCCCTCCCTCCCTCCTTCCATGTATTTATGTATCCATCCATATTTCTCATTCACTTTCTCCATTCTCCCTCTCTTTCTTTCTCTCTTTCTCTCCCTCTTTTTTTCTTGCTCTTTCTTTCTTTCTTCTCTTGCCCCCCCATTCTCTCTCTCTCTCTTTCTCTCTCTCTCTCTCTCTCTCACACACACACACACAGACACAGAGAGTGGGGCAGAGAGAGGGGAAGATAGGGACCCGGCCTCTTCACTATCCCCCACTGTCCCCCTTCCCTTCTCAGGCCAGGTGAGGGAGGGCAGGGTGAGGGGCAGGGCCAGTCGCTTCAGGCAAGGTGAAGAGGTGTCGACCAAGCACAGGAGTGTAGAAGCCTGGGAATGGCGGCTCCCAACTCAGCTGGCCTGAGGGGCTCCTGCAGGCATATTGCCACAAGGGGGGAGAGAAGACCTGGGACATCTGCCACCCATCTGCTGCCTGGCCGGGCCGGGCCGGGCTGGAAGAGGCGCATCTGCTGGGAGAAGGAAGAAAACGTAATCTGGGAGGGCGGGCAGGCAGGCAGATGTCCCAGGGCTGCTCCACATGCGCACTGCATCAGTAGCACACGCACGGCTGCACACACAGTGCGTATGTGCAACAGACCTGGGACATCTGTTGTAAACCGGTTGAATACCACCTCTCCGTGAGCTGCAGTTTGAGTGGCCCCTTGTCCTCAGGGGCCCAGTCTCAGTTCAGGCGCTCTTTCTTTGTATCGGCCCCCTGAAACAGCTCTGGGAACTCCGTTGCAGCTCTCGGAGGTTAATTCCCTTTGGACTTTTGGCAGGGTTATTCGATATAAATATCTCGTTGCTCTAAAGGCTGCTCAAATAAACATTCTTGGGAAGAGCAGCCTCATCTTGTTGGATTTCCAGATCTTTGAGACTTTGTTTGAGTTCACTAAGTGCACTAACTCATCCCCCATCCTTAAAAGCCCTTCCCTGCAGAAGCCACGGGGACTGAGTACCAATGAGTAGTTGTGTGTTCATTTTCCCCACAACAACAACCCTGTGAGTTGAGTTGGGCTGAGAGACTGGCTCCAAATCCCCCACCCTGTTTCATGACCAAGGCAGGACTTGAACCCACAGCCTCTTGCTTTCTACTTTGGACGCTTAATCAGTAGAGCAAACTGGGTCGCTTACATACTTATCAAGCTTGGCACAATCCTTCATCCAGTGCATCATTAATGTTCTTATATGAGATACTATAATTTATCAAATGCTAAAATCCAGATAGTTTTCTATTGCTTTTTAGTCATACAGTTGTTTCTAGCAGGAAATCATAAATATTTTTCTGGAAAGTTGGTAATGTTTAAATAACATAAAATATATTTGCCTGAGAATTGTTATAAATCTTGCATAATAGCAATTTATCAACCCTATTATATTAATGACAACATAGAAAAATTGATGACTTTACGACAAAATGTTGTATCTTCCCACTTTCATGACAAAAATTAAAAAAAGTAAAGATTATTTGAGTACCATTTTTAAATCACTTCTTATCCACTAAATTATCATACCATTCACCCCTCACTTAACAGGGTTTCTGATCACATCACAAAATTGTTTATTACTCTTTCCTGAGATCGAGTTATATCAGCATAATGTATTTAGGAAATGAAATAATATGTGAGGATGACTTGCATAGAGCACATAAATTATATCCCTCCCTTTCCTACAATCCATTTAGAAAGGGCAGTGATAGGAGGGGATGACTTTTGGGGATGGAGGGGAGATTCTGCCTGGGGAAGAAGCAGATAAAAGGAGGAAACCTACAGCTGCATAAAAAAAGGGTCAGTGGGAGATTTGTACTTTCTGACTCCCCAAATCCTGTCAGTGCAGCATTACAGCTAAGTGGGCCTAGCTCAGGTTTCCTGTCTGGGCTTCCTTGGAGAGGATCACCCTGACAATTTTCTTCTTGACAAATCCGTGTTTCTGATAACCAACCTGTTTTTTAAGTCCGTGTGGAAAGAAGCCAGGAGTCGGTGACTGTGTTTCAAGCTCTTTTTATTAGTCGGGAACTGAACTGAGGCTAAAGGAAAACTTTGTGGCTTTTTATTTCCAAGCCGTGGTGGCTGTGGCCAATGGCACCGCTTTGAATCTCCCGTGATTCGAATTGACCAATCGCGGGAGATTCTCAGCGAGCCAATTGGCGCGGCTCGCCTAGCCAATCAGAGCGCCCCGCGCTTTGGCCAATCAAAGCGCGGGGATCTCAAGACTTCAAATGAGGGGACAGAACACCCCTCCCCTCTTGGTTCAGTCCTTACGTTGCGTAGTCCCATAGGTAGGTGGGGCTCCGTCTCTGCCTACTGGACCTGCGCAGGTCAGTCGTAGGTTGGATCCCGGCCGGTTCGGTCGGGGTCTCTGTTTCTCCGGACTCCGTCGTGGGAACTGCCTGGTCTGTCTGGCCGGGCTGCTCTCCGCAGCTCCCTCCTGGGCTACCCGGGTTGGTTGAGCTGCGGGTTTCGCCGCTCCCGCTTGGTCTTCCCGGGTTGGTTGAGTTGGCCTGGCTGTCTCTTCCTGGCGAGGTTTCGTGCTGGCTGCTTTCAGGTGAGTATGGCTGGTTTATTTTTTCTGGGTTTTGGTTCCCTGGGTATTCCCTCCCCTCTTGGTTTGTGTTGCGGGGGTTGGTTTTGCTTGGTTGCGCATCGGTGGTCTCTTGTGTGGTCGTCCTCGATCTTAACTGGTTGATGTGGCGTTTCCACGCTTGTTCGTCGGTTGTTTGTAGCCGGTACGAGTGTGGGCCTGTTAGTTGTATTATGACAGCTGGTACCCATAATGGGTCTCCGGTTAGGTTCTTCGCGTAGACGGCGTCGCCTGGTGCGAAGGTTCGGTGTTTGCTGGTGGAGTCTGGGGGTTTCTCTGGGTTGTACGTGGGGTGTAATCTATCGAGTGGGGACCTTATTTTCCTCCCCATTAGCAGTTCTGCTGGGCTTTTATTTGTTGTGGTGTTTGGGGTTATGTGCTGTATGAAAAGTAATTTATTTATTTTGTCCTGGATCTCCCCGTGGTCTATTTTCTGGATAGTTTTCTTTGTGAATTGAACCATCCGTTCCGCCCTACCATTCGCCGCCGGATGCGCCGGTGCTGTCAGCGTGTGTCGTATGCCCTTCTCCACTAGGAATTTTTCGAATTCTAGCGAGGTGAATTGGGGCCTGTTGTCGGAAACGAGGACGTCTGGGAGGCCATGTGTTGCGAAAAGTTTGCAGAGTTCTTTGGTCACGGCCTCCGTGGTGGTTGTTCTCATGTTGCTTACCTCCAGCCAGTTGGAGTGAGCGTCTACGGTTATTAAGAAAGTGTGTCCTTTTGTGGGCCCGGCGAAATCTATGTGGATCCTAGACCACGGTCCCCTGGGGGTTTCCCACTCTAGGATGGGTGCTGCGGGTGGGCTTGGCCTAGTTTCCTGGCATCATTGACACCTTGCTACCCAGGCCTCGATCTGTTTGTCCATCCCTGGCCACCAAGCGTAACTTCTGGCCAGGGTTTTTGTCCTAACGATGCCCAGGTGCCCCTCGTGTAACAGTTCCAAAACCTTCCCTTGTAGTTTTTCCGGGATGACCACCCTATCCCCCCATAGTATGCACCCTTTTGGTATCGAGAGTTCTGTTTGCCAGTTCCGGAATGTCCTGACAGACTCATCGTTGTCCCTTTCCGGCCACCCTTTCTCTACCCAATGCAAAACCCGCGCCAGACGTTTGTCTTAATTAGTTTCTCGGGCAATGTCTGACACGGTTATGGGTAGGTTGGGTAGAGTCTCTATGCTGAGGGTGGTCGTCGTGGGTGCTGGGTCAGTGTCAGGTTCCGGTAACGGTGAGCGGCTTAAGGCGTCCACATGGGAGATAGTCTTTCCAGGTCGGTGTGTGAGTCCGTATTTGTAGGCAGCCAGGAATTCGGACCACCTTGTCATTCGGGGAGACAGAATGTTCGGGGTGGCCCGGTTCCCTGCAAGGATTCCCAGCAGCGGTTTGTGGTCAGTGATGATGGTAAACGTCCGGCCGTAGAGGTACTCGTGAAACCTTTTTACTGCGGCGATGATAGCCAAAGCCTCTTTGTCCAGCTGGCTGTAGTTCTGCTCCGGTTTGGTGAGGGTCCTTGAAAAAAACGCGATGGGTGCTTCTTTTCCGTCGGGGAGAGTGTGGCTGAGGACAGCGCCGGCGCCGAAGGGTGATGCGTCGCATGTGATGGTTAGTGGTAGGGTCTCATTGTACTGGATGAGGACGGCATCCGAAGTGAGCAGGTCCTTGGTTTTTCTGAAGGTGGCTTCCTCGCGTTTCCCCCAAGTCCAGGTAGCCGCCTTGTCCAAAAGTCTATGCAAAGGCTCCGCCGCGGTCGCCTTTTGGGTCAGGAAGACATTATAAAAGTTAAGTAGCCCCAGAAACGCCTGCAGTTCTGTTTTTGACTTGGGTGTGGGGGCTTCCTTGATGGCTTTAATTTTCTTGTTGGTGGGGTGAATGCCGTGTCGGTCTAGGATGTATCCTAAGAATTCGACCCGCTCTGTGTACAGCTGGCATTTTTCCCTCTTCACTTTAAGCCCGGTTTCTTTGAACCTCGTTAGCACCTCCCTTAGGCGAGTCTCTAGTTCGGCCTGGTTGGTTGCCGATACTAGTACATCATCGAAGTATGGGACCACCCCCTTGATGCCCTGTAAGAGCCTTTCCATGAGGCTTTGGAAAATTCCAGGTGCCACGCTGACTCCAAATTGGAGGCGGTTGCATCTAAAGCTCCCTGGTGGGTGACTATGGTTTGTGCCTCAGCAGTTTCCTCGTCGACCGGCAGTTGCTGGTATGCTTGGGCCAGGTCGAGTTTTGCAAAAACTTTGCCCCCTCCCAGTGAGTGTAGGAGATGCTTCACTACTGGGACGGGGTAAGCGCTTTGCTGCAAGGCGCCATTTAGGGTGGCCTTATAGTCCCCACAGATTCTCACTGACCCATCAGGCTTAATCGGGGTGACTATGGGGGTCTCCCACCGGGCGTGGTCTATGGGTTGTAAGACCCCTTGCGTGACGAGCTTGTCAATTTGCTCGTATATCTTCGGTTTGAGTGCGAACGGGACCCACCTTGGTTTTAGGCGTTTCGGAGGAACGTTGGGGTCTTGGCTGAAGGATATAGGGGGCCCTCGGTACTTGCCTAGGGTGCCGTCAAACACTTCCTGGAAATCCCGGGCCAGTTGCTGCTCCTAGTCGGCTTCGGCAATGTGGTCGATGTCCGTGACTGTGATGCCTAGCAGTGCGAACCATTGAAGTCCCAGTAGGCTAGGTCGGTCTCGATCAACAATAGTTAAGGGAAGTCTTTCGGCGTGTCCCTTGTAGGTCACTGTAAACTGTCCTGTTCTGACTACAGGGATGCGGTTTCCCTGGTAGTCCTTGAGGATTAGTCTCTGGTTTTCTAGTTGCTTTCTCTGGATGGTAGGCACCAAGCATTTAATTTCTTGCCAGGCTACCATTGAGAGGTAGGACCCGGAGTCCACCTCCATTTTACAGGGTTCGCCTTCAATGCCTACCTCCACGTAGACCTTTCTGGCGTCTGTGGTTGTGGCGTGGCCGATGGTGACCGTCTGATGTGTCTCTTCTCTCCGCCTGGCCTCACCGCTTCGTTGGGCTCATCTGTTTTGCTCCCAGCGGTTGTCTGTTGGCCGGTCTCTGGTCCTGGGGGGGGGTGTTCACTCGTCTCCGCTCGCTCGGGTCCCATCGCCTGGGGCTGTGGGTCTTCTTGAGGCGGCAAACGCGTGCGATGTGGCCCTTCTTGTCGCAGTGCCGGCAAACGGAGTCGAAGAACCGGCATTCAGATCTGGGGTGGTCACCTCCACAACCGGCACACACGGTCCTCGACTTACGACTCCGCTGGCCGCGCTGGTCGCGGCCTGCCTGGAGACGGTGGATGTCTTCCTCCTCGTCGGACGTGCCCGAGGTCAAGTGTAGTTCGCCTTGGTGGGTGGTGGTTTCAGGTTGGGCCTCGGTCGACCTTGCAGGGTTGTTGTTTGCGGTGCAGTCCCCGGCGTTCGGTCTCCGCATGCGGTCTGCTGACTGTCAGGTTGCTTCGGCGGCCACGGCTTCGGAGATGGCGTCGGCGAGAGCAATGTTGCCCTTAGCCATCAACCAACTTTGGAGAACGGGGTCCCAAAGGCCGAGCACGATTCGGTCCTGAAGGGCCTCGTTCATGTTGGAGAACTCGCATAGTCCTCCCAGGCGCCGCAGCTCTGCAACGAAATCACTGACACTCTCGCCCGACCGCTGGTCCCGCCGATAAAATTCGTGCTGTCGGATGAGGATGGGCACGGCTGGAGCGTAGTGGTTCCGGAGCAATGGTTCGAGGTCCTTCCAATCCATTGCGGTAACGTCAGCGGGCTTGGCTAGCACTTTTGCCATCTTAAACACTGTGGGTCCGCAGTGTGTTAGGAAGATGGCTCGTTTCTTCGGTCCCGTGGCATCCTTCAGATCGTTGTATTCGAGGAACATGTGGAATCTGTCTGTGTAAGATTCCCAGTCCTTGGTAGCGGGGTTGAAGGGGGTTGGTGGTGCGATGCTGGTCATCTCATCGGTTGGCTGGCTTCCGTCGGACACGTGCTTCGGTTCAGGATGAGGATCCCACCCTTGTTGCCAGTGTTAAGTCTGTGTGGAAAGAAGCCAGGAGTCGGTGACTGTGTTTCAAGCTCTTTTTATTAATCGGGAACCGAACTGAGGCTAAAGGAAAACTTTGCGGCTTTTTATTTCCAAGCCGCGGCGGCCGCAGCCAATGGCACCACTTTAAATCTCCCGCAATTCGAATTAACCAATCGCGGGAGATTCTCAGTGAGCCAATCGGCGCAGCTCACCTAGCCAATCAGAGCACCCTGCACTTTGGCCAATCAAACCGTGGGGATCTCAAGACTTCAAATGAGGGGACAGAACACTGTTGCTTTCAGGGAGTTCATAAATCTCCTTTTTTCTGTTGTTCAACTATATTTTGTCAAAATCTATATTGTCAAAATACGATCAACAAATTTTTGTGAACATTTTCCCTTCACTTTTAAGATAGTGGTAACACCCATTTTCCTAATGAAGCATGTCTGTAAATTAGACAACTACAGAAGAAAGATTAAATATTGAAAAAGCGTCTGGGATAAGAAACAAAGTTTTCTGCTTTTAAAATTGCTGCATGTTCCCATTCTAGTTCCATCCTTTCCTGGAGAAGAATGAGTTTGTCAATATTTCAGAGATTGAATTTTACATGGACCCAAATGGAGAGGTAGCAGCAGATCTGCTCATTTCGGGCTTCTTGGTTCTTCCCAGGGATGATCTCAGTAAAGAGTATCTGGCGTATTTTGTAAGACGGAGACTTTCTATCAGAAAAAGTGTTCTTTCACGGCTAAAGTTGCTCAACAAGGTAGGAGAAAGTTTTGCTGTCTTCTCTCTGTTTTCCAAAGCCTGAGGTCCCATTTCAAGAGGGCTGATGCTATTCCCCAAAGGTGGTTGACCTTCACTGAGAATTGAATCTGCGCAGTAGAAACCGGATTTTTTCCCTTAGGCTGCTTGGGAGGCTTCCATACTGTTTCATTTTGTGGACCACGTACAATTAAGGGTCTCCATCAAACGGGTGAGAATCCTACAAGGGCTGGGGAATGTGTCCCTAGTAGCTTCTGGTTGTTTGCTCCTTGTGCCCAGAAGAGCAACGAAGGCGGCAATTCTGCTTGGACTGTATTGGATGGGATTGAATTGTGAGTGGACGGAGATCCTTTTGGTCCCATTGGGGGAAAGAAGCTTCTTCTCATGCTGCTTGGGGAATAGTGTCCCCTGAAGGGGCAGCTCCATAATCTGGGAGGCTCTTAAGGAGGCCAGACCTGCCCAGAGCTCTTAAGGAGGCCAGACCTGCCCAGAGCTCTCCATGCCTCCCTTTCACCCTCCCTGGGATGGAGCAATGGGCCTTCTGCTCCTAGGAAGCAGCTCCAAGGCTTTCAGTTCACCTGAAATTATCAAGATTGTTCTGATATCACATCTTAAAATTATGGGTGTAAGAAGAGGGGAGAAATGCATGTCAATGGGGTCATGAGAAGGAAACAGCTGGTTATCACTTAATGCTGAAATTTTTTCTCAGTTCCATCCAGGTGTGGGATTCAAATTTTGTAACAACCATGGGTGTGGCTTAATTTATGGGTGTGGCTTGGTGACCATGTGATTTGCAAACCAAATAGGATTGGTTCTTCCTTAATGACCAGCTGCTTAGCAAGTGTTCTAATTTACGATTGATCTCCCCAGAGCTCCTTGACCTGTTTTTGGAGTTTTGACAACCATAAACACAAACACATAAACACACACACACTTCTAACCCTGCTATTTTTGATTCTGTAAGGATTTCCTCCTGGAGCAGGGGGTTGGACTAGATGACGTCCAAGATCCCTTGCAGCCCAGCCCTAGATTGCTGTGCTGCTTCACAGAGTCTTCTGAAGCCAGGGTTTGTGTCCTTCCTTCCTCTCCTTTTTTCTCTCTCTCTCTCTCCCTCCCTCCTTCCATGTATTTATCTATCCATCCATATATCTCATTCACTTTCTCCTCCCTCCATCTCTTCCTTTCTTTTTCTTTCTTTGTCCATCCTTCCATCTCTCCCTTTCTTTGTCTATCCATTTTCCTCCTTTTGCTTCCTTCCTTCCTTTCTTTTATTTCTTTCTCTTTTCTTTCTTGTCTCTCTCTTCCTCTTCTCTCATTCCCTCTATTTCACTCTTTCCCTCTCTTTTTGTCTCTTTCCCCCTCTCTGTATCTCTCATCCTGCCTCTTTCCCTGTCTTCCCCTCCTCCCCCCCTTTGTGTGTTTGTGTCTGTGTCTGTGTAAAAGAGAGGCATGGATAAGTCTGACCAGGTCGGGTCTCTTTAAGAACCTCCCAACTATGAACCGGCCCTTTCAGGGGACACTTTTCCCAAGCTGGACGAAGCTTTTCTCTCCCAATGGGACCAAAAGGACCTCCACCCAATCATGATTCCAATTAATCTGAATTCAGGCCCTGGTCAACAGAATTCCCTTTTTTCTTTGCTAGTTTGGGCACAAGGAGCAAACAAACCTGAAGCTCTTAGTGACACATTCCCCAGCCCTTGTGGGATTCTCACCAGTTTGAAGAAGATACTAAACCATAGTTGTTCACAAAATGGAGCAGTGCGAGAAGATAAGGGTGACGGTGGGGGAAAGCGAAGCGGCCAGGTCCCTATCTTCCCCTCTCTCTCCCCCACTCTCTGTGTGTGTGTGTGTATCTGTGAATGTGTGTGTGTGTGTGTCTCCCTGAAAGCCGTGGAATGGCCAAGCCAGCAAGCTCTCCTTGGCACTCTTCGCTACTTCTTTCATTTCTTCTTTTTTGAATCCAGACTGGCTGAACAACGATTGCCAGACTGTGGTGGAAGCGTCCATTTGGGTGACCCTCCTCCTCCTCCTCTTCCTCCTCCTCTCGCACCCGGGAGCTGGATCAGGAGGGTACAGTTGTGTGGGGAGATGCTCGCTCCTCAAGTGAGTATCCACCTGCCCCGTACTTGGTTTTCTGTGCTTTGGCATTTGCTTGAGGAGCATGTCCCCGTTCGCATGCACTCTCTCAGCCCTGCCACAACCGCTGGTTATGGGAGAAGGAGGAGGAGGAGGAGAAGGGTCGCCCGAAGGGATGCTTTCACCACGGCCTGCTGATCATTGTTCAGCCAGTCTGCATTCCAAAAAGAAGAAATGAAGGAAGTAGCGAAGAGCGCCAAGGAGAGCTTGCTGGCTTGGCCATGCCATGGCTTTCAGGGACACACAAACATACAGAGTGGGAGAGAGAATCAGGAGGATAGGGACCCGGCCGCTTCACTATCCCCTGCCATCACCCTCACCCTCCTCCTCCTGCAGAAAAAGGTGATTCCCTGAGCTAAGAAGGCAAGGAGCTGCGCCTTGGCTCACCCAATTCCTAGGGCTACCCCAAATGGTCTCAATTCAGCATGGAGAGGATAGCTCCCCCTGGCAGTTCCCCTTTCCCTCAGTGCTCTGACTTCCTGTTACTTGCCTCTAGCCTGAATACCAGGTTGGACCACCAAAAGGCCACTTCCCCGCTTCTCAACGGCGCTCCTGTGCCAGCCACTGCAGGACTCTCCATCTCTTTCTCCAAATTCTCCCTCCACTTTGAAATGATGACACCTGTTGCTGCCATGGGTACGACGGGGCTGCTGGGAAGTCTCATGTTCTCCTGCTGCTGGGAAAGCAAGAGAGTCTTTCCCAGCACAGTGAAAAGTTTGCAACTGCCTCTCCAATAGGGAAATGGGCGGCTCTGGGTGGCAGAGAAGCAGCCAGCTTGAATCCTGTTTCTCTCTGCTGCCCGGAGCTGTGCCGGGAAAGACTCTCTTGCTCTCCCAGCAGCAGGAGGACACGAGCCTCTCCACATGTCTTCCAGTAAAGCGAAATGTAGCTTGGGTCCCCACCAGTCTGCATCTCGCCCCCTGCCTGGCTTCACCGCAGATACTGGGACTTAACTACTGGGGGTGAGGGCGGCGGATGGTGGCAGCAAAAGGCAAGTGGGGTGGGAGTGGGGGTAAAGGTGACCGGCAGTGGCAGGTAGGTGACTGGGTCCCAGAGCTTGCAGAGCCTCACTCACCAAGGGAGATCAGGCAGGGCCACAGCAGAAGGCATGCAGCAATGGCTGGCTGGCGAGTGGGCAAAAACAGGCTGCAGGCGATGCCACGCATACACGATAAGGACTGATTGGGAGCAGAGGGGAGGGGCGGGCAGAGGGGGTGGGGCCAGTCAGTGATGCAATTTGCTGGTTCTCCGAACTGCGCAGAATCATAACAACTGGTTCAATAGAACTGGACAGAACCAGTAGAATCTGACCCCGGTTCCATCTCTCCAGACTTTTCTATTTAATAAAGTCCTTTTTTTAAGCAATGTGAGATGCCAAAAGCAAAAGAGAGGAACTAAAGGAAAAATCTTCCAGAAGTTATATCTCCAACCATTTGTAAATAGTAAGAGATTTTGTATTTACTTAAGTGAAGACCAGAGGCTAATATCTAATATCTTGTCTAATATCCATTTTTACCTCCATTTTCCATGGATGGAGAGTCCTCACACAATCCTTTGGCAATCTTGTTTTTTTCCTGCTCAGTCCTTTCCTCATTCTGAATGTGTGAAAAGTTGTCATCCTGGATTTGTCAAGAGGGCTCAAGAAGGAGAGCCAGTTTGCTGTTATGACTGTGTTTCTTGTCCGGAGGGGACCTTCTCCATTCAGAAAGGTGGGTGACACCAGAGGAAAATGGGAGGCCTGGTGGAACTGGATCCATCCAGAGCATTGTCATGAAAGTGTGAATTAAAAAACACTTTGAAGCTGAATTGGTTTCTGGTTTATTTCTGAAATGCCTCATTTCTTATCTAAACAGAAGAGCAAAAAGACTGCAAAGGAAGGGCTGGATAGAGACAGGTGGCTGTGGCAGATTGGACAAGCTTTACTACTGCCAGAGAAAATATTTCTTCTTTTTACCTTGGATGTGTCCTTCCTTCCACATTTACTTCTCTAGGAACACCTGAGTTCCTTGAAACATGAGGAATTGTTTTAGATCAACCTCCCGAAAGGAGGATTGTAATGCAGTCTACATGGGTTCCCTTTGAGGAACACTAAAAAAGTGTTGCTGATGTACGAGATACACAATGTGGCGGCATGGATAGGTATGTCTGTATGTGTCTGCACCCATATCACTACTGCTCCAAAGGCCATTCCAAATTATTTGCAACAGTCACTTGATCTGCCAGCCACCTCTTAGGCAAGTATGACAAGAATTGCCATCTTGCACATAAGTTTCTCTAGAAAGATTAATTGATTCATTATTTTCCTTTAGTAATGGAGGTTCCTATCAATATTCTGAACATTACAAAGGAAATCATTCAAGTCCAAAGCTTCCTTCTATTTCACAGCCTATCAAAAATATACTGTATCTGTATTTTTTTAAAAAAGTGATAAACTTATTTCTTGTATCTGGAGATATTAAGAAATCCATCCCGGAAAATGCTCCTGATAATCACTTGTTCCCAAAGAATGTACAATATATCTTGAAATGCAAAGGACAAAGAAATATGGGGTTGTTGTTTTTTTCTCAGATACAGAAAAATGCACCAAATGTCCGGATGATAAATTCCCAAATAAAAAAAGAGTCCAATGTATCCCCAAAGTTATAACCTTCCTGTCTTATGAAGAACTTCTGGGCATCATCCTGGTTTCTTTTGCCCTATTCTTGTTCCTAAGCACAGGCCTTGTTTTAATCATCTTCATTAAATACCGAGAAACTCCCCTTGTCAAAGCCAACAACCAGGACCTCTCCTACATCCACCTGGTCTCCCTCCTGCTTTGCTTCTTGTCTTCTTCTCTCTTCATTGGTCAACCAAGGAAAGCCACCTGCTTTCTCCGACAAATGGTCTTCAGCATCATCTTCTCAGTTGCCGTTTCTTCTCTCTTGGCCAAAACCATCATGGTGGTGCTGGCTTTTCTGGCCACAAAACCAGGAAACCGAGCAAAGGAATGGTTGGGGAAGAGCTTGGCCAACTCCATCATCCTGTCTTCTTCTGGTGTCCAAGTTATCATCTGCTCCATCTGGCTGGGAGTTTCTCCCCCCTTCCCTGACTCTGACCTCCTCTCCCAGCCTGGAGAGATCATCCTGCAATGCAACCAAGGGGCCGTTGTCATGTTCTACGTCACCCTCAGCTACATGGGCTTCCTGGCTGCCATCTGCTTCACAGTGGCTTTCCTGGCCAAGAATCTGCCTGGGGCCTTCAACGAAGCCAAGTTGATCACCTTCAGCATGCTGGTCTTTTGCAGTGTCTGGGTGACTTTTGTGCCTACCTACCTGAGCACCAAACGGAAACACATGGTAGCTGTGCAGGTCTTCTCCATCCTGGCCTCCAGTGAAGGTCTGCTGGTCTGTATCTTCATCCCCAAGTGCTACATTATCCTTCTGAGACCAGAGCTGAACACAAAGGAGCATCTCACAGCCAGAACAAATGTAAAAACATGAGATATAACATCATTATGACAGTGGAAGAATTGTTACTGTTTCTTTTATTTGATTTCCATTTTGATAGTATGCAGGAGTCAAAGAAAATGATATCTTTTTGTTTCAAAATGGGCAATTGTTAAACAACTGGAATTCTCCCCTTTCAAAAAATATTGCTACAGAGACCGCTGTAAAATTCAGAGGAATTCAGCTGTTCAGCAACAGCTACTGAACATGATACCTTATGAAAAACGATTGACGCACTTGTTCCCACTGACAGCAGCTAAACATGTGGGTGGGTGGTGAGAGAATGTGTAGGAAAAGAGGTCAGGAGGAAGCTGTGGGAACCAAACACCAGCCTGGTTGCCTGATCCTCTCCCTAAAAATGCCAGCATGATGTGAAATGCCATGCTTGACTGGCTCCCAGCTGAGGAGGGAAATCTTTATCCCTCTTATATGAATCTTTCTTGATTTCCTGATAAAACCTCTTTTGCAGAAAGAATTAAGCAGAACAGCTGTCTGGGATTTCAGTTTGGGATTTTATGTACTTCACAGCAAAAAAAAAAAAAAAGGAAATAAAAAAATGAAGTGTGTAAAGAAATTTCCACTGTATATTTTTTTTCTTTCATCAACCAGAGAAATAAAATAGCCGTTTTCAGGCTCTTTAATTTTCCACTCTACAATTTGTACTTAAAGCATTTCTCTGCTCTTCCTCCAAACCTGTCTCATCTGTGAAGGGCTGGAGAAGATGTCCAGAAAAAGGGCACCTTGGGACTCTTCCCAGGAGGAGGTTGGAGGAATCCTGTCTCAAGGCAGCCGCATCATTGACCAGGTCACAAACCTCCAATGCTGCATAATGTTTATCCAGGTCCAAGAAGTTTCTGAATAAGTCGGGGGGGGGGGGACTTCTAGGTTTCTAGGAAGAGGCACCTATGGAAACTACTCTGCTCTCCAACCACAGAGATTGCTGATCAATTGGGAATCAATTTTTATGTCTCATAATGGCTCCTAACTGCGCATAGGATCCCTTTGCAAATTCCATTTGAAGGACATAGGAAAACCTCTGATGGATCAGAAGATGAGTCTAAGATTCACACAAATCCCTCTGGTTCTTCCACAAGTGGTAGAAGAACCCCACACTTGTGGCTTCCTGCCACATGGAAGAGGTGTTTATCCAGAGGTGCAATTCAGCAGGTTCTGATCAGTTCTGGAGAACCGGTAGTGGAAATTTTGAATGGTTCGGAGAACTGTCAAATACCTCCTCTGACTGTCCTTGCCCCCATCTCTCCTATGCCTCCCACTGAGTCCCAGCTGATTGGCTGGGTCTCTTTTGGTTGCCATGCATGGGAGAATGGAGCTGGAAAGCAGGTTAGTCGGGAGAGGAAGGAATGGGCTTTTGAAGTAATTTTCCACTGCCATGCCCACAAAGCCACGCCCACAAAGCCATGCCCACAGAAACAGTAGTAAAAAAAAATGACCTCCACCACAGCGATTATCCCACAATTTCACTTTCCTCCACACTACCCACAACATTGGACACTCGGCCATCTCACACTCTAGGAATCTCCAATTTTAGTATCTCACATTAATCTGAGAAAATGTTTCCAAATTTCCCACCCCAAATTCAATAAGAACTAAGGCGGGACTGGAACTCAAGAGTCTCCTGGTGATCCGCTCAAAGTCCCCCAGGAAGTTTTCCTGCCTGAGGGAGGATTAGAACTCAAAGCCTCCCGAATCTTGGCTGAAACAACCAACAAGTCCTAAATCAATTATTGTCAGGAAGCTCACTCAACTTGACCAGCAATTCATGCAAAAAAAAATTAGGCTGTGGGTTTCCCAGAAGATGAGTAGGCTCCATAAACAATGCCATTGTTTCATTTGAGGAATGAAGGCAGAGATGGAAGGTTCTGGAAATGCCATTTTACAGGATGCACCTTCTTTAGGCCCGACTGCCCCTGTTTTTCTTTGTACAACACCTGAGCTAAGGAATCTCTGAAACATTGTCTTGGGTTTAGGTCCAGGGACCACAGGAGAAGTCTCCCATCCTA
The DNA here is from genome assembly GCA_033807585.1 of Hydrophis major. Lineage (NCBI taxonomy): Eukaryota > Metazoa > Chordata > Lepidosauria > Squamata > Elapidae > Hydrophis > Hydrophis major. Next base: position 729,090 of record JAUCBL010000050.1, read on the forward strand.
AAACGTATCCTGATCCCTTTCTATTTTGAGTGCACCATGGTGGGTCTGTCCCCATTCTTGGGAAGGAGACATATTGTGAGGGTGTGTTTGCTATGTATATTGACAACACACAATTTTTAGGGGAACCTTTGAAAGTGAGCTCAGTCTGCTCCTAAACTGTGAGCCCTATTTGACCATCACAACACCCGAAGGACATCCAGATATACACAAAGCCTTGTTTTTCTATGCTTCAAGCATGGACATCAATCTGATCATCGGTCTACTCATATTTTACCTTTTTGGAATGTGCAGTAAGTTGAACACATAGTAAATCTCACACATGCTCATTTTGCCATTCTAGGCCCTTCTGCTTTTTTCTATCAGCTGCCTGTTGTCTTTCCACCTTATTCCTTGGATGGCTCCAAAGACCACAAAGCTAGAACTTCTTGCAAAAATCCTTCACTTGTTTATACCAAGAACAATCCAAGTTCATTTGCTTAATTTTCATGATCCAACTCTGCCCTTTTCATCCCAGTTTCATGGTGGGCAACACCCATTCAGCAAGGAGACGTAATGATGTAGCCACTGGATGCAGATGTTTGCTTGTTATGATACAAGAGTGTTGCATTGGTCTGGCGTGAGTGAGGAAAGAGATGGGATTCTCCTGCTTCCTCCCTAAAACATTTTTAAATAAATACTTTTCTTTCTTATCCGCATGATTGGCCTTCAGTGGACATGATTGTAGATGACCAGGGAGAAAAAAGGGAATATTACTGAGTTTATGTAAGAATCCTCAGATGTAGCTTTGCTTTCGCTGTAACCACTTGGCTTTAGTGAAAGCATACCTTTTACTAGATGAAACTCAACTGCAAATGGGGACGAGTCTTTCTTTCCTGAAGGTCCAATCTGGGCCGGGCCTGATAACCACTCACATGCTTGGCTGCAATGTCTTCTCTTTGGCTGTGGGTGGTTCTCTTGTGGGTGTCCATGCATCTCAGAAGGGTGAGGAGACAGGAGATATCGGAATATCTCGGAATATCTCTGCTGGGCCCAGGAGTTTCTTGCCACTCTTTGCCTCTTCCTTCTTCTTCTGAAAACATTGTTAGAAAACTCAAAAGGCCAACAGTAACAATGATTTGGGTCTTGTTAACCAGAGCTGGGGAGGAGAGAGATGACTGGAGAATATTGGAGGGCCTCTTCTAGAGGAAAGGATGAAAACAAACAAACAGAAAGAAAAGTGAAAGCTTTCAGGCTTTTTACCACCCACCTCCTCATTGTGGCCCAAAATGCCTTCATCATCAATGTTTGCTAGGCCAGCCCCTTTTGGCAACCCAGGGACCCCCACAATTGCATTCAGCAGGCAACTTGAAGAAGAAGAGGGTGTAAGTCCATGAACAGAGATTGGACAGCCACTTGTCTGACCTGGTATAGGGCAGGGGTGGGATTCAAATGTGGGTGTGGCTGGGTGGGTGTGGCTTCTTCTTTTTACAGCACCCCCCTTGTTTTTGGGCCTCCTGGACATCAGGGAAGCCCCCCGGGGGGCATTTTTGCTCCCAGAAGTCTTCTCTGGGGCCCAAGAAGGCACAAAACGGAGCACAGGGAGGGGCGGGCAGCATACATACACATCCCACACCCCCTTTTGCCTTCTGGGCCTCAGAGAAGTGTCCTGGGCAAAGCAGTAAGACAGCGAGGGGGATCCCGGCACAGCTGATCATCGGGAAGGGAAAAAGAACCTGAAAAGATTCCTTCAGGAGTGACTGGGTGGGGAAGGACGCAGTCAGTGATGTCGGGCAGGCACAATAAAGACTGACTGGGAGGGGAGGGTGGAGAGGGGCGGGGCCAGCCAGGGGCACGATTTGCCGGCTCTCCGAACTGTGCAGAATCATAACAACCAGTTCTATAGAACTGGTCCAAACCGGTAGAATCCCACCTCCAGTATAGGGTCTCCTGCTTGAGCAGGGGTTGGACTAGAAGACCTCCAAGGCCCCTTCCAGCTCTATTCTGGTTGGTTAATAAAGGGCCAAGTCCAGCAAAAGGAGCTGGAGACTCACCGAGAATTCCAATCCCATCAAGGAGTGTCCAGAAGACTCCACGGCTTTGATCCCCAACCTGTGTCCCCTGAGCATTGATAGTCTTCCCTCTCCTAAAGATAGGATTTCTCCTCTTCTCTTCTACAACCCAACGCCTGGCTCTTAACACAGCAATGACAGAGCCAGGAGCAAAAAAGAAAGAAAGAAAGAAAGAAAGAAAGAAAGAAAGAAAGAAAGAAAGAAAGAAAGAAAGAAAGAAAGAAAGAAAGAAAGAAAGAAAGAGAGAGGAAAGAGCACAGTCCCACCTAAAAGTCTCAACCAGAATTCCTCTCATTCCTGAGGTTTTCTTTTGCACAAAATATTCCCTTTCCTTCCTTCTCTTTATTTATATTTGTATCCCTTTCATTCTACCACACAACACACACACACGCACACACACCCCTCTGTTCTTCTGATCCCGGGCTTGTGTTTTGCTAGTCCTCTTGTACAACTTATGTACTTTCTTGGTGTTAAATTCAGTAAACTTGGAGGCAAATACCCATAGATTCCTGAAAGGAGGTGAACAGCTATTTTAATTTTCTCTTTTTAGGAGCTGGGCCAGAAGCCCAGACTTTTCATGCTGGAGGAAAGAGATGCTCCAAAGAAGCAGTGATGGAGGTTTCCGGTTCTGCGTGGCTTCGGTGGCAGCAGGAATTTGTGACTGCTCGCAATTCCTGCTGCGCTTCCCACCGAGTTGCCCCGATCCAAATGGGTCAGGGGGATATGGCTGCCCTGTAGAGGCAGTCGAAGAGAGAGGGGAGCCAGATAGTGGGTTGGGGGTGTTGCAGACCCCATCCTCGTCTGGAAAAAACCCTTTTTCCCAAGGTGGTGGAGCAGCAGTCAGTGATGGCCGCCACGAAGAAGCCTGCAACTGGGTAAGATTGTGCTGGAGGAAGCAAGAAGAGTGAAAGTGCTGGTTGAGCCGGGTCAATTAACATCTTATAAAATCTCTGGAACTGAACTGTCTGAATTGCTGGAGGATACATTGTATCCCTAAGAAGATCGGAAAGTGGTGGAGAAAGCTGTTAAAGGGAACTTTTTTTTTCTTCACTCTCCCACCCCATAGAAACAGCAGATGAAGATTTGAAATTTATTTGGGCACCAAAGGTGAATTATTTTGAAAATTGAAGCCAAGGGACAAAAGACTCTTTGGACATTGGAATTAATAATTTAAGAAATTGGAAAACCCTTATTGGAGGTATGGATTTTTGATCATTTTTTTAAAAAAAATGTTGTTGTAAGTGGGAAGGGAGAGGAAAAAAAATTGGAGCAGAAGCTGAAAAAGGAGGAAATTGCCTAGAATCCCAAAGAAAGGTATATGGTAATTGGACCTCTTTGATTAAACAGTAACCCCAGAAAGAGAAATAGAAGAAGGAAGAAAAGTATTAATTTTTGGAACTTTTTTTGAATTATTTTTGATTAAAAATACTTGGGTGGTTGTTTTGGGAAAAGTTTCTCTTTTCATGATGGCATTGCTTGTGGATGAACTAAAGACTGAATATCAAAAATATAAAAAGGAAGAACAAGATGGAAAAGATACTTTGTGTCGTGTCCATCGGGAAAGAAGACCAGGAGGCAGTGACTATGGTTTCAGCTCTTTATTAAGCCCCCGGAACCGAACTGGCTCCAAGGGAAACTTGCGGCTTTTTATTCTCAAGCCGTGGCAGCCGCGGCCAATGGCACAGCCAATGGCACTCCACGCCAATCGTGGAGATTCTCAGCGGGCCAATCAGTGCGGCTCGCAAGACCAATCAGATTACCCCACGCTTTGACCAATCAAAGCGCGGTGTTTCAAGAATGTAAATGAGGTACAGAACACCCCTCCCCTCTTGGTTCAGTCCTACGTAACGTAGTCCCGTAAGTAGGCGGGGCTCCACACTTGTCTACTGGAGCTGCGCAGGTCAGTTGTTGGTTAGCTCCCGGTCGGTTCGGTCGGGTTCTCTGTGTCTCCTGGCCTCGTCGATGGAACCGCTTGGTAGGCCTTGCCGGGCCGCTTGTCGCAGCTCCCTCCCTGTCTATCTGGGCTGGTTGAGCTGCGGTTCTCGCCGCTCCTGCCCGGTCTGTCCGGGCTGGTCGAGCTGGCCTGGCTGCTTCTCCCTGGTGAGGCTTCGAGCTGGCTGCTTGCTGGTGAGTATGTTTGGCTTTCTTCTGGGATTTGGTTCTTGGGGGATTCCCTCCCCTCTTGGTTTGTGTTAAGGGGATTTTCTGTGTCTGGTTGCGTGTCGGTTGTGTTTCTTGTGGCCGTTCTTGATCTTATTTGATCGATGTTGCGTTTCCACGCTCGTCCGTCAGTTGTCTGCAGCCGGTATGAGTGGGGGCCTGTTAGTTGGGTTATGGTTGCTGGTATCCATAGTGGGTCCCCCGTTAGGTTTTTCGCGTAGACGGCATCGCCTGGCGAAAAAACCTGGTGCTTGCTGGAGGAGTTTGGGGTTTTTTCTGGGTTGTATGTGGGGTGTAGTCTGTTGAGTGGGGACCTTAATTTCCTCCCCATCAGTAGCTCTGCCGGGCTTTTGTTTGTTGTTATGTTCAGGGTTATATGTTGGATAAAAAGTATTTTATTTATTTTGTCTTGGATTTCCCCATGTTCGATTTTCTGGATGGTTTTTTTCGTGAATTGGACCATCTGTTCCGCCCTTCCGTTCGCCGCCAGATGCGCCGGAGCTGTCAGTGCGTGTCAGATGCCCCGTTCCGCTAGGAATTTTTCAAATTCTAGCGAGGTGAATTGGGGCCCATTGTCCAACACAATGACGTCTGGGAGGCCGTGGGTTGCGAATAGTTTGCACAGTTCTTTGGCCACGGCCTCTGTGGTGGTGGATTTCATGTTGCTTACCTCCAGCCAGTTGGAGTAAGCATCTACCGTTACCAAGAATGTATGCCCCTTGGTGGGCCCGGCAAAGTCTATGTGGATCCTAGACCCGGGTCCCCTAGGGGTTTCCCATTCCAGGACCGGTGCCGCAGAAGGGCTTGATCTGGTTTCCTGGCAGCGTTGACACCTTGCCACTCAGGCCTCGATTTGCTTGTCCATCCCTGGCCACCAAGCGTAACTCCTGGACAGGGCTTTTGTTCTGACTATGCCTGGGTGCCCCTCGTGTAACAACCCCAATATCTTCCCTTGCAGTTTTTCGGGGATAACCAACCTATCTCCCCACAGTACACACCCTTTTTGCAGCGAAAGTTCTGTTTGCGGGTTCCGGAATGTTTTAAATGCTTCGTCGTTGTCCTTTTCCGTCCACCCTTTCTCTACCCAATGTAGCACCTGCGCCAGACGTTTGTCTTTATTGGTTTCTCGGGCAATGTCTGACACGGTTATGGGTAGATCAGGCAGAGTCTCTATGCTGAAGGTGCTCGTTGTGGGTGCTGGGTCGGTGTCTAGGTCGGGTCGTGGTGAGCGGCTCAAGGCGTCTGCATGTGTCACAGTCTTACCGGGTCGGTGTGTGAGCCGGTAGCTGTAGGCAGCAAGGAATTTGGACCACCTTGTCATCCTGGGAGATAAAATGTTCGGGGTGGCCCGGTTTCCTGCCAGGATGCCCAGCAATGGCTTGTGGTCTGTGATGATTGTGAAGGTGCGGCCGTAGAGGTACTCCTGGAACCTCTTCACTGCTGCGACGATGGCTAGGGCCTCCTTGTCCAGCTGGCTATAGTTCCGCTCTGGTTTGGTGAGTGTCCTGGAGAAGAAGACGATGGGTGCTTCTCTTCCATCTGGGATTGTGTGGCTGAGGACGGCGCCGACGCCAAAGGGTGAGGCGTCGCATGTGACGACGAGTGGTAGGGTCTCATTGTATTGGATGAGGACGGCATCTGAGGTGAGCAGGTCCTTGGTTCTCCTGAAGGTGGCTTCCTCGCGTTTCCCCCAAGTCCAGGTAGCCGCTTTGTCCAAGAGCCTATGCAAAGGCTCTGCTGCGGTCGCCTTCTGGGGCAGGAAAACATTGTAAAAATTAAGCAGTCCCAGAAACGCCTGCAGTTCTGTTTTAGTCCTGGGTGTGGGAGCCTCCTTAATGGCTCTGATTTTAGTTTCGGTGGGGTGGATGCCGTGCCGGTCTCGGAGGTATCCCAGGAACTCGACCCGCTCTGTGTAAAGTTGGCACTTTTCCCTCTTCACTTTTAGCCCGGTTTCCTTGAATTTGGTTAACACCTCCCTTAGCCGACCCTCTAGTTCTCGCTAGTTGGTTGCCGATACCAGCACATCGTCGAAGTAGGGCACCACCCCCTTGATGCCCTGCAAGAGTCTCTCCATGAGGCTCTGGAAAATTCCAGGTGCCACGCTGACTCCAAACTGGAGTCGGTTACATCGGAAAGCTCCCCGGTGGGTGACTATGGTTTGCGCCTCCGCGGTTTCTGTGTCGACCGGCAGCTGTTGGTATGCTTGGGCCAGGCCGAGCTTCGCAAAAATCTTGCCTCCCCCCAGTGAGTGCAGAAGGTGCTGCACTACTGGGACGGGGTAGGCGCTTTGTTGCAAGGCGCAATTTAGGGTGGCCTTATAGTCCCCGCAGATTTTCACCGACCCATCGGGCTTGACTGGGGTGACTGTTGGGGTCTCCCACCGGGCATGATCAATTGGTTGTAGGACCCCTTGCTTGACGAGCTTGTCAATTTGCTCATCAATTTTTGGCCGGAGTGCAAAAGGTACCCACCGTGGTTTTAGGTGTCTCGGGGGAATGTTAGGGTCTAGGCTGAAGGAGATGGGGGGCCCTCGGTACTTGCCTAGGGTGCCGTCGAACACTTCCTGGAAGTCCCGTGCCAGTTGCTGCTCCCAATCGGTCTCGGCGATGTGGTTGATGCCTGTGACTTTGATGCCAAGCGGCGCGAACCATTGCAGTCCCAAAAGGCTGGGCCGGTCTCGGTCCGCGATTGTTAGGGGAAGCTTTGCCGTGCGGCCCTTAAATGTTACCTCGAATTGTCCGGTTCCGACTACCGGGATGCGGTTTCCCTGGTAGTCTTTGATGATTAGTCTCTGGTTCTCCAGTCCCTTCTTGTGGATGGTAGGCACCAAGCGTTTGATTTCTTGCCAGGCGACCATGGAGAGGTAGGACCCGGAATCCACCTCCATCCTGCATGGCTTGCCTTCGATGCCTACCTCCACGTAGACTTTTCGGGCGTCGGTGGTTGATGCGTGGCCAATGGTGACCGTCTGGTAGGTTTGTTCCTTCCGCCGGGTCTCTCCGCCTCGTCGGGTTCGCCCGCTCCGGTCCCATCGGCTGTCGGCTGGGCGATCTCTGGCTCTGGGGGGGGTGCTGTCCTGTCTCTGCTCGCTGTGGTCCCGCCGTCTGGGGCTGTAGGCTTTCTTTAGTCGGCAGACGCGGGTGATGTGGCCCTTTTTGTCGCAATGCTGGCAGACTGCATCGAAGAAACGGCATTCCGATCTCAGGTGGTCACCTCCGCAACCGGCACACGCGGTCCCCGACTTATGACCCCGCCGATTTCGCTGGTCGCATCCCGCCTGGAGCCGGTGGATTTCCTCCTCCTCGTCCGAGGTGTCGGAGGCGGAGTGGAATTCACCATGGTGGGTGGTGGTCTTGCGGTGACTTGCTTCCGGTTGGGCCTCGGTCGCCTGTCCTGAGTCGGTGGTCGTGGTGTGGTCCCCGGCGTCCGATCTCCGCATGCGGTTCACTGACTTCCGGGTAGCCTCGGCTGCGGTGGCTTCAGCGATGGCGTTGGTGAGGGCGATGTTGCCTTTGGCCATCAGTCGGCTCTGGAGGACTGGATCTCGAAGTCCGAGCATGACTCGGTCCCGTAGGGTCTCGTCCATGTCGGAGAATCCGCACATGCCTCCTAGGTTCCGCAACTTGGCAACAAAGTCGCTGATGCTTTCGCCCGGTCTCTGGTCCCGCTGGTAGAAGTCATGCCGCCTGATGAGGGTGGGCACGGCGGGGGCGTAGTGGTTGCGGAGCAAGGGCTCGAGGTCATCCCAGTCCATCGCTTTGACGTCGGCGGGTTTCGCGAGGGCTTTTGCCATCTTGAACACTGCGGGCCCGCAGTGTGTCAGGAAAACGGCTTGTTTTTTCGGCCCAGTGGTGTCCTTCATGTTGCTGCATTCAAGGAACATGAGGAATCTGTCCGTGTAGGATTCCCAGTCCTCGCTAGCGGGGTTGAAGGGCGCGGGAGGAGCGATGCTGGCCATCTTGTCAGTCTTGCTTCCGGCGGACACGTGCTCGATGGGGTTCAGCCCTGGGATCCCACCTTCGTCGCCAGTGTCGTGTCCGTTCGGCAAGGAGACCAGGAGGCAGTGACTATGGTTTCAGCTCTTTATTAGGCCCCTGGAACCGATCTGGCTCCAAGGGAAAACTTGCGGCTTTTTATTCTCAAGCCGCGGCGGCCGCGGCCAATGGCACCACTTTGAATCTCCCGCGATTCGTATCCGCCAATCACGAGAGATTCTCAGCGGGCCAATCAGCGTGGCTCGCTAAACCAATCAGATCACCCCACGCTTTGACCAATCAAAACGCGGGGTTTCAAGAATGTAAATGAAGGTACAGAACACATATTGCCCAGGAATTAATTGTAACAGGACTACATTTTAATGTAGGAGGTGGAGCATTAGAAAGTTTCTCTAATAGTGTTTGTGTTCTTGTCTCCCTATTGTGTGGCTTTGGGCCCAAGATTCCTCAGCCACATGACTTGTTGAATACTGGGGATTAAACTCCATACATGCAGAAGTTTTCGAAGTTGGGAAACACTGAGTGCATCTTCCTTAATTCATGTCCTCCATGGCCATGCTAAATGGGGTTGATGGGAGCTGTAATCTAAGCCTTTTGGGCAGCACAGAGCTAGGGTTGGAGTTACTTCTATTTAAAGGGGTAGAGGTGAGAGTCATATGAATCTAACCCAAAACTTGCGTCAGTGGCAAAATGAATAAATGTGCTGTATGTAGAAATGTGGTTGAGTGTAACTGTGGGAATGTGAGGATAAATTGCATTCTATTTCTAATATGGAAGTGAATTAAAAGGACTTTTTTTTTTTTTACTTCCAGGTGTTAATAAGGATTTTATTTAGTGTATTAAAACCACAGTTGTTAAAAATCAGTCTCTTTCTCACCCAAGGGCATAGGATCATGCTGGATATGTGTATGTAATAATAAAACAAGTGAATCTGAGCTGACATTTCATTACTTTCAGGAACAACTAGATGGTGGTGAAATGGAGATCCTATGGATGGCGCTAGATGCTAGCAGCAGACTGCAGCTGTCTAGAAAACCTATATGGGGCCTCTTGGCTATTTGCATGATCTCATTCCCTATATCTTGGTGAAGGTGGAAAGTCCCAGACTTTCCAGACTTATAGGTGACCTCATTTTACCAACATCACCACTAGTCTTAAGGATTGGTTGGGAGGTTGTACCAATGTGGTTGGGAGGTTTCACCCATGTGGGATCTATTCTCCAATCCAGATGCTGTATCTATGTTGCCTTTGTCTTCTTGTAAAAACCCTATAAATGTAATAAACACTGCCCATGCAGTCAGACATCTTGGCACTCTGCACAATGACTGGTCTTTGAAACCTATCATTCTGGCACCCAACCAGGGACATCAACCCTGCAGGGTGGGGCCACAACCCTCCGGGGTGGACAACAGCCAACATGCTTACCATCATCTGGAACAGACCCCTAAGGTGCGCACCTTCATCCTACGGGACCCTGGGTCCTTTGGGACCCATCAATGGTAAGTATGGGTTGCAATCTATCTCAGCATCAGCAGAAATGTGTTCAGGAAATTAGATTCCTGTTACATAAATCAGGTGCAAAAGTACACTGAGGCTGTAGAAAAAAGCTGGTGGGAGATTGGGAAATGGTATCCTGAGTGCAATAGAATAGAACAGAAGGTTCAGAATACCCAAGGCTCCAGTCCAAATATTACATCGATGGTATCAATGCTGTCATGCAGTGGAAACATCTGGCTCTGATATCTCAGCAAAATAATAATTGACTATAAGCCTCTCTCCTGATTATGATCAGGTAAAAATTGTCACTCCAAAATCACCTCTAATTGGACTTTCAGCTCCTTCTGAGCAGGCTAAATTTTTTGATTCTCCAAGGCCATTGTACACCCCCATAAGGAAAGTATTAGAAGAACAATTAGAAAAAGGGGGAGATTTAAGCTAGAAACTCAGGACAGAGACACATACATTTATTTGTTTAAAATTTTTATGTTAATCCTTTTTAATTATTTCATGTTTAAAGAGATAGAACAATGGATGTAACTAGAATGCAGGTAACTGCTCTCTTCTGATGCACTGGGTGGCAGAATTGAATGTGGAAGGCATGCCCCATTGGCCCAGTTAGCTCTGCTGTTCAGAAGCATGGAACGAGACACAGATCAGTGTTTAAAATGGAGCCCCTCCATAAAGTACCGTGTTTCCAACAATACAACTTCCCCCAACAGGAAGACCCAGCATGTTTTCTAGGCATAAAATGAAATTAAGCCCCTCCCCCCAAATTTAGGCCTTTTTAAAACATGCAAAATGGGGGGAAGGGCGGGGGGACTTGCTGTTAGGAGTGCCCCACGGGCAGCAATTCCTCGCCACCAGCTGCTCCTAATGGGCGATCATGGCAGAGCGCGGAAGCTCCCTACTCCTGCCAAGCACCTTTGCGGCAGACCCAAGACCTTCAGTGCCCGACGCTGTTGATTTCCCTTCTGCCCATGCCGCCGCCGCATTTGGAGCTGCCACTTCCACATTTGGAGCACCACTGCTTTTTGGAGCACCCCTGCTGTTTGGAGCTGCTGTTTCCGCATTTGGAGCTGCTGCCGCGTTTGGAGCTGCCGCTTCCGCGTTTGGAGCACTGCTGATGTTTGGAGCACCACCGCCATTTGGAGTGCCGCCGCCACTCCAAACATGGCAGCAGCACTCCAAACACGGAAGCGGCAGCTCCAAATGTGGCAGCAGAATGGGCAGAAGGGAAAGCAACAGCGGCGGGTGCCAAAGGTCTTGGGTCTGCAGCAAAGGTGTTTGGTGGGAGAAGGGAGCTCTCTGCGCTTCGCCATGATCACCCGTGAGGAGCAGCTGGTGGCGAGGCTGCCCACGGGGCGCTCTAGATGAGGATGCAAGGGGGGGAAATTAAGTCACCCCCGAAAAGATGGCCTAACCGTTTTTTTTTTTTGAAAACAATTTTATTGATTTTCTACAAACAAACAAAAACAAACAAGACATAAAAACATCAACTCTCTTATGTACATACAGTGTGTCAGTTGGTTCATCAGTTTTGTGCATTCATTTCGTAGTCTCAATTACAGTTATATTACATAACAACTCAAATTGTCAATCCAAACTTATATATCCTAATATCGCTATTAAAAAATCATTTGACTATACTTTTAATCATTCATGCTTTATGAGATAACAACACTTTAAACAGTTTATTCCATAACAAACCATATAATCATACCAGATCTATCCTACAAACCCTTTATAGATATAATGTCAAATTACAAAAGAAAAAATGAAGATATTCCTTGCTATCTAACATTCTAGATATTCTATTATTGTATTTTGTCATCTTACCATTGATAGAAAAGATCCCAAATTTCATAAAATTGTTCATCCTCTTGCTCTCTAATTTCAAATGTCAATCTACTCATCTCAGCACATTCCGATATTTTCTTAATAATTTCTTCCTGCGATGGTATTTTCTCATTCTTCCAATTTTTAGCAAATACAATCTTAGCCGCTGTTAATACATTTACAATCAGATATTTCAAGTCTTTACTGGAAGTATCTGGTAAGATTCCCAACAGAAAAAACTCCGGTTTCAAATCTATACGTTTCTTTATCATTTTTTCCAACCACATGCGAATTTTAGTCCAATATTTTCTAGCGTTCTCACAAGTCCACCACATATGGTAATATGAGCCAGGTATCTGATGACATTTCCAGCATTTTTCAGATTTATTCTTGAACATTCTTGCTATTCTTGTCGGGGGAAAGTGCCACCTGTAAAACATCTTATACAAATTTTCTTTATATGCTGTTGACATTGTCATTTTATAATTTTGAGACCACAGTTTTTGCCATTTCTCTAGATCAATCCCATATCCAAAGTTCTTCCCCCAAACAATCAAAGTTTCTTTAACTTGTTCTTCCTCGAGCTTAATTCCCAGTAGATAACCATATAACGTTTTAATCACCTTCTCATCAGTACCCATCAAGATCTTATCTAGATGAGTCTGTTTATCATAAAATCCCTCTGTTTTAGAATCTTCATCATACCTTGAATGTACTTGAGCATATGAAAACCAATTCATCTTTATACCTTGCTCCTCTAAATTTTCTATCGATTTAAGTCCACCCTTTTCATCCAATAGTTCCCCATATCTAACTGTTTGTTCCTTCTTATAAATTATAGGATAGGAAAATGCTTCAGTAGTCGATAATCAAACTGGAATTTTCAAATAACATTGTCTTTTTATCTTCTCCCAATTTAACCACAAAGACTCCCATGTATAATGTCTTCTAAAATAACCTTGTGTTTTAGTTCCCTTATACCATAAAAAAGCATGCCAGCCCAACAGCAAATCATGCCCTTCTAATGTCAACAATCTATGCTTTCTTAATGTTATCCATTCCTTGACCCACATCAAATTTGCAACTTGGTGGTACAATTCCCAATTGGGCAGGCCAAAACCTCCTCTAATTCTAGCGTCTTGCAAAAGCTTTAGCTTTATTCTCGCTTTCTTACCTTGCCATATATACTTCAGCATAATTTTATTTAAATCTTCAAAATAGTCTTTTCCAAGCCTAATTGGTATTGTTTGAAACAGAAATAAAATTCTGGGTAAAATATTCATCTTGATTGTTGAAATTCTCCCTATTAATGACAATTGTAAGTTTTCCCGCTTCTTCAAATCTGTAGCTATTTGTTGTTTAAGTTTAATATAGTTATTCTCTTTTAATGTGCTACATCTTGCTGTCAAGTATATCCCCAGATACTTGACCTTATTCGTAACTTGAATTTTCAACAGATCTGCCAGTTCTTCTCTCTGTCTCAGAAGCATGTTCTTTGTCAAAATCTTTGTTTTGTCTTTATTTATTTTCAAACCAGCCACCTCACCATATATCTCTATCTTTTCCAATAACTTTGGAGCTGTTTCTAAAGGATCTTCCAAAATAAAGGCGAAGTCATCAGCAAAGGCTTGCAGTTTAAATTCTTCCTTTTTACTTTTCATTCCTTTTATGTTTTTGTCATCTCTAATATTTCTATTCAACACTTCCAAAGTCAATACAAATAGCAGAGGAGATAGGGGACATCCTTGTCTTGTGCCTTTTCTTATATTAATAAAATGTGCAAGTTCTCCCTCCATCATTACCTTTGCTGTCTGCTTATTGTATATGGCTTCGATTGCTTGGATAAATTTTCTGGCAAAACCCATCTGTTCCAATAATAATAATATAAATCTCCAGTTCACATTGTCGAATGCCTTTTGAGCATCTAGGAATATCAAAGCCATTTGCTTTTCAGGGTGTGCCTCATAATATTCCAAAGTATCCAAAATTTCTCTCATATTGTCTCAAATTTGTCTCTTTGGCAGAAATCCATTTTGATCTGGGTGAATGAAATTATTTAAGTATTTTTTAAGTCTTTCTGCTAAAATTGAAGCAAAGATTTTATAGTCTGCATTTAATAAAGAGATAGGTCTATAGTTCTTAATTTGCAGTGGATCAGCCTCTTCTTTTGGTATAAGTGTAATATAAGCCTCTGACCATGTTTTGGGTATCTTCTTCTTTAACATAACTTCATTCATAACTTCTAGCAATGGAATACTCAATGATTCTTGTAATGTTTTATAAAATTCTGCCGGAAGCCCATCTGGACCTGGAGCTTTCCCATTATTTTGCTTCTTAAGTGCTTCAGTTAATTCCATCATTGTAAAATTGCTTTCTAACATTTCTTCAGTCTCTTTAGCTATCTTCGGGAAGTTAGCATTCTGTAGATACTGTTTGACTTTTTCCTCATCGATATTCTCTTGTTTATATTATTGCCCATAGAAATCTCGAATAACTTCCTTTTTCTCCTTATTACCATAACAAACTTGGCCTTGATCATCTATTAACTTCAATATTTTTCTTGATTCTTTCTCCTTTCTCAATTTATATGCTAGCCATCTGCCTGGTTTATTTGCATCTTCAAAATGCTGTTTAGCATTTCTAATTTTCTGTGCCAATTCTTCTTTCTCGATTAATTCCATTTTATGTTTAGTTATATCCAACTTCAATTTAATATCCTTTTTCTGTGGCGTTTTCTGTAATTCTTTTTCAAGTCTTTTATACTCATCTTCCAAGGCCTTAGTGGCTTGCCTTTTCCTTGTATTCTTTTTTCTTATATATTCTATTATCAAACCTCTAGCATTTGCCTTCATTGTATCCCAAACATTCTGTATTGAAGTGTCTTCTTTTTTATTTTCTCTGAAAAAAAAAAGCCAATTCTTTCTCCATCCATTGTGTAAAATCTTTTTCCTTTAAAATAGTATTGTTTAATGTCCATCTCGATCTTTTTTTTTTTGTCCCTTCCATTTAATTGTTATTGGGCTATGATCTGCCCAAGTTCTTATTTCAATATTTGTTTCTTGAATATTAGATATTAATTCTGTTGAGATCCAAATCATATCCAATCTGGACCATGATAAATGTCTATTTGAGTAGAAAGTGTATTGTTTAGTTTTAACATTTCTTTCTCTCCAAATGTCTTTTAAAGTTAATTCATCTGTCATTTTAAAAAAAGCTTTAGGGAGTCTTTCTATTTTGTTTTGTTGTTGTTGCTATATAGTCTAGTTTATTGTCCACAATTCCATTGAAGTCTCCCATCATAATTATATTAACATATTCCAGTCCAGTTATTTTCATATGTAATTTTTTATAGAATTCTTCTTGTTTATCATTCGGAGCGTAAATTGCAAACAAAAGTATTTTTATATTGTTGTCCATTATTTCCACCATTAATACTTGTTAAGCCTGGTTTCCCCAACCAGGGTTAGGGAGACAAGCTAAACAGAATGTGCAGCGTTAGTCAGATAGGCACACAGATAAATGAGTGAGCTAAACTTGTATGTTTATTAACATACAGTAAAAATAACAGATACGCTTGTGCTATCAAAAATATAGTTTATTCCATTATGAGTTCATAGCATAGTCAAAATTACAGTCCAATAGTCATGTATCATTTAGTCAGTCCATTCAGGGATATTCAGTTAGCAAAGTCCGTGCAGAATATCCTATGTCAGTTCACTTACAAATCAGTCCTTTGTTTCTCTCCCGTTCGAGCAATGCAGTCTTGAGTCCAAGCAGTAATCAGGGATCATCAAAGCCAGAGAGAGAGCAAGCTGCAGTCTTGCTTCTTTTAAAGTGCTTTCACAACCACTCCCTTAATTACTTTCCCATATTTAAAGTTGCAGACACTTTAACATATAAACTATGATTACATATTTATTATTTTACCTAAACCAGTTAGGGTAAACAATGTTATCCCTAACATTCTCCCCTTTTAGGAAATAATAATAAATATAATTATTTACATCTTTAAATCATAGTAGTTACAACTTTCTTTAAACTTAATTACTCCTTGAGCTTTTGTAAATTGGTCTGCAATGTTTTCTTCAGTCATGCAGTATTCCAATTTAATTAGCCCATTCTTTACAGATTCTCTAACATTTAAGTATCTTAAATCAGTATGCATTGATCTAGTTTTTACAGCAATACTAGTAGCTGACTTTATAGCTGCCTGGTTGTCCTCGTACACAATAATGGATTCTTTAACAGTTATAACCATGTCTAATAATAACTGTTTGTACAAAATCAAGTCAGTGCATAGTAATGACAGACATGAAAATTCCGCTTCCATCGTGGACAAGCTGATATGCTGTTGTCTGATTGACCTCCACCCTATTAGTGTCTTACCAAATAATATAGCCATCCCAGATGTTGATTTTCTAGTGTTTATATCAGTTGCAAAACTTGCATCTGCATAGGCACTAAGACTCAAATCACCCTTTGGTTCTATATACAATGCATGGTTCATTGTTCCTTTAAGATATCTTAAAATTCTCTTTAATGATTGCCAATGACATTGATGTGGATCAGAATTAAAACGAGCCAGCTGATTAACACTATAAGCTATATCTGGCCTAGACAAATTGCTTATATATGATAAGCTACCAATCAAAGATTGATATATGGACTTATCAAATTTGGGACTT
Source organism: Hydrophis major (assembly GCA_033807585.1). NCBI lineage: Eukaryota > Metazoa > Chordata > Lepidosauria > Squamata > Elapidae > Hydrophis > Hydrophis major. Next base: position 745,314 of record JAUCBL010000050.1, read on the forward strand.
TGATCATTAGTTTGGCAAACTTCCTGACTCATTGGAGTCTTTGCCGGTTTACAAAGTTCCATTTTAAACGTTTTAATTAATTGGCAAATTTTATCTTCTTGACATATCTTAAATCCATTTTTAGTTTTGTTAATTTTTAATTTCACCTAAATGCTTTAATTTTATCTTTTTAGCTAATAATGATATAATCTCATTAGCTTCATTATTAGTCTTAGTTATCAAAGCAATATCATCTGTAAATAATAACAATAATGACACCGTTCCATTATTTTCTCTTTTAAACACACATGGATCTGCTAAACCAGATTTAAAACCTATATTGCTTAACTCTTTCACAATATATTGGTTCCACTCAAACCCAGATTGTTTCAACCCGTAAAGACTCTTTTTGAGTTTCCAACAATCATTACTATTTACTTTATTGTCTTTTATACCTACTGGTTTTCTTAAATATATAGTGTGCTGCAATGGTGCATGCAGATAAGCAGTTTCTACATCTAAATGGTTAATGACATAGTTTTTCTTAGCTGCCCACACTAAAGCTGCTCTAAAAGATGTTGCTTTAAGGCTTGGTGCAAAAACTTCATCGTAATCAGATGCAGTTTGATTAAATCCTTGAACTACCAACCTAGCTTTATGGGTAACAGTCCCATCATTTCCTGTTTTTACTTTAAATATCCATTTGCATCCAATGGATTTTTCTCCTGGAGGTAATATGGCATCTTCATAAACTTTCATTACCTTTAATGAATTTAGTTCTTTTTCCATTGCCTTTTGCCAATTCTCCTGATCCTTAGCAGGATACATCCTAAGTTCATCTACACTAATTGGAACTTTAGTTACTTGGCAAACTATACTTGCTTGATACCTATCAGGTGGTCTAGTTACATGTGTAGTACATCTAGGTATTACAGGACTTACAGGTGGACTTTCATTTATTAACTCTTCTTGATTATCTAACTCTTCCTGATCAACTGTTTCCTCTTGTTCTGGTCCTATTTGCTCTTCTTGGACTTCTTCTTTAATTGAACTCTTCTTATAACTAGTCTGATCTTTCTGCCTTTTGTAGGGTTCAATAATTACTTCGTTATTTAAATCTTGCTCTAATCTATTCCATCCTACATGTTCTAGGAATTTAGCACTAGCACTGGTGTAAACTCTAGATGTACCTGGTTCCCAGAATCTATAAGATCTATGATTAGATGTATATCCTACAAAAAGTAATCTTTTAGCTCTATGCTGTTCTTTTTGTCTAAGTTGTGAAGGAATATGCACCCATGCTGGTGCTCCAAATGTGTGCATGTAACTTAAATCAGGTTTTGTACCATGCCACAGTGTGAATGATAATTCACCTGTTGTTGAATTAACAACATTATTTAATATATGATTACCACACATTATTGCTTCTCCCCATAAATTGTCAGGTAATCCTGATTCATACAACATAGTACGTGTCATTGATTGTAGTGTTTGGCCTCGTCTCTCTATAAAGGCATTATGTTGTGGCCTATATGGTGCAGACTTTTTATGTTGAATACCTAACATTCTTAGTCTGTTCTGGAATTTATTATTTGTAAATTCCGTACCATTATCTGTTATAAGAGTTACTAATTTCTTTTTAGTTTTTCTTTCAGCAAATTTAATCCAATTAAAGAGATTTTGATACGTTTCAGTTTTGCTCTTCATTAAATAGCAAAACCCACATCTAGAATAGTGGTCCATTATACTTAGTATGTAACGAGCTCCTCCTACACTTGGTTTTTTCGGACCTATTAAATCTGCAAATTCTACTTCTAAAGGTTTTTTGGTAGTAAATCCATCAACTCTATTAGCCGGTGTGACCCTGCTCTTACTTTGATTACAGGCATTACATTGCAAATACTTATTACAAGGTTTCAAACTTATTCCCTTAGATAATTCAACAGTTTTCTTAAGCATTTTAAAATTTAAATGCCCTAGCCTTCAATGTAACAAGTGAATACATTCATCATGAGGTTTCTTATTTTCTTTTTTTTTTGAAACAAATTTTATTAATTTTAAAGACAAACAACACATCATTACCCATTAAGTACATAAAACCTCTTAACATTATAAATTTTTACAAGTCGGATAAAACATTATTTTTATACAACATAATTCTAATTTATCCCATTTCCATATGGACACATAAATATCTTTCAGCAAATTTCTCATTATTTCTCTTTACTCTTATTCAATTTCATTTCTTTTCTATATTTATCCATTTTATAGTCATCATATTCATTTCTTTCTGACTTGTTTACAATTATTCTCATCTAACATTCCTCCAAGGTTTTATTGATTCTTTTTTTTTTTTTAAAACAAATTTTATTAATTTTACAGAAGACACAATACACAAACATACAAAACACAAAACATAAACAAAACTAAAAGATCATTTCTGAAGGTTGTCCGATCCCGGGTTAAAACTCACACAGACACAAACCCAAACATCATATTCATCCCATATATCCCTCCATATCTTACCATCATCCTCTTTTTTTTATATATATATAAAAACCATTTTTGTCAATTTTATAAAAACAATGCACAAAGAATCAAGGCATAGCAGCTCACAAATCCTTCTCTAGGAAAAAATAATAATAAAAAACCAATAGAGCATAACAACTCCAAATTATAGTATCAATACTTTATCTATTTAACTTCACACCCCATCCCCACTTCTCCCTTTCATCCAAATCATTTCTTATTAATTAAAATTTTATTGCCTTTTATCAATATACAAAATCCCAAAAAAAAAACCATAACAAAACCTCTATATATCCTTCCATATCCTACTACCATCCTCAACAACATTCCCCGTCTGTTCCACTTCCAACTATCCATTCATCTTCCTTCTTCCACCATACCTCTCCCACACACCAACTGGAGTAACGTCCACAACTCATTACCCCAACTTAAAAATACTTCGCATAACAATTTTTCTTGGGATTCTGTTTAAAAGATTCTAAAATTACATAATGAATTTTATACTCTAAACACACATACAAAAACACAAACTTATGTACCCTCCAGAATCCATCTTCTATCCTAAATTAAATTCACCCATTGTCTCCAAACAAACCCTCCTTCCTTAGATCTTGCTTCCCCCCATTAAGGCCTCTCTTCCCCCCCTCTCCCTCCTGCCCACTCTTCTCCTTGCCCCCTTCACCCCCCTGTTTTTTCTCCTCGCTTTTCTTACCCCTCTTCCTTTGCCCTCTAACCCTGCCTCCACCCCCTCGCTCATTTCTCTCTTTTTTGGTTGCCTTTATAATTCTTAAAATCCCCTTTTTCTTATCCTCCCTCTCCTCCTCTCCGGAAGGGACCCATTGTTCATCAAAGATGGCCCCTCCCTCCTCTTCTTCCTTGTCCCAGTCCCTCTGCTGCGTAATCAACCCCCCACAAGTACACAACGCCACCTCCAAGAACTGAAGCAAAGCGCCCAAAGTATCTTCCTTTCTATATTTCTGGTACTCATCCACAAACGATGCCATTATGAAAAGAGAAACCTTTCCCAAAACAACCACAAGTATTTTCAATCAAAAACAATTAAAAAAAAGTTCCAAAAGCTAATACCCCTCTTCCTTCCTCTCTCTCTCCCCCTGGGGTCAATGTTTAATCAAAGAGGTCCAACCACCACACATCTCTCCCTGGGATTCGAGGCAATCTCCTCCTTCAGCCTCTGCTCCAATTTTTTTTCCTCTCCCTTCCCACCTGCAATGTCAATTTTAAATAATCAGAAATCCATACCCCCAACAAGGGCCCTCCAATTCCTTAAATTTTTCAATGTCCAAGAATCCTCTTGTCCCCTAGCTTCAACTCTCAAAACAATTCACTTTCAATGTCCAATATATCCAAACATTTCTGCTGTTTCCATGGGGTGGGAGAGCGAAGAAAAAACAAAAGTTCCCCCTAACAGCCTCTCCGCTGCTTTCGCTCCTCTTAGGGATACAATGTATCCTCCAGCAACTCAAACAGCTCAGTTCCAGGCAATTTAAAGGATGTTACTTGACCCGGCTCAGACAAAACTTTCACTCTTCACATTTCCTCCAGCGCAATCTTACCCGGTTGCTGGCTTCTTCGTGGCGGCCATTGCTGACCGCCGCTCCACCGCCTTGGGAAAAAGGGGTTTTTCCGGAGAAGGGGGGGGTCTGCGACACCCCCACCTCCCTGTCCGACTCCCCTCTCTCTTCAGCTGTCCCTACAGGGCAGCCATATCCCCCTGACCCATCTGGATCAGGGGTACCTCGACGGCTAGCACAGCAGGAATCGCGAGCTGTCGCGAATTCCTGCTGCCCCGAAGCCACGCAAAACCGGAAGCCTTGAGGTTTCTTATTTTCATAAACTGTGTTAGCCACCTTTAAACCATTATCATTTAACACATATAATTCACCTCTTAAAGATGCAGTAATTTTCTTATCTTCTTTTTCAATTATGCAGTTATCTCCTTTAAATGTAACTACATATCCTAGTTTAACCAAAATTCTAACTGAAATTAAATTAAACTTAAGTTGTGGTACATATAACATTTTTACATTCTCTTTTATAAAAGAACAATATGCTATACCTTGACCTTTAGCTTTCAGTTTCCAGCCATTGGCTAACGATATCTGCTGTGTACTTTTGGACATTTTAATAAAATTTCTGTTATCATTTGTTGTACAGTGGGATGCCCCACTGTCAACCACCCATAAATTATTTTTTACAGCTCCGTTAGTATACATGGCTAACTCTAAATTTTTCTTTTTCTTTTGATAACTTTTAGTATTCTGGCAAGCGTTCTGGCATTTTGCTTTTTTACAAAATCTTGCCAAATGTCCTCTTCCTCCACAATTAAAACACTTTTTAATTGCGTATGCAGTAGGAGATTCATTATCTTCTTTTTTTTTTTTTTTTGAAAAAGTTTTTATTAATTTTCTACAAACAAACAAGACAAACAAAACATAAAAACATCAAATCTTGTATGTACATCCAGTGTGTCAGTTGGTTCATCATTTTTGTGCATTCATTCTGTAGTCTCAATTACAATTATGTTACATAACAACTCATATTGTCAATCCAAACTTATATATCCTAATATCACTAAAAAAAGAAATTTTTGACTATATTTTTAATCATTTATGCTTAATGAGCTAACAATACTTTAAACCAGTTTACTCTATAACAAATCATCTAATCATATCAAATCAATCCTAAAAAATCCTTTATAAATATAATATAAAATTGCAAAATAATGACAAAATAAAGATAATCCTTACTATCTAGCATTCTAAATATTCTATTATCATATTTTATCATCTAGCCATTTATAAAAAAGATCCCAAATTTCGTAAAATTGTTTATCCTCTTGCTCTCTAATTTCAAATGTCAATCTGCTCATCTCAGCACATTCCAATATTTTCTTAATAATTTCTTCCTGTAATGGTATTTTCTCATTCTTCCAATTTTTAGCAAATACAATCCTGGCCGCTGTTAATACATTTACAATCAGGTATTTCAAATCTTTACTATATATATCAGGTAAAATTCCCAATAAGAAGATCTCTGGTTTCAAATCTATATGTTTCTTTGTCATTTTTTCCAACCACATGCGAATTATAGTCCAATATTTTCTAGCATCCTCACAAGTCCACCACATATGGTAATACGAGCCGGGTATCTGATGACATTTCCAACATTTTTCAGATTTGTTCTTAAACATTCTTGCTATTCTTGTCGGAGGAAAGTGCCACCTGTAAAACATCTTATACAAGTTTTCTTTATATGCTGTTGACATTGTCATTTTATAATTTTGAGACCACAATTTCTGCCATTTCTCCAAATCAATCCCATATCCAAAATTCTTCCCCCAAACAATCATAGTTTCTTTGACTTGTTCTTCCTCTAATTTCATTCCCAGTAAATAACCATATAATTTTTTAATCACCTTCTCATCAGTACCCATCAAGATCTTATCTAAATCAGTCTGTTTATCATAAAATCCCTCCGTTTTAGAATCTTCATCATACCTTGAGTGTATTTGTGCATATGAAAACCAATTCATCCTTATACCTTGTTCTTCTAAATTTTGGATCGATTTAAGTTCACCCTTTTCATCCAAAAGTTCCCCATATCTAACTGTTTGTTCCTTCTTGTAAATTATAGGATAGGAAAATGCTTCAATGGTCGATAACCAAACTGGAATTTTCAAATAACATTGTCTTTTTGTCTTCTCCCAATTTAACCACAAAGACTCCCGTACATAATGTCTTCTAAAATAACCCTGTGTTTTAGTTCCCTTATACCATAAAAAAGCATGCCAACCCAACAGCAAGTCATGCCCTTCTAATGTCAACAACCTATGTTTCCTTAATGTTATCCATTCTTTGACCCACATCAAACTTGCAGCTTGATAATACAATTCCCAATTAGGCAGACCAAAACCTCCTCTAATTCTAGCATCTTGCAAAAGCTTTAACTTTATTCTCGCTTTTTTACCTTGCCATATAAACTTCAACATAATTTTATTTAAATCTTCAAAATAGTCTTTTCCAAGCCTAATTGGTATTGTTTGAAACAAAAATAAAATTCTAGGTAAGATATTCATCTTAATTGTTGAAATTCTCCCTATTAATGACAATTGCAAGTTTTCCCACTTCTTCAAATCTGTAGTTATCTGTTGTTTAAGTTTAATATAATTATTCTCCTTTAATGTGCTACATCTTGTTGTCAAATATATCCCCAAATACTTAACCTTATTTGTAACTTGAATTTTCAAAAGATCTGCCAATTCTTCTCTCTGTCTCAATAACATATTCTTTGTCAAAATCTTTGTTTTATCTTTGTTTATTTTCAAACCAGCCACCTCTCCATATGACTCTATCCTTTCCAGTAACTTTGGAGCTGTTTCAATCGGATCTTCCAAAATAAAAGCTAAATCATCAGCAAAAGCTTGTAGCTTAAATTCTTCCTTCTTAATTTTCATTCCTTTTATGCTTTTATCATCCCTAATATTTCTATTCAAGACTTCCAAGGTCAACACAAATAGCAAAGGAGATAGGGGGCATCCTTGTCTTGTGCCTTTCCTTATATTAATAAAATCTGTAAGTTCCCCCTCCATCATTACCCTTGCTGTCTGTTTATTGTATATAGCTTCTATTGCTTGAATAAATTTTTTAGCAAAACCCATCTGCTCCAATAATAATAACATAAATCTCCAGTTGACGTTGTCAAATGCTTTTTGAGCATCTAGGAATATCAAAGCCATTTGCTTTTCAGGATGAGCCTCATAATATTCCAAAGTGTCCAAGATTACTCTCATATTGTCTCTAATTTGTCTCTTTGGCAGAAATCCATTTTGATCTGAGTGAATAAAATTATTTAAATATTTTTTAAGTCTTTCTGCTAAAATTGAAGCAAAAATTTTATAGTCTGCATTCAATAAAGAAATAGGTCTATAATTCTTAATTTGCAATGGGTCAGTCTCTTCCTTTGGTATAAGTGTAATATAAGCCTCTGACCATGTTTTAGGTATCATCTTTTTTAACATAACTTCATTCATAACTTCTAACAATGGGATGCTCAATAATTCTTGAAATGTTTTATAAAATTCTACTGGAAGCCCATCTGGGCCCGGAGCTTTCCCATTATTTTGTCTCTTAAATGCTTCATTTAGTTCCATCATTGTTATATTGCTTTCTAGCATTTCTTCAGTCTCTTTAGGTATCTTTGGTAAATTAGCTTCCTGTAAATACTGTTTGACTTTTCCTTCATCAATATTCTCTTGTTTATATAATTGCCCATAAAAATCTCGGATAATTTCTTTTTTCTCCTTGTTCCCATAACAAACTTGGCCTTGTTCATCTATTAACTTCAATATTTTTCTTGATTCCTTCTCTTTTCTCAATTTATATGCTAGCCATCTACCTGGTTTATTTGCATCTTCAAAATAATTCTGTTTAGAGTTTCTAATTTTCTGTGCCAGTTCTTCTTTCTCTATTAATTCCATTTTATGTTTAATTACATCCAGATTCAATTTAATATCCTTTTTCTGTGGCATTTTCTGTAATTCTTTTTCAAGAGTTTTATACTCATTTTCCAAGGCCTTAGAAGCTTGCCTTTTCCTAATATTCTTTTTTCTTGTATAATCTATTATCAAACCTCTAGCGTATGCCTTCATAGTGTCCCACACATTTTGCGTTGAAGTATCTTCTTTTTTATTTTCTCTAAAGAAAAAAGCCAATTCCTTCTCCATCCATTGTGTAAAATCTTTCTCCTTTAAAATAGTATTATTTAATGTCCATCTCGATCTTTTTTTTTGTCCCTTCCATTTAATTGTCATTGGGCTATGATCTGCCCAAGTACTTGTTTCAATGCTTGTTTCTTTAATATTAGATATTAGTTCTGTTGAGATCCAAATCATATCTAATCTGGACCATGATAAATGTCTATTTGAATAAAAAGTATATTGTTTAGCTTTAACGTTTCTTTCTCTCCAAATATCTTTTAAAGTTAATTCATCTGTCATTTTAAAAAAGGACCTTGGGAGAACCTTTCTATTTTGCTTTGTTGTTGTTGCTATATAGTCCAGTTTATTGTCCACAATTCCATTAAAATCTCCCATCATAATTATATTAACATAGTCCAGTCCAATTATTTTCATGTGCAGTTTTTTATAAAACTCTTCTTGTTTATCATTCAGAGCATAAATTGCAATCAAGAGTATTTTTATATTATTATCCATTATTTCTACCATTAATACTCTTCCATCTTCATCCGAGTAAATCAATTTTGCTGGAATAGCCTCTTTAATGTATAAAACCACACCTCTTTTCTTACATTGGGTCAAAGAGGTAAATGTTTTCCCTAATTTTGGCTGTAATAACAATTGTTCATGTTGTTTTTTAATGTGAACTTCTTGTAAACAAATTATATCAAATTTTAATTTCTCTAATTTATGAAAAGTTTTCCTTCTTTTAACAGCTGAATTAAGTCCGTTTATATTCATTGTAATCAGTTTTTTTTCCTCCATGATTATGCTTTATATTTAGGTCTAACAGCTCTCGTGGATCTCACTTCACGCTGTTCTTTACTATCAATCTGTCCCCCTATTGCTCCTTTCTCTTTTTCAGTCTCCAATTGTTCATCTTGAAACTCAATTAATGAAGCCTCTTTCTCTGCTTCCTCTCTTCTTCCTCCAAAAAATTCTGCATGAAAAAGTTCTGCTTTCTCAATTGAGTCAATTCTATGTCTCTGCTCTTGCCACATAAACATTAATCCTTCTGGAATCAGCCATCTATAATTCACTTCGTTTTCCAATAGTATTTTGGTCAGAAATCGATATTCTCTTCTCATCTCTCTCACTCTTCTAGGTATTTGTTTTAAAACCACAACCTCTTTACCCTTGTATTTCAGTGTTTTCTCTCTTGCTACTTGTAATATTTGCGTTTTAATGGATTTTTTGGTAAATCTAATATGGACTTCCCTGGGTAATTTATTTCTCATCGCATATCTTGTATAGACTCGATATATCTCATCTATTCCATCCATCATCTTTTCCTCTGTAATTTCCAAAGCATCTGCCAAAATTTCTATCATTACCGCTGCCAAATTTTCTCCTTTTTCCTCCTCTATATTTTGAAATCTAAGGTAAAATTCTGACCTTTCCATCTCCCACCTCAACATCCCACCTTTTTCTTGTTCGACCGCTGTTAATCTGCTATCAATATTTTCAATCTTCTTCTCTCTTTGTTTTCCTTCTTCCTCAATTTTTTGGAATCTCTCCTCATACTTAACCATCATTTGTTTAATATTTTCCACTTTTTCATCAGTCTTCTCTATTCTTTGTTCAATATTTTCTGTTCTTTGTTCAATATTTTCTGTTCTTTGTTCAATATTTTCTGTTCTTTGTTCAATATTTCCTGTTCTTTGTTCAATAATATCTGACTTTGTCTTAAGTTCTTGAATTCCTTGCATAATCATCTGTAACTGTAAAGTTATTTTTTCTTGTTCCTTATCTTGCTTCAACATTGTCTGAATTAAACGTTGTCCTCCAGCTGGTGGGGAAGCAGAGGTAGAAGCAGCAATGCCAGATGGTATTGGTTTCTTGCTCATTTCAATGTTTCCAAAACTTCAAATTCTTCTTAACTTTTAACCCAACTGGTAGAGCAGCCAATTATAATCCAAAATGGAGAACTCCAATAGTAAAAAACACGAAACCAAAGAAGAAACAGAAAAAAAGGAAGAAGAAAGATCTTCAGGTTCTTCTAGACCCTAATCCAATTACGAGATAGTCCACCATAAAAAAGGAAAAAATAGAAAGGAAAAAACAAACAAATCCAAAAGATAATAATATTGATTAAGAGCAAAAGAAAAAGCAAAAAGCAAAAAGAGAAAAAAGAAAAACAAAAAACAAAAAGTTCCTTCAGGTTCTTCACACCTTAATCCAATTAAAAAATCTCAATAATCCAAAAAATAATCCAAAAAAGGAAGAAGAAAAAAAAAAAAAAATCAACCACGACAACAGAATAATCCAAAAAGATAAATATGAAAAGCAAAAAAGTCCCAATAAAAAGGAAAAAAAAAATAAAGAAGAAAAGAGAAAAAACTCTGAGGCTTTCCCTTTAAAGTAAAAGGCAAAAATAAAAATATTACTAAAAATTAAGATTTAAAAAAAAAAAGCTAGCGAATGGGGTACATATAAGAAAACACACTGCACTTTGTTATTTATCCAAGGCTCTTGTTATGACTCTCTTCTCCAGCAGCTTCAAAGCCAAACCTCAAGTGTTGATAACAGTCCAGGAAAGCACCTGCAATAATATTTTGCTGTGCTCTCCCTCTATCTTATCACGTTAAAAAGTCCTTGAGATGAGGTCTTTTTGCAATTCTCTCCAATTCAAATAGAATACTTTCAAGCCTCTAGTTGGCAGTGTTACAAAGTTTCTTAATGCTCTTTCTCAGCCCCAACCGGAAAAAAGAATTAATATATACAAAAAAAAAAAGAAAAAAATAGCCAAAGGAAGCCTCTATCCTAAAAAAAATAAAAAAGTCAAAGGGAGCCTAAAAGTATATATATATAAAAATTCAGTCCGGTTACCTAAGTCACAGTAAAATCTTTCCCAAAGAATATAGAAAAAAAAGAAAAAAAAAAAAAACACCCCAAGCCTCAATTTGACAGCACTTTAAAAACGCCGCTCAAACAATTTCAATCAAAAAAAAAATCTCACAGCTTCCTCCTCTCTTCAGAATGAACTTTCCAACCTCAGCGAATTTTCAACACAAAAGAATTTTTCTCACCCAACCGACACACTTCAATCCAGTCACTTTCTTTTCGGAGCTGTCCCGACTTCAGCAGCTATGGAGGCTGCCTCTCCGCCGCCAGCAAAAGGGCTTCTTCCGAATCTAACCAGAGACTTTGCGATGTCTCTGGGATCCTGGAACAGTGCCCTTCACAATCACCGTCTCTCCGGGACGATTTAGGTCCGTTAGGACCGACCAGGGGCGAAAATATCAGCTGCGATCTCAGAGCCCCGAGATCGCAGCTGTAACGCCGGCACGAAGCTCCGCCTTCTCCTAGATTCATTATCTTCTTTTTGAGGTTGCTGCCTCCTTAAATCGTCTCTTTCAAGCCTTCTTCTGGCCTCTTCAATCAATCTGCCAGTTATATCAGTTAAAATTAGGCTTTCCTTAGGCAAAATTTCAAGGGAAGTTACGCAGTTGTCATAACTTTCATCAAGGGAAGATAGAATTATGTAGACTTGGTGCAGTTCAGAGAAAATAAGCTCTTTCTCGTGCAGTTCTTGAAAAATGCTTTGCATAGTTTTCAAATGACTCAGCATATCACCATTTGTCTGGAGATGCGTCCTGAAAAGCTTCCGTGTTAGATTTATGTGAGCACCAACGTTATCTCGGACATAAATCCTCTTCAGCTTCTGCCAACACCCAACAGCCGTTTTCTCTCCGTGGATATAAACAAGCTGTTGGTCAGTTAAGGTTAACCCAATTATGCAAATAGCATGTTGATTTTTATGCATAAATTCTTCGATCTTTGGTCTATCTTCATCATCCTCTGGATCCCATTCTTCAACGTTTGGTGGATTTTCAATTATGTTCCACAAACCTTCTCTTCGTAGAAGCAGACTACATTTCATAGACCATGATACATAGTTTGTTCCATCCAACTTGGATATAAGGGATAAACTTTGTAGATTGACTTGTGCCATGTTTTCTTATATGGATATAAAAGTATAATTAATAAAACACAGCTGTCTGTTTACTGTAATGTTTAACAACACAAACTCTCACTTTTACATAAATCTGTTTTATCCTAGTTAAACTGACTTTGCAGCCTCTGGGCCCATAACCAATGTTAAGCCTGGTTTCCCCAACCAGGGTTAGGGAGACAAGCTAAACAGAATGTGCAGCGTTAGTCAGATAGGCACACAGATAAATGAGTGAGCTAAGCTTGTATGTTTATTAACATACAGTAAAAATAACAGATACGCTTGTGCTATCAAAAATATAGTTTATTCCATTATGAGTTCATAGCATAGTCAAAATTACAGTCCAATAGTCATGTATCATTTAGTCAGTCCATTCAGGGATATTCAGTTAGCAAAGTCCGTGCAGAATATCCTATGTCAGTTCACTTACAAATCAGTCCTTTGTTTCTCTCCCGTTCGAGCAATGCAGTCTTGAGTTCAAGCAGTAATCAGGGATCATCAAAGCCAGAGAGAGAGCAAGCTGCAGTCTTGCTTCTTTTAAAGTGCTTTCACAACCACTCCCTTAATTACTTTCCCATATTTAAAGTTGCAGACACTTTAACATATAAACTATGATTACATATTTATTATTTTACCTAAACCAGTTAGGGTAAACAATGTTATCCCTAACATTCCATCTTCATCAGTATAAATCAATTTTGCTGGGATGGCCTCTTTAATGTATAGAACCACTCCTCTTTTCTTACATTGAGTCAAAGAAGTAAATATTTTCCCTAATTTTGGCTGTACTAACAATTGTTCATGTTGTTTTTTAATATGTACTTCTTGCAGACAAATTATATCAAATTTTAGTTTCTCCAATTTATGAAAGGTTTTCCTTCTTTTAACAGCTGAATTGAGTCCATTTATATTCATTGTAATCAACTTTTTTTCTTCCATGATTATGCTTTATATTTAGGTCTAACAGCTCTTGTAGATCTTACTTCACGCTGTTCTTTACTATCCACCTGTCCACCTACTGCGCCTTCCTCTTTTTCAATCTCCAGTTGTTCCTCTTGAAACTCAATTAATGAAACTTCTTTCTCTGCCTCTTTTTCTCTCCTTCCAAAAAATTCTGTGTGGAAAAGTTCTGCCTTCTCAATTGAATCAATTCTATGTCTCTGTTCTTGCCACGTAAACATTAATCCTTCTGGGAACAGCCATCTATAATTCACTTCCTTTTTCAAAAACATTTTGGTCAAAAATCGATATTCTCTTCTCATCTCTCTCACTCTTCTGGGTATTTGTTTTAAAACCACAATCTCTTTGCCTTTGTATTTCAACGTCTTCTCTCTTACAGCTTGCAATATTTGTGTTTTGATGGATTTTTTGGTAAATCTGATATGGACTTCCCTTGGTAAGCTATTTCTCATTGCATATCTTGTATAAACTCGGTATACCTCGTCTACTCCATCCATCATCTTTTCCTCTGTAATTTCCAAAGCATCTGCCAACAATTCTATCATTATTGCAGCCAAGTTTTGTCCTTTTCCTTCTTCTATATTTTGAAATCTGAGATAGAATTCTGACCTCTCCATCTCCCACCTCAACATCCCACTTTTATCTTGCTCAACCACTGTTAATCTGCTGTCAATATTTCCAATCTTCTCCTCTCTTTGTTTACCTTCTTCCTCGATTTTTTGGAATCTCTCATCATACTTCACCATCATTTGTTGAATATTTTCTACTTTTTCATCAGTCTTCTCTGTTCTTTGTTCAATAGTATCTGTTTTTATCTTGAGATCTTGGATTCCTTGCATAATCATCTGTAAAGTCACTTTTTCTTGTTCTTTGTCTTGCTTCAACATTGTCTGAATTAAACGTTGTCCTCCAGCTGGTGGGGAGGCAGAGGTAGAAGTAGAAACACCAGAAGATATGGGTTTCCTGCTCATTTTAAACTCTTCAAAATCTTCAAATTCTTTTTAACTTTTAATCCAACTGGAAAAGTAGCCAATTATAATCCAAAATGGGAAAATCCAATAGTAAAAGGCCCGATGGCAAAAAAGAAAAAGAAAAAAGAGAAGAAGAAAAATCTTCAGGTTCTTCTAAACCCTAATCCAATTATGAAGTAATCCACAATTAAAAAATGAAAAATAAAAAGAAGAAAAAAGCCCCAAAATAATAATAATTAAGAAGAAGAGGAACAAAAATAAAATAAAAAAATAAAAAATTCCTTCAGGTTCTCCACACCTTAATCCAATTGGGAAATCTCAATAATAAAAAGGAAAAGGCAGAATGGTTCAAAAACATGGATGGAAAAAGCAAAAAAAATCCCAGTAAATAAAAAGAAGAAGAAAAGAAAAATAAAGAAAAAATTCTGAGGCTTCCCCTTTAAAATAAAAAGCAAAAATAAGAATATTACTAAAATTAAAATTTACTGAGAGGCTGGTAAGGAGGGGTACCACAACTGAAAAAAAGAAAACACTGCACTTTGTTTAATTGTCCAAGGCTCTTATTATGACTCTCTTCTCCACAAGCTTCAAAGCCAAGCCTCAAGTGTTGAAATGTTGATAAGAGTCCAGGAAAGCACCTGTAATAATATTCTGCTGCGCTCTTCCCTCTATCTTATCAAGTTGAAGTGTCCTTGAGAAGGAGTCTTTTCGCAGTTCTCTCCAATTCAAATAAAATATTTTCAAGCCTCTAGTTGGCAGTATTACAAAGTTTCTTTTTTTTTTTGAAAAAGTTTTTATTAATTTTCTACAAACAAACAAGACAAACAAAACATAAAAACATCAAATCTTATATGTACATCCAGTGTGTCAGTTGGTTCATCATTTTTGTGCATTCATTCTGTAGTCTCAATTACAATTATGTTACATAACAACTCATATTGTCAATCCAAAATTATATATCCTAATATCACTAAAAAAAGAAATTTTTGACTATATTTTTAATCATTTATGCTTAATGAGCTAACAATACTTTAAACCAGTTTACTCTATAACAGATCATCTAATCATATCAAATCAATCCTAAAAAATCCTTTATAAATATAATAGCAAATAGCAAAATAATGACAAAATAAAGATAATCCTTACTCTCTAGCATTCTAAATATTCTATTATCGTATTTTATCATCTAGCCATTTATAAAAAAGATCCCAAATTTCGTAAAATTGTTTATCCTCTTGCTCTCTAATTTCAAATGTCAATCTGCTCATCTCAGCACATTCCAATATTTTCTTAATAATTTCTTCCTGTAATGGTATTTTCTCATTCTTCCAATTTTTAGCAAATACAATCCTGGCCGCTGTTAATACATTTACAATCAGGTATTTCAAATCTTTACTATATATATCAGGTAAAATTCCCAATAAGAAGATCTCTGGTTTCAAATCTATATGTTTCTTTGTCATTTTTTCCAACCACATGCGAATTATAGTCCAATATTTTCTAGCATCCTCACAAGTCCACCACATATGGTAATACGAGCCGGGTATCTGATGACATTTCCAACATTTTTCAGATTTGTTCTTAAACATTCTTGCTATTCTTGTCGGAGGAAAGTGCCACCTGTAAAACATCTTATACAAGTTTTCTTTATATGCTGTTGACATTGTCATTTTATAATTTTGAGACCACAATTTCTGCCATTTCTCCAAATCAATCCCATATCCAAAATTCTTCCCCCAAACAATCATAGTTTCTTTGACTTGTTCTTCCTCTAATTTCATTCCCAGTAAATAACCATATAATTTTTTAATCACCTTCTCATCAGTACCCATCAAGATCTTGTCTAAATCAGTCTGTTTATCATAAAATCCCTCCGTTTTAGAATCTTCATCATACCTTGAGTGTATTTGTGCATATGAAAACCAATTCATCCTTATACCTTGTTCTTCTAAGTTTTGGATCGATTTAAGTTCACCCTTTTCATCCAAAAGTTCCCCATATCTAACTGTTTGTTCCTTCTTGTAAATTATAGGATAGGAAAATGCTTCAATGGTCGATAACCAAACTGGAATTTTCAAATAACATTGTCTTTTTATCTTCTCCCAATTTAACCACAAAGACTCCCGTACATAATGTCTTCTAAAATAACCCTGTGTTTTAGTTCCCTTATACCATAAAAAAGCATGCCAACCCAACAGCAAGTCATGCCCTTCTAGTGTCAACAACCTATGTTTCCTTAATGTTATCCATTCTTTGACCCACATCAAACTTGCAGCTTGATAATACAATTCCCAATTAGGCAGACCAAAACCTCCTCTAATTCTAGCATCTTGCAAAAGCTTTAACTTTATTCTCGCTTTTTTACCTTGCCATATAAACTTCAACATAATTTTATTTAAATCTTCAAAATAGTCTTTATCCAATGATGGAACTAAATGAAGCATTTAAGAGACAAAATAATGGGAAAGCTCCGGGCCCAGATGGGCTTCCAGTAGAATTTTATAAAACATTTCAAGAATTATTGAGCATCCCATTGTTAGAAGTTATGAATGAAGTTATGTTAAAAAAGATGATACCTAAAACATGGTCAGAGGCTTATATTACACTTATACCAAAGGAAGAGACTGACCCATTGCAAATTAAGAATTATAGACCTATTTCTTTATTGAATGCAGACTATAAAATTTTTGCTTCAATTTTAGCAGAAAGACTTAAAAAATATTTAAATAATTTTATTCACTCAGATCAAAATGGATTTCTGCCAAAGAGACAAATTAGAGACAATATGAGAGTAATCTTGGACACTTTGGAATATTATGAGGCTCATCCTGAAAAGCAAATGGCTTTGATATTCCTAGATGCTCAAAAAGCATTTGACAACGTTAACTGGAGATTTATGTTATTATTATTGGAGCAGATGGGTTTTGCTAAAAAATTTATTCAAGCAATAGAAGCTATATACAATAAACAGACAGCAAGGGTAATGATGGAGGGGGAACTTACAGATTTTATTAATATAAAGAAAGGCACAAGACAAGGATGCCCCCTATCTCCTTTGCTATTTGTGTTGACCTTGGAAGTCTTGAATAGAAATATTAGGGATGATAAAAGCATAAAAGGAATGAAAATTAAGAAGGAAGAATTTAAGCTACAAGCTTTTGCTGATGATTTAGCTTTTATTTTGGAAGATCCGATTGAAACGGCTCCAAAGTTACTGGAAAGGATAGAGTCATATGGAGAGGTGGCTGGTTTGAAAATAAACAAAGATAAAACAAAGATTTTGACAAAGAATATGTTATTGAGACAGAGAGAAGAATTGGCAGATCTTTTGAAAATTCAAGTTACAAATAAGGTTAAGTATTTGGGGATATATTTGACAACAAGATGTAGCACATTAAAGGAGAATAATTATATTAAACTTAAACAACAGATAACTACAGATTTGAAGAAGTGGGAAAACTTGCAATTGTCATTAATAGGGAGAATTTCACCAATTAAGATGAATATCTTACCTAGAATTTTATTTTTGTTTCAAACAATACCAATTAGGCTTGGAAAAGACTATTTTGAAGATTTAAATAAAATTATGTTGAAGTTTATATGGCAAGGCAGTATTACAAAGTTTCTTAATGCACTTCCCCCCCCCAGCCAGAAAAACTTAGTTTGAGTTAAGAAAAAAGAAAAGGTATTTACATGTATATATATAAAAAGAGAAAATAGCCAAAGGGAGCCTCTGTCCTAAAAGAAAATTAAAAAATCAAAAAGGAGCATAAGAATATATATAAGGGAAAATTCAGTCCGGTTAACTACAAAATCACGCTAAAATCCAAAGAAAAAGTAATAGAAAAAAAAAAAAAAGACCCAAGCCTCAATTTGACGTCCCTTTAAAATACGCCGCTCATACAGATTTGTCAAAAAAAAATCTCACAGGTTTCTTCTCATATTCAGAGTGTCCTTTCAAATCTCAGCGAATTTACAAAAAAAAAAAAA
Organism: Hydrophis major; assembly: GCA_033807585.1. NCBI lineage: Eukaryota > Metazoa > Chordata > Lepidosauria > Squamata > Elapidae > Hydrophis > Hydrophis major. The sequence goes on from JAUCBL010000050.1 coordinate 763,453, forward strand.
GACTTTCTCACCCAGCCGACACACTTTCACTTCCAGCCTCCTCCTTTCCGGAGCTGTCCCAAGTTCAGCAGCTGTGGAGGCTGCCTCTCCGCTGCCAGCAAAAGGACTTCTCCCGGATCAAACCAGGGACTTTGCGATGTCCCTGGGATCCAGAGAGTGTGCCCTTCACGGTCACCATCTCTACGGGACGGTTTAGGTCCGTTGGGACCAACCAGGGGAGAAAATATCAGCTGCGATCTCGGAGCCCTCAGATTGCAACTGTATCGCCAAAACGAAGCTCCGCCTTCTCTGGCCTAGCTGTTTTTTCAGGTCTCAAAAAAATATAAGACCCAGCCTTATGAGAAACACGGTATATTGGGCTGATCAAAACAAATATATGGTTAACTTATGCTGTTATACATGTGGTAGAAAGAACTAAGAGAAAAAAATGTTTACTATTCTTTTCCTGATGTGATTTTCATTAAAACTTCTTGGATGTGTATGTGTAATAATGTAAAATAAGTATATGCAGAATTGAATAGGATTGAATTGAAGAAAAATATCCTTTACCTGTGTATAGCCCTAATTGAAACTGCTGCAGTTCAAAATAAATTAATTGTACCATGTTTGGCAGCTAGAGAATTAAATTGGCTTTTTGGATTGACTTAGAGCTGTGGGAAGCAGTTAGGCAGTAGTTAGGGCCCACAATCGCCTTTGTGATTGGAACCACTCCTTGAGTTATCCCAATGCTCCAAGAACAAACTATAGGTTGTCCAAAAAAAGAAAATGTGGAAATTTAAAGGGACAAAACTTCTCCAGGTCTGGAAATGTTGTGTGTGAGAATGTGTCTGTATGTAATCATTTCCAGCCCTGGAGGATGAGATCCTCTACAATGGAGCTTATTGGCTCCCAGAAAAGAACTTCTAAGTATGCAAGCAGTTTGATTACAGTACAAATTTGTGAGTATATTGATGGTAAAAAGGTTGGTATAAATGTTTTGTGTGTTGACCCCTATCCCAGACTGAGAGTGAGAAATAGCATGTGCAGGGAAATGAGAAAAGTCCGGACGAAATGTATGTAATTTACTGTTTGTGTATTTGTGTGTGCTTTACTGATAATGAAAGTTATTTGTGTGTGATTTTTCCCCCCTTCTTGTCCTCACTGGTTGTTGTAAAAGCGGAGGCAGGAGGAGGGGGAGGAGTGAGGCTTTCAATTACTTTAACCATTTTTTTTCTCTGCTTTGAGTTTTTGCCTCAACAAAGATGAGGCTAGAAAATAACTTTTTTATAAGTTACATAGCTTCATCTCCTGATTTTTTTTTCAATTTTCAAACAAAGCAGCCTCAGATAGCTAGGCTGAGATTGGCAAACTGCCTGGAACGTTATCTGTACAGGTGGCTCGGTTCCCAGGTGGGCAATTTGCCCAGATCTTTGAAGATGGCTCAATTCCCAGTTTCAGCAAGGGGAATCAAAATTTAAAATTAGCTGCACTCTTAATCCATATTTTGATTAAAGCAGAGAATTAACACTAACATTTGACTCCATCTGGAGAGTTTACAACAAGAGTGTGAAGAATGCATGCCAGCACAACAGATAAAATCACGAAAGGTTTACAATGGGCTTTACAATTAACTTTTTCTTTGTTATTTTTGATAAAGTGCAGTAAGGTATAAATGGTGGAGTTGTGTAAATCTGATTTTCAATTTTATTTTAAGAAAAACTTATCTCTTCAATGTCCTTTGCTTGACTATGTAAACTGTATTGTTTGTCTACAGATCCTTGGCTTGCTTGCTTAATGAATTCTTCCTCTCCTGTCCTTACAAGAATCCTCATGATGATACCTGGAAAGTGTCCTGCTATTTTAACTTTCAAAAATTTTTCTCAACAGCCTTTTGATTTAATCTCTGACTTTCATTATGTGTGTTAACTTAATTTTAATCTTCCAGGTGTTTACATTACGTCCAGGATTGTCCCTAATCTTATGACCTTATTTTTAATTTTGCAACAGCTACTACAAGACCAAAGATATTTCTTACATACTTAGTCACTTGACCCTTTCTGGGCCTCTTTTTTTAAGGCTATAGCTTTGCTGGGTTTTTTTTTCAGTCACTCTTTATTCCATCAAAATGTTAGAGGCCTGGCACAAGCTTGCCATATTCCAGTTAATCAAGCTAGGCAGATTGTTTTATCATCAACTTTGGCAAATGGAAGTTACCTACTAGGCAAGTCCTCTTTTTTACAACATGATATTTGGTTTTTTTGCAATTTTGTACCACCTGGAATACAGCCATAATGGAACATGCTCTTCGGTCATTTAAGTCCTGTCTCCACAAATAAAATAAAAAAGGAGGGAAAGCGGTCTCTAAAAAAGTTTAAAAAGTTTAAAAAGTATTATTTACCTTACCTCAATTGAATGCAATTTAATGTTTCTATTTACCTTAAATTAATTGAATGTTTTTATTCAAGTTAACTATTTGGGGGTGAGGGGGCGAGGCTGTGTTGTTGTGTTTGCTCCTACAGGAGTTGTTGTGTCCACCCAGTCAAGGATGTTGTGGCACCAATCCCCGAATCCAGTCTCAGGAATTTGACTTTACAGATGGCACAGTGTCCAATCTGGGCTCATTTGTGTATGCTTGATTGTTTACAGCTGTTATTTGGCAACAATGTCTGTTACTCCACACAAACACTCACTTGAGCAATGAATGAAGTAAAACTTATGGGTGCAATTGGCTAACATCACACACAATAATGTCTTTTGCTTATCTGAAACTTATGATATGGAAAATTTGCTTTCTATATGTTTATTTCCTGTCTGCACTCCTTCTGCAGTAATTCAAAACTTCAGGATTTGCTTCCTATTATGCTTTACACACCTCAATGGTAGCAGTCCCTGTAAATATAACTTGCGCAAAAGTAGTTAATTGTACATCTTCAAGTAAAAAAACTCACTGTCATTGCATTAGCTCACCTACTTTGAACTGCACAGCTTTTGAAGAGACTTTCACTTTGCCCATGTTTGGCTACCGCAAGGATGGTTTTTACATGTGTTCAAGAAACTTTTAATTATATTCCTGCTAATCTAGTGAAGCGCAATGCTGCCTCAGCTGACTGATTCCTGTTTTACTTTCTAAACAACAAATTCATCGCTTGAATTGTTCTCGATGTGGGGTCACACTGGATACCATTTGTGACTCTGACACAACCTCACTTAATAAAGCAGAATACGTAGTGCTAGCTTTGTCTATAGTGGGCATGCCAGCAATTGCTGCTCGCGCTCACCTTAATATTAACTCTGTTGCATGTAATTTAACAAAAATAATTAATGTTACTTCTTCAGCTATCTCAACAATCAACCACGAGATGCATGCGTTGAGGAAGGTTATTCTACAAAATCTATATTGTTTTAATTTGTTTGATGTGTCACGAACCATCCAGCACCAGCTTAATATTTTTACACAATTTGGCCTTGGATTTGAAAATTGATAAATTAGGATCTTGGTGGGAAAGCTTTTGGGCTTGATTGCCCACAGGCTTAATGGGAAAAATTCTATGCTATGTAGTCATTATTTGTGCTTTAATTAGTGGGTGCTGCTTTGTTCAATGTCTCCCTTCTCTTTGCAACATATGTATCACAGCTTTTGACCCTAAAACTTCTACATTGCCTTAGGGTCAAGTATATGCCCTGTATAAACAACTGCAAGCGTGCTCTTCTGATTATTATGAATCCTCTCCTAACTCCTTTTATCATTCTTCTTTAACTAATAAAACAAAAAAGAGTGAAATGTGGTAGTCACTGAGATCCTATGGATGGTGCTAGATGCTAGCAGCAGACTGCAGCTGTCTAGAAAACCTATATGGGGCCTCTTGGCTATTTGCATGATCTCATTCCCTATATCTTGGTGAATGTGGAAAGTCCCAGACTTTCCTGACTTATAGGTGACCTCATTTTACTAACATCACCACTAGTCTTAAGGATTGGTTGGGAGGATGTACCAATGTGGTTGGGAGGTTTCACCCATGTGGGATCTATTCTCCAATCCAGATGCTGTATCTATGTTGCCTTTGTCTTCTTGTAAAAACCCTATAAATGTAATAAACACTGCCCATGCAGTCAGACATCTTGACACTCTGCACAATGACTGGTCTTTGAAACCCATCAAAATAGCTTAAGTTTTATAGTATATTTTACTTACAGTAGTTTCAAAATAGCATTAAATAAATAGCATTCAGTGTATATTTCAGAAGAAGATACTCTATTCATGCCTGTGTCTAATCCCATTGTTTTGTGGAGTAAGAATTGGCAAGAATTCTATCTCTTTGCTGTCTTGTGACTTGGGCATTATTCTCCTAAGCATAGCCCTTACTTCCTGTACCTTTGGGATAGGACTTTACCTTCTAGTAAATTGAGCAGAGACTAGGTAGCATCAAGAGTTGTCATTAAATGGCCAGATACATTTTTTCCCATGAAATTTAGCATAGACAAAACATATCACCATGCATTTACTTGTAAAATACTGCAACTATGCCTATCTCCATAGTGATGGTGTGACACAAAATTGACATGACAATTCTGTTCATTCCTGGCATATGTATTTGGTTATGTTTTTGTGGGTATGGGTGCATAATCCCTGCTCTGTGGTGAAATTTCCCTTCAGAGAATAGCTTTAATAGTAACCAAGTTGTAAAACCAGAGATTTAATCTGGCATTTCCCATTGTTTCCCAATAAATCAAAAGGCTTAATCATGTTGGCAGTATTCAGGAGGTGCAGCTCTTTAGTCTTATCTTTGTAGTGTGAGAAGAAGTGTTAAATTAAAGTTTATGACTGAAATCTCATGGTGAAAAAAATGTCTTTGAAGGAAGGAAAGTGAGGAAGGAAAGTACCAGGCACCAGTTAAAAGGCGCCAATTAAAATGTCGACCAATCTTGGAATGCCTTTGAAGTGCTGGGAACCATTGAACTCCCTTGGAATGTTTCTGAAGTGGGGGGGGGTACCAATTGAACTGTTGAACTATCATGCACTTCGCGCATGATATGTCGATGTATGCCCTCGTGTTAGGGAGGTGTTAGCTGCGTGCTATGCACATATAAGGTAATGAATTGTAACCTGTGTTCTAGAAGGTAGATTGTAAATCAAGCCATTTGCATAATGGGGAAGGGGGGGTAGTTTAGGGTATAAAAATAAGAGTAGATGCTATGCTCTGTGTTCCTCATCCCAGCTGCCAAGGGGGGGAACCCATCTGCGCAGATGTATATCCAATAAAGCCTTTTTTCCTTGGATCAACTTTGAATCCTGGTGGTTTTTCTTTAGCCACAATCTCACAATTTGGGGGCTCGTCCGGGATCCTCGATGGTGGTCGACTGGAAAACGGGGACCAGGTAAGAGAGTGCCCACAACCTCCCATTGAGAGGCACCTCTCCCCGAATTCGGTCAGACTCCTGAGGTGACTGGGAATCCAGACGATCCTTGGAAAAAGAACTGAGACGAAGTGCCGGCTGAGAGTGCGTGAGAACGATCTGAGTTGGGGATGCCCACACATCCTTTGACTGACTGCGGAAAGTCCAGGAGTGATCAGATCAGGTAAACTTTGTTCCTTTCATTTGTAGCCCAAAAGAAAGAAGTCTTTAAACTCTCTGGGAGAATCCAGCGTCTGCTGGAGGACTGGGAAAAAGAGAGGGGTCCTTAAACTCCCTGGGGGAATCCAGCGTCTGCTGGAGGACTGGACTGGTGAGTCAAGGCTCTGGGAGTCTGAAAGAGTAGAAGATGGGAAAGGGACAGAGTGAGGGTCTTGGAGACCAGGAAGAAGCCTGTCTGGGACAGGGAAAATCTGACAATGGCAGAAAATCAATTCCGGTAGATTCGCCTCTGGGACAACTACTCCAGCAGTGGTTCTCCCCGAATCTAAAGGAATTCACCAGACGTCTTGAAGAGAAAAACATGATTTATCTTTGTCGAGACCGATAGCCAAAATATCCTTTGATTGATCCTAAATTTCCATATCACTGGAGTCCTGGGGGGGAAACCAGTACCTATTGGATGACTAAATTGCGGGACTATATTCTCCAACACAAAATGACTGAAATTTGAAGGTCCCATCCCTCCAATCAAGGGACAATACATGTCTCAACAGAAGAGCAATGAGAGTGAGACGGATGATTGGCTGCAGAGTCTGCCGCCCGCAAATCCTAATTTGATTTACGCACCCGCCAAAATTCCTATGGCACCACTGCCATTGCCGGTGGCACAACCCCCTTATCCACAGCTGAGAAAAAAAGTGGAAGGATTAAAGAGAAGTGTTCAGGATTTTCCATTCAGAGAAAAACCTGACGTGGATGCATTTCCTCTTAGGGAAGTTCCTAATGGGGTCAATGCTGCAGGCAACCTGGTAACAGTCTTTGTGGCTGTCCCCATAAAACCAGCCGAGTTGCGAGAATTGAAAAAGACTCTTCCAAAACTTCATGAAAATGCTCATGAGGTGGCCGAACAGTTAGAACCAAACAGAAGTCACAAATGATGGTTGCAGCTGTACAGGCTGCAGTGAAAAATGAGATGAAGAAAGGTGGGAATTTTGGGAAGGGTCCAATTGGAGAAAGAAGAGAGAATTTTGGGGGATACAATCAGGGAAGTTTTCGGGGCAGAGGAAGAGGTTCCAGAGGAAGAGGCATGGGAATGAGACAGCCTGGAATGGATAGGAGTTGCTTTAGGTGTGGGAAGGAAGGTCACTTTGCGCGCGAGTGTCCTACCAACCAAGAAGAGAGGAGTTATGCATTGTATGATGATTAGGGCTGTTCCGGCTCCTTTAAGAGGACCTGCGGGGAGCCATTGGTAAACATTTTAGTGGGTCCTAACCGTCAGGAGCGGCTGTTCCTGATAGACACTGGCGCAAGCTGGACTTCTGTGTGTGACCTGGTAGAGGGCGCACATAGATCCAAGAAGGTGATAAAAGTAGTTGGGGTGAGTGGAAAATCACAGGACGTGAGTGTGTTTGAACAAATCAGACTGGAGATGAATGAAGTGGTGACTGAAGCTGAAGTGTTGTATATTCCGGATTCTGGAGTGAATTTGCTGGGGAGAGATTTATTGCCTGTGTTTGGTATCCAGCTGTGGGATACCGGGAAGGGAGTAAGGATGTGTAAAATGACTGTGGAAAATGAGAAAGCAATTTCAGATGAGGTCTGGGCAGGAGGAGAGAAGGCAGGGCAAATGAACATTCAGCCGATTAAGATTCAAGTGCAGCCTGGGGTGACAAAGCTTTGGACCCCACCATATTCAATGAGTAGAAGGGGGAGAGAGGGGTTGATCTGAAGGATGCCTTCTGGGCATGCCCCCTTGAGGAGGGAAGTAGAGACCTGTTTGCATTTGAATGGGATGATCCTGAGAGTGGAAGAAAACAGCAGTTCCCTTTGTTGTTTGGACAGGCTTTGGAAAGTTAGTGTCTTTTGAGAAAAGGAAGGGGGATTATGTTGATTCAGTATGTGGATGATCTGTTGTTGACTGGAGAGAAAGAGAAAGAGGTTAGAGCAGCAACTGTAGCTTTGCTAAATTGGCTGAAGGAGCAAGGATTGACAGTTTCAAGGGAAACAATCCAGTTTGTGGAAAAGAAGGGGAAATATTTAGGGCATTATATTCAGCAGGGGGTAAGGTCCTTGGATCCTGAGAGGGTGAAAGGGATCATGAGCCTGGCTCCCCCCAGAAATAAGACAGAAGTCAGGAAGGCTCTTGGGGTATGGCAGAGTTTGGGTGGACCAATACACTGTGTTAGCCCAATTCCTGCACAGGAAGCTGGTGGGAAAAGGAGAGAGTATAGAATGGTTAGAGGGAGATGATGAGAGATGGGAGGGTTTAAAGAAGGCACTGCCATCCGCACCGGTTTTGGCTTTGCCCAATTTGAAGCTCCCATTTCATCTGTATGTGTCAGCAGCTCAGGGAACAGCACTAGGAGTGTTGGCACAGAAGAGGGGGGGGGGGCAAAACCAGCCCATCGCTTTTCTGAGCAAAACTCTGGAGCTGGTGGTGAGGGGATGGCCGGTGTGTGTGCAGGCTGTGGCTGCTACAGCTATGTTGGTGGTAGAGAGTAAGAAGTTAACCTTTGGGGGGGCCTTGTGGTGCATTCTCCTCATCAGGTCACTTCTGTGTTAAGTCAGTTGGCAACAACTTGTATGACAGAGGGGCGGATTCTCAAATATGAGACCATTTTGAGAACCAGCCCTGATGTAGAGATTGGGACAGACAGGAATTTGAATCCAGCAGAATTTTTGGAAGGAAGAAGACAGGAGTGGGAAGCTGAGGACCATGATTGTTTGGGGAGGCAGAGGTAGAAGTAGAAACACCAGAAGATATGGGTTTCCTGCTCATTTTAAACGCTTCAAAATCTTCAAATTCTTTTTAACTTTTAATCCAACTGGAAAAGTAGCCAATTATAATCCAAAATGGGAAAATCCAATAGTAAAAGGCCCGATGGCAAAAAAGAAAAAGAAAAAAGAGAAGAAGAAAAATCTTCAGGTTCTTCTAAACCCTAATCCAATTATGAAGTAATCCACAATAAAAAAATGAAAAATAAAAAGAAGAAAAAAGCCCCAAAATAATAATAATTAAGAAGAAGAGGAACAAAAATAAAATAAAAAAATAAAAAATTCCTTCAGGTTCTCCACACCTTAATCCAATTGGGAAATCTCAATAATAAAAAGGAAAAGGCAGAATGGTTCAAAAACATGGATGGAAAAAGCAAAAAAAATCCCAGTAAATAAAAAGAAGAAGAAAAGAAAAATAAAGAAAAAATTCTGAGGCTTCCCCTTTAAAATAAAAAGCAAAAATAAGAATATTACTAAAATTAAAATTTACTGAGAGGCTGGTAAGGAGGGGTACCACAACTGAAAAAAAGAAAACACTGCACTTTGTTTAATTGTCCAAGGCTCTTATTATGACTCTCTTCTCCACAAGCTTCAAAGCCAAGCCTCAAGTGTTGAAATGTTGATAAGAGTCCAGGAAAGCACCTGTAATAATATTCTGCTGCGCTCTTCCCTCTACCTTATCAAGTTGAAGTGTCCTTGAGAAGGAGTCTTTTCGCAGTTCTCTCCAATTCAAATAAAATATTTTCAAGCCTCTAGTTGGCAGTGTTACAAAGTTTCTTAATGCACTTCTCCCCCCCAGCCAGAAAAACTTAGTTTGAGTTAAGAAAAAAGAAAAGGTATTTACATGTATATATATAAAAAGAGAAAATAACCAAAGGGAGCCTCTGTCCTAAAAGAAAATTAAAAAATCAAAAAGGAGCATAAGAATATATATAAGGGAAAATTCAGTCCGGTACAAAATCACGCTAAAATCCAAAGAAAAAGTAATAGAAAGAAAAAAAAAAAGACCCAAGCCTCAATTTGACGTCCCTTTAAAATACGCCGCTCATACAGATTTGTCAAAAAAAAATCTCACAGGTTTCTTCTCATATTCAGAGTGTCCTCTCAAATCTCAGTGAATTTACAAAAAAAAAAAGACTTTCTCACCCAGCCGACACACTTTCACTTCCAGCCTCTTCCTTTCCGGAGCTGTCCCGACTTCAGCAGCTATGGAGGCTGCCTCTCCGCCGCCAGCAAAAGGACTTCTCCCGGATCAAACCAGGGACTTTGCGATGTCCCTGGGATCCAGAGAGTGTGCCCTTCATGGTCACCATCTCTACGGGACGGTTTAGGTCCATTGGGACCAACCAGGGGCGAAAATATCAGCTGCGATCTCGGAGTTCCGAGATTGCAACTGTATCGCCGAAACGAAGCTCCGCCTTCTCTCCGACCATGATTGTTTGTTGCAAGTAGATTTGATGACAAAGGTGAGGGAGGATCTGGAAGAGACTCCTCTGAAGGAAGGGGAAAGATGGTTTGTGGATGGATCAAGCAGGGTTGAGGAAGGGAAAAGGATGTCAGGATTTGCAGTCGTGACAGGAGAAGGGGAGGTCATAGAAAAGGGCTCCTTTCCTTCTTCATGGTCTGCGCAAAAATGTGAGTTGTTTGAAGAGGGCCTTGGAGTTGGCTGAGGGGATTGATGTGACAATCTGGACTGAATCCAAATACGCCTGGGGTGTGGTCCATACCTTTAGTAAGATCTGGCAGGAGAGGGGATTTATCAAGGCTGATGGGAAACAAGTTGAACAATTACAGCTTGTGGAACAGGCTTTGGAGGCCCTGCAACTGCCAAATCAAGTGGCAATATTAGAAAGGGAACACCCCAGAGGTAGTTGGGAACAGGTGGGCAGACAAGTGGGAGAAGGATGTTTGAAAGTAAACAAGAAAGCAGCAAGAAAAAAGGAAATGGGAGGGCGACCCCTAGTGGGCTGGCCTTTCCAGAGAGCACAAATTGATTTCACTGAATTACCAGAAAAAGGTGGGGGGATGGAAATATTTGCTTGTGACTACACTGGGGTCTCTCCATTCGAGATGCTAATGGGGTGACCTTACTTGGCAAAAATAGGGAATCCAATTCCTGAATTCAAAGATTTGTTCTTGAGGAAATATTTGCAAACACTGTCCAGGCCTATGTTTTCTCTCCATAAACAGGGACTATTGGTGCAACGACCACCTCTTGCTGAGAGCCAACATCCCTTTGAGACTGGAGATTGGGTTCTGATAAAGACTTGGAAAAGTGAGAAGCTGCAACCTAGCTGGGAAGGCCCGTACCAGGTGCTGTTGACAACTGAATCTGCAGTTCGCACTTGGGAAGGAGGCTGGACGCATTACAGCAGAGTCAAAAGGGCACCGGAACCTGAAAAACCTTGGAGGGCAGTTGCAGTGGACAGTCAGCCACTGAAGCTCACTTTGAAAAGATGAAGAAGTCTGAACCCTGGACTGAGTTAATTGTCTTTATTCTAGGACTAGGACTGGGAACTTCCTGGGGAAACGAGAATTCACATCAACCCCAGAATGTTACTTGGGTTGTACTTGATTCCCATTCAGATATAGTCAATTGGACTAGTGGAAAGAGCCCCCCCCCAATACTTGGTTTCCAGAACTGCAATTTGGCTTGGCAAGGGTCCTCTTGTCTACCATCGATCACGCATTCATAAAGAAGCACCATTTTTATGTCTGCCCCGGACATAAAACTGAAAGAAGCTATAAAAAGACTTGTGGACAGCAGACTAGTTATTAACTGAGTTTGAGTCAAGGATGGAACAAGAAGAGGGGGGATTGTGAGAAGAAGTGTTAAATTAAAGTTTATGACTCAAATCTCATGGTGAAAAAAATGTCTTTTTTCCCCCCAAGTTTTATTAATTTTTTTACAACAAACACATAAAACATAGGACATAACATGAAAACATCATCATTCTTCATAAATTTACAAGCAGTGTATCGGTTGGTTTACCACTCCTTTTTGTGCATCCATTTCATAGTCATCATAATAATGATGTTGCATAATAACTCATATCATCAATCAACAACCATATATCCCAATATCACTACTGAACAATCATTTGACTGTAATTTAACTAATTCATACTTAAGCGAGATAACTATAGTTTAATTAATTTATTTTATAACAGATCATAAAATCATACCAAATCTATCTTAATAAAATATTCTTAAAATATTATCAAAACCAAAAAGAGAAAAAGAAAAAAAATGCATATTCGTTATATCCTAGGTTTCTAAATATTCTATAATTATATTATATTATCTAACCATTGATAAAAAAGATCCCAAATTTCATAAAATTGTTTATCTTCTTGTTCTCTAATTTCAAATGTCAATCTGCTCATTTCAGCAGATTCCAATATTTTCTCAATGATTTCTTCCTCTAATGGTATTCTCTCACTTTTCCAATTTTTAGCAAGTGCAATCCTAGCCTCTGTTAATACATTTACAATCAAATATTTTACATTTTTATTATATATATCAGGAAATATTCCCAACAAAAAAAAATCTCCAGTTTCAAGTCGATATGTTTCTTTGTCATTTTTTCCAACCATATGCGAATTCTAGTCCAGTATTTCCTGGCCTCCTCACAAGTCCACCACATATGGTAATATGAACCAGGAATCTGATGACATTTCCAGCATTTTTCAGATTTGTTCTTAAACATTCTTGCAATTCTTGTCAGGGGAAAGTGCCACCTATAAAACTTCTTATACAAATTTTCTTTATATGCTGTTGACATTGTCATTTTATAATTTTGAGACCACAACTTTTGCCATTTCTCTAAATCAATCCCATATCCAAAATCTTCCCCCAAGTAATCATTGTTTCTTTAACTTGTTCTTCCTCCAATTTAATTTCCAACAAATTATTATATAATTTTTTGATCACTTTTTCATCAGTACCTGTCAATATCCTAAGTCAGTCAATTTATCATAGAATCCTTCCATTTTAGAATCTTTAAGATACCTTGCATGTATTTGCGCATATGAAAACCAATTCATCTTCATACCTTGTTCTTCTAAATTTTGCATCGCTTTAAGTTCACCCTTTTCATCCAGTAATTCCCCATATCTAACTGTTTGTTCCTTCTTATAAGTTATAGGATAAGAAAAAGCTTCAATAGTTGATAACCAAACTGGGATTTTCAAATAACATTGTTTCTTAATTTTCTCCCAATTCAACCATAACGATTCCCGTATATAATGCCTTCTAAAATAACCCTGCGATTTAATTCCCTTATACCATAGAAAAGCATGCCAACCCAATAATAAATCATGTCCTTCTAATGCCAACAATCTAGTCTTTCTTAACGTTATCCATTCTTTAGCCCACATTAAATTTGCAGCTTGATAATACAACTCCCAATTAGAAAGGCCAAATCCTCCTCTAATTCTAGCATTCTGAAAGAGTTTTAATTTTATTCTCGCTTTCTTACCTTGCCATATATACTTCAACACAATTTTATTTAATTCTTCAAAATAGTCCTTACCTAACCTAACTGGTATTGTTTGAAACAAATATAAAATTCTAGGTAAAATATTCATCTTAATTGTTGAAATTCTACCTATCAATGACAATTGTAAATTTTCCCATTTTTTCAGGTCAGATGCTGTCTGCTATTTAAGTTTAATTTCGTTATTCTCTTTCAGTGCAGCACATCTTGATGTCAAATGTATCCCCAAATATTTAACCTTGTTTGTAACTTGGATTTTCAATAAGTCTGCCAGTTCTTCTCTTTGTCTTAATAACATGTTCTTTGTCAAAATCTTTGTTTTGTCTTTATTTATTTTCAAGCCAGCCATCTCACTGTACATCTCTATCTTTCCCAATAGTTTTAAAGCTGTCTCTAGAGGATCTTCCAAAATAAAGACCAGGTCGTCTGCAAAGGCTTGCAATTTGAATTCCTCCTTTTTAACTTTCATTCCTTTTATATTTGTATCCTCTCTAATATTTCTATTTAACACTTCCAAAATTAATACAAATAAGAAAGGAGATAATGGACATCCTTGTCTTGTACCTTTTTTAATATTAATAGAGTCTGTGAATTCTCCATCTATCATTACTTTTGCCATTTGCTTATAATATATGGCTTCTATTGCTTGAATAAATTTTCCAGCAAAGCCCATCTGTTCCAATAATAAGAGCATAAATCTCCAATTCACATTATCAAATGCCTTTTGGGCATCTAAGAATATCAAAGCCATTTGTTTTTCAGGGTGCGAGGAGAAGGCGGAGCTTTGTCTCTGCGTTACAGCTGCGATCTCGGGGCTCCGAGATCGCAGCTGATATCTTCGCCCCTGGTCAGTCCTAACGGACCTAAACCGTCCCGTAGAGACGGTGACAGTAAGGGATGCGTTCTGTAGATCCCAGGGACATCGCAAGTCCCTGGTTGATCCAGAAGAAGCCCTTTTATCATGGGTGGAGAGGCAGCCATAAAGCTGCTGAAGCTGGGACAGCTCCAAAAGGAAGAGATTAGAAGGGAAAGTGTATCGGTTTGGTGAGGACTTTCTTTTTTATTGTTAATATTTGTCAAGGACACCCTAAGAATGAGAAGAAATCTGTAAGATTTTTGACTAAACTGACTTAGCGGCGATTTTTAAAGAGAAATGTCAAAGTGAAGCTTGGCTTTTTACTTTTACTTTTTTTTTTCTTTCTACTGAACTTCTATGGTGATC
>JAUCBL010000050.1:780000-1027500 GCA_033807585.1 Hydrophis major
GGCGATAGTTCTGGTATTTTTAAAGTCAATCTCATGTCCTGTGGCTTTGAGGTGTTGGACCAGGGAAGAGGTCGGTTCTTCCTTTTTGATTGAGTTCTTATGTTCTTCAATGCATGCACCTATTCTTCTGTTAGTCTGTCCAATGTATGTGGTGGGGCAGGCAGTGCAAGGGATTTCGTATACTCCTTGATTTTCTAACTCGATTCTGTCCTTAGGGTTTCTTAGGATGGTGGATATCTTTCTGTTTGTGCAGAATGCTGTCTTAATGTTGTGTTTTTGGAGGATCTTGCTGATTTTGTCCGTAGTGCCTTTTATATATGGGAGGAGGGCTTTGCCATTCTCTTGTTCTTTGTCTTGGATTTTGGCTGGGGTTTCTTTTTGGATTAAGTGGGTGATCTTCTTTCTTTGGAATCCATTGGCTGTCAGCACGCCGGTGAGAGTGTGTAGTTCGGTCTCTAGGTGTTGTTCATCGGCTAAGCATTTTGTTCTGGAGATGAGTGTCTCAGCTGCGGAATTGATCTGTGCTGGGTGGTGGTGTGAGAGTGCGTGTAGATAGCGGTTAGTATGTGTTTTCTTCTGGTAGATGGTGCGTCCTTCATCGAAACGTTGCCTAGATACTTCCAATCTTACGCGGGAGAAAACCCGAATAACCAAAGATCCACATACAAGTACCCGCGAGAACCTCAGAAAATATATATATATATATATATATATATATATATATATATATAGATATATATATAGATATAGATATAGATATAGATATAGATTATATATATATATATAGATTATATATATATATATATATATATATATATATATATATATATATATATATATATATATATATATTCTTTCTTTTTAGGGGGTAAGAAGGGGGAGTGGTTTTAGGAAATTTTGCAACACTGCCAACTAGAGGCTTGAAAATATTTGAAGTTGGGACCTGGGAAAATTTTTTTTTCTCAAGGCCACTGGAAGCGATAAGATAGAGGGAAGAGCACTGGAGGATGTTTATACGGGTGCCCTTTGGGCCTTCTATTATCAATTGAATATTTGAAGCTTGGCTTTGAAATGTGTGGAGAAGCCAAATAAGAGCCTTGGATAAATAAAAGGCTGTGGGTGCTTTTTACTTTTTATTTCTGATTAACTGTTCTATCCCTCCCCTCCAACCCCATAGCATTTTGTAATATTGGTATATTCATTTTTTATTTTATCTCATTTTTATTTTTTTTTAAAGGGGAAGCCTCAGAATATTTATTTTTTCCTTTTTATTTTTTCTTATTAGGATATTTGCCTTTTTATTCCTACTTTTGACTTATTTTTATGGCTATTTTCTATTTTTGAGGTCTCTCAATTGGATTAAGGTGGGAAGAACCTGAAGAACTCTTTTTTTCTTTCCTTTTTCTTTGCTTATTATTTTTTTTTTCTTTTTAATATTGTTGGGCTTTATTTTGTCTTTTTTCTCTCTCCATTTTTAATTTGTACTTTTGAAATATAATTGAGTATTTCACAATTGGATTAAGGTCTTGAAGAACCTGAAGAATTTTTCTTTTTCAATTTTGGGCCTTTTACTTTTTATTGGCTCTTTTTTTTTTCTGGTGTTTTCCTTCTTTCTAATTGGATTACAATTGGTCACCTTATTAATTGGATTAAAAGAACCGGAACACTCTGAGCTACGGAATGAGTAAGAGAATTTTACCTTCGGGCATTTCAACTTCTGCTCCTGTCTCCCCATCATATGGAGGTCGACTTTCAACAATGGCGAAGCAAGATAAAGCACAAGTGGATTTAACGACGGTTATGCAAGGGATACAAGATCTTAAAATGAGTATGGAACAAAGAATGGAGAGTATTGACAAAAGAATTGGGAAGATTGATGAAAAATTTGAAAGCGTTCAACAAATGATGGTGAATCACGATGAGAGAATCCAAAAAATAGAAGAGAAAGACAAACAAAGAGATGACATAATTGGAAATATTTATAGTAGATTAGCAACGATTGAACAAGAAAAAAGTGGGATGTTGAAGTGGGAGATGGACAGGTCAGAATTTTATCTTAGATTCCAAAATATTGAGGAGGAAAAAGGACAAAATTTGGCCACAGTAATGATTGAAATATTGGCTGGAGCCTTGGAAATAACAGAGGAAAAGATGATGGATGGAGTAGATGAGATATATCGAGTCTTCACAAGATATACGATGAGGAACCAATTACCAAGAGAGATTCATGTCAGATTCACCAAAAAAACTATTAGAACCCAAATATTACAAGTGGCAAGAGAAAAGGTGTTGAAATATAAAGATAAAGAGATTGTGGTCTTAAAACAAGTACCTAGAAAAGTGAGAGAGATTAGAAGAGAATATTGATTTTTGACTAAAATGCTATTGAAAAAAGAGGTGAACTATAGATGGCTGATTCCAGAAGGATCAATGTTTACGTGGCAAGAACAGAGACATAGAATTGATTCAATTGAGAAAGCAGAAATATTCTACAAGGAATTTTTTGAAAGAAGAGAAGGGGAGAGAGAAAAAGATAATATCTCAACTGAATTTGAAGAGGTCCAAATGGAAATGGGAAGAGAGGAAGGTGCAGTAGGTGCAGTAGGTGGACAAGTGGAGATTAAAGAACAACGTGAAGTAAGATCCACGAGAGCTGTTAGACCTAAATACAAAACATAACCATGGAGGGAAAAAAACTGATTTCTATGAATATAAATGGACTGAATTCAGCTACTAAAAGAAGAAAAACTTTCCACAAATTAGAGAAGCTAAAATTTGATATAATCTGCCTTCAAGAAGTTCACATTAAAAAACAACATGAACAATTACTGGCACGACCAAAATTAGGGAAAATATTTACTTCTTTGACTTACTGTAAAAAAAAGAGGAGTGGTTTTGTATATTAAAGAAACCATTCCAGCAAAACTGATTTATACTGATGAAGAAGGAAGAGTATTAATGGTTGAAATAGTGGACAATAATACAAAAACACTCTTGGTTGCAATTTATGCCTCGAATGATAAACAAGAAGAATTTTATAAAAAATTACATATGAAAATGATTGAACTGGACTATGCTAATATACTTATGATGGGAGATTTCAATGGAATTGTAGACAATAAACTGGACTATACAGCAAAAGCAACACGACAAAATAGGAAGACCCTCCCTAAATCCTTTTTTAAAATGACAGATGAATTAAATCTTAAAGATACATGTAGAGAAAGAAATGCTAAAACTCAACAATATACTTTTTATTCCAATAGACATTTATCATGGTCCAGAATAGATATGATTTGGACATCAACAGAATTATTATCCAATATTCAAGAAATAAATATTGAAACAAGTACATGGGCAGACCACAATCCAATGATAATTAAATGGAAAGGACAAAAAAGAAGATCTAGATGGACATTAAATAACACTATTTTAAAGGAAAAAAAACTTTATACAATGGATGGAAAAAGAATTGGCCGCCTTCTTTAATGAAAACAAAAAAGAAGATACTTCAATACAGAATGTTTGGGATACAATGAAGGCATATGCAAGAGGATTAATAATAGACTATACAAAGAAAAAGAACATTAGGAAGAGGTGAAAAAAATGTCTTTGAAGGAAGGACAGTGAGGAAGGAAAGTACCAGGCACCAGTTAAAAGGTGCCAATTAAAATGTCGACCAATCTTGGAATGCCTTTGAAGTGCTGGGAACCATTGAACTCCCTTGGAATGTTTCTGAAGTGGGTGGGTGGGTGGGTACCAATTGAACTGTTGAACTATCCTGCACTTCGTGCATGATATGACGATGTATGTCCTCGTGTTAGGGAGGTGTTAGCTGCGTGCTATGCACATATAAGGTAATGAATTGTAACCTGTGTTCTAGAAGGTAGATTGTAAACCAAGCCATTTGCATAATGGGGAAGGGGGGTAGTTTAGGGTATAAAAATAAGAGTAGATGCTATGCTCTGTGTTCCTCATCCCAGCTGCCAAGGGGGGGAACCCATCTGCGCAGATGTATATCCAATAAAGCCTTTTTTCCTTGGATCAACTTTGAATCCTGGTGGTTTTTCTTTAGCCACAATCTCACAGTAGTAATAGAATTTATAATGTGTTGTGCGATCCTGTGACCCAAAACCATTATGACCAAATGAATTCTGAAAACAAACACCAGTACCTCAAGGAAATGCAAAATGCTGGCTCCAATAGACAGACTAGGAATCCAAACATTTAGGGAAAGTGATTTGTAAAGAGTTATGAAAAAGGTATTGCCAATAAATTGACTATTATGAGAATTCTTTAAATATAAAAAATAAAAATCCAGAAACCAGCCAGAGATTTACCTAGGGGCCTAAAGAATCCTTAAGGAAGAGGTAGGATAAGCTCCTGTGTGCTTACTCACAGTGATGTTTGCTTGATATGCTGTAAACAGCCTTGCAGTTTATGCAACAATATGATTCAGCAAACCAAGGGTAATAGCACTAGAGAAGTTGGTCTCTCTTTGAAATACATTTTATTTGGATGGTGAGATTCTTCGTATTTTTGGAAGAAACATCCATCCAATATATTTTAATAGCAGCAAAGTACCTTCATTTTTAATCAGTTGGTGAACACTGCTGCGCCCGCCTAAATCTGTGGCAAGCCTTTGTGATTGCTGGATAGGAAGTGCTGAAATAAATCATTAAACCAAAGCTCGGATAGAAAAATTATCTACCTTGGAAAGGGGTCGTTCTTCCTTCCCTCATTGGATACAGTGGGTTTAATTGACAGGTTGCCTTTTAAGAGTTTCCCGCAGATTGTCCCGCCCCGACCCCTTTCACCTTAATGCCACCAGCTTTAAAACGGGCATGCCAATACAAAAAGGGGAAAGTTCTATGGGGCGGCATAGCCGCCCAATGAGGAGACAACATGTGCAGCCTTGCTTGTTTACAGCCAATGGGGACGCACAGCCTCAAATCTTTCGCGCTACCGCCTTTTTATCAGTTTTAACCAAGCAGCAGGACCAAGGAATGAATGACAGTGCCGCCATCCAATTGTCAGTAATCATGTACAAGAAGCGATAGGCAATCATATAAGTGAGATTTGAGAGACATTTTTGTTGCCCATTAGAAGGCAGGCTTTGACATAAACCCCGCCCTATCGGCTTGATTTTCGCGGAGTAGCAGGTGTACTACTCCATCTGCGCCTCTTCACCCAATGGTAGCACGAGAGTGCTTTGAAGGACACCACCTCTTGACAAATAGATCCCATGCATTACTATTAATGACAGCTGCGGCTGCGTCATCCCTCCCTCCCCGTTCCCCCTTGCGTCCACTTCCTTATTATCCAATCGAAACGGTAAGAGGCTTGAGGAGTGGGAGGATTAGCCAATGTAGCTCAGGGGAGGGCGGATCGAGAGAAAGTAGAAAGGGGAGGCTGACGCCATCTTGGATGCCGCGGAGCCCGAGAGACGGGGGCGAGAGAAAGAGTTTAGGAGTGGAGGGAGAGAGACCCGGAGACGCCGGTGAGACAGCGGGGCTTGCAGGTGCCTACGGGGCTCTGTAGGGGGCGGGGCCAAAGTGTTTGTTGGGGGCTCCAATGGGGGGTGGACGATGTTTAGGGCAATGTTCTTTTAAGTGTTGGGGGGGTGGGGTGTCTCTGGCGTTGAAAGGGAGCTCCTCCGGGGGCCTCGAGTTTCACGTGGCGACGATTAATGGGGCCCTGGAGAAGGGGTTGGTGTTTTAAAGGTGAGCCCCTCAGCTGTAAGCATTGGGGTCCCTGAGGCCAAGGCAGAGCTGGTGTGGCAGCCTCGGGTGGAAAAGCGTGGATTGGGATGCCGTGTGTTGCTCTAATCTTATTTACTGGTGATGCTGAAGGATCTGGGGTCTATGCAAGAGGGAGCAGCGAAATCACTTAAAAGTTGCAACCAGGTCAGACGCTCTGCCTGGAAACAGAATGCTTTCAGAAGAATCCCTAACCCATTTTCAGTGTTGCTTGGGGAGAGATGTAAGTCTGGGAAAGAAAGCTGTAGAAATGTTCTTCCCAGAGAGTAGCCTTCCTTGATTTGGGGTCGGCCCATTAGCCTGTCAGGGCAAAAATCCCTCCAACTACAAGAAACTCAGGTAGGAAATAACGTATCAGTGGAGTTTCTCTTAAATACTTGGATAATACCGAATACGTAGACCTTTATTCCTTCCAGTGCATTCTGCCTTGGTGAAGATTTTAGTGGGCTTTGCCTCCATGCTTCACAGAGTCAAGAGCTAGAAACCTTTCCGGAATTTTTAAGATGCAGAATTCTGCACTCTGCCTGATTTCTGCATGTAAATAACAGTAGTATCGTCTTTGGATATCCCCTTGCCAGAAATGATTGTACTGGTTGAAGGTTTATGAAGTTTGAACACATGTGGAGGATTCCAGACTTGTGGAGACCACCATAGTAAATATTGTAAATATGCCTTACAAAATTTATTTCAAAAGAAAAAATGGGGGAAAAGTCCCAACAATGTAGTTATCTAAAAGTTAAAGCTATGTTGCCAAAAATATAACACTGGGCTGTTGTTTAGTTGATTTTAATCTAAGAAATTTTCTCCCTCTTTGATAATCATTAATATTGAACATCATATCAACAGTGTGGTGCTGGGCTTCCGGTTTCGCGTGGCTTCGGGGCAGCAGGAATTCGCGACAGCTCGCGATTCCTGCTGTGCTAGCCGTCGAGGTACCCCCGATCCAGATGGGTCAGGGGGATATGGCTGCCCTGTAGGGACAGCTGAAGAGAGAGGGGAGTCGGATAGGGGGGTGGGGGTGTCGCAGACCCCCCCCTTTTGCTGGAAAAACCCCTTTTTCCCAAGGCGGTGGAGCGGCGGTCAGCAATGGCCGCCACGAAGAAGCCAGCAACCGGGTAAGACTGCGCTGGAGGAGAAGAGTGAAAGTGATGTCTGAGTCGGGTCAAGTAACATTCTTTAAATTGCCTGGAACTGAGCTGTTTGAATTGCTGGAGGATACATTGTATCCCTAAGAAGAGCGAAAGCGGCGGAGAAGCTGTTAAAGGGAACTTTTTTTTTTCTTCACTCTCCCACCCCATGGAAACAGCAGAAATGTTTGGATATATTGGACATCGAAAGTGAATTGTTTTGAGAGTTGAAGCTAAGGAACAAAAGGATTTTTGGATATTGAAAAATTTAAGAAATTGGAAACCCTTGTTGGAGGTATGGATTTCTGATTATTTAAAATTGACATTTTAAGTGGGAAGGGAGAGGAAAAAAAATTGGAGCAGAAGCTGAAAAAGGAGATTGCCTAGAATCCCAAAGAAAGATATATGGTAATTGGACCTCTTTGACTAAACATTAACCCCAGAAAGAGAAAGAGAAGAAGGAAGAAAAGTATTAACTTTTGGAATTTTTTCTTTTTTTTTTTAATTGTTTTTGATTAAAAATACTGGTGGTTGTTTTGGGAAAAGTTTCTCTTTTCATAATGGTATTGTTTGTGGATGAACTAAAGACTGAATATCAAAAATATAAAAAGGAAGATTCTTTGGGCGCTTTGTTTCAATTCTTGGAAATGGCGTTATGTACTTATGAAAAGTTGATTACGCAGCAGAAGGACTGGGACAAGGAAGAAGAGGAAGAAGAAGCCATCTTTGATGAACAATGGGTCCCTTCCGGAGAGGAGGAGAAAAAGGATAAGAAAAAGGGGATTTTAAGAATTGTAAAAACAACCAAAGGAGAGAAAAATGAGCGAAAAGGTGGAGGCAAGGTTAGAAAGCAGAGGAAAAGGAGTGGAAAAAGAGAGAAGAAAAAACAAAGGGGTAAAAAGGGCAAGGAGAAGAATAAGCAGGAGAGAAAAGGGGGGAGGAGAGGACTTGGTGGGGGGAAGCAAGATCTAAAGAAAAAAAGTTTATTTAGAGACAATGGGTGAATTTAACTTAGGATAAGAGAGGGATTCTGGAGGGTACATAGGTTTGTGTTTTTATATGTGTATTTAGAGTATAAAATTCATTATGTAATTTTAGAATCTTTTAAACAGAATCCCAAGAAAAATTGTTACACGAGGTACTCTTAAGTGAGGGTAATGAGTTATAGATGTTACTCCAATTGGTGTATAGAAGTATAGTAAAAGAAAAAAGATGAATGGATAGTTGGAAATAGAACAAAGAATGTTATTGAAAATGGTAATAAGATATGGAAGGATATATAAAGGCTTTGTTATGGTTTTTTTTGGATTTTGTATATTGATAAAAGGCAATAAAATTTTAATTAACAAGAAATAATTTGGATGAAAAGGAGAAGTAGGGATAAGATATGAAGTTAAATAGATAAAGTATTGATATTATAATTTGGAATTGTTATGCTCTATTGGTTTTTTACTATTATTTTTTCATAGAAAAGAATTTATAAGCTGTTATGCCTTGATTCTTTGTGCATTGTTTTTATAAAAATGGTTTTTATATATATATATAAAAAAAGAAAATGATAATAAGATATGGAAGGATATATGGGGTGAATATGATATTTGAATTTGTGTCTGTGTGAAGAGTTTTAACCCAGGATCAGACAATCTTCAGAAAAAATCTTTTAGTTTTGTTTATGTTTTGTGTTTTGTATGTTTGTGTATTGTGTCTTTTGTAAAATTGTTAAAAATCTTTTTTTAAAAAAAAAAAAAAAAAAAGAATTAATAAAACCTTGGAGGAATGTAATTGTAAACAAGTCAGAAAGAAATGAATATGATGACTATAAAATGGATAAATATAGAAAAGAAATGAAATTGAATAAGAGTAAAGAGAAATAATGAGAAATTTGCTGAAAGATATTTATGTGTCCATATGGAAATGGGATAAATTAGAATTATGTTGTATAAAAATAATGTTTTATCCGACTTGTAAAAATTTATAATGTTAAGAGGTTTTATGTACTTAATGGTTAATGATGTGTTGTTTGTCTTTAAAATTAATAAAATTTGTTTCAAAAAAAACCCAGTGTGGTGCTATACAGACCCAATCCCTGCTACATTTGCTGAATCCTAGTTTCAAATGGACAGATTATTTCAGCAAACACATTTTCTTTTTATGTATTTTGTTTTAAACTCTGCTTACCTGTTCATATCCACCTGCAAAATTGTTCAAAACAAACCATTGTGCTGAGCCAAAGGGCACTGGTGGGCAGGGGAGCAGCTGCAGCCAGCTGGTGAACCCTCCCTGGCTCTTCCCCGAAGTGCCTCATACCAGCTGAATCCCCTGCCGCGAATGCTGCCACCGCTTCCCACCTTGCTTGGGATGCTTGCGGCAGCACTTTGGACAGGATGGTGGCAGCAGTGGGGGGTGGGCTAGTGAGGCTTCCAAGAATTCTCCCTGGCTCTTCCCCAAAGTGCCTCGCACCAGCCGAATCCCCTGCCCTGAATGCTGCCACCACTGCTCCCCACCTTGCTCAGGATGTCTCCCAGGGACAGGAGTTCGGCCAAGCTACCTGCAAAATCATCTGTTTCTCGAGGAGTGCTTGTGGAGAGAAGCAGCCAGAGACACTTGTCTCTCAAGAGTCCAGCCAAAGTTTCCCATGCTGCTGCTGTGAGTGCTCCTTGAGAGAGAGACAATTTTGCAGATAGCTTGGCTGAACTCCTGTCCCTGGGAGTCAAAGCGCTGAAGCGCGAGCAGCATGGGAAACTTTGGCCGGGCTCCTTGAGCAAAGGCGGAATGCTGATGCCGGGCAAATGCAAGTAGCATGGTGCTCCCGCACCTTCCAGCCATCTCCATTGCTGCTTCAGACCACCTGTGCCGCTGTTCCCCTCTTGCTACAACAGCACCATTACCTCGTCCTGGCTGGTGACGGCTGCGCTGCTTTTTGCACGTTGCACCACCCACAAATTTGCACATTACACGTGCCACCCCCTACAGTGGAGATTTCCAACCCCACCACGGGCTGGTCCCATATTCCAGAGCTGCAGTAGTCACAAGACTGGCCCTTTGGTTATCCCAGAGCTGCTCCGGGATGACCAAAGTGCCATTCCTGTGACTACTGCAGCTCTGGAATATGGGACTGACTTTCCCACCAATGTCAGCAAGCCATGTTAATGGTCTGCGGGATTTAAAATTAAGAGTTTGGTGGTCCCTGAGGTCCAAAAGGTTGGCGACCCCTGGACTAGAAGACCTCTAAGGTCCCTTCCAGCCCTATGATTCTGTGTTCTCTCTGGATATTCTGACTGGCCCCATTCAGCTGCAGTAGTCCTCTTTGAAAGATCAGTGATAAAATAACTAGACATTGGCAAAAGCTTGAAGCAAGGCCTCCTCTCCTGTTGGAGATATTGTTCAACCTTTGTGTGCTTCTGTTTCCTACAGTGCTCTCTGTTCAAAAGGGAACAGTCTTTGTCAATTTCACCTTTTTTCCTTTTATATCTTCATCCTCACATCTTACAGGAGCCTGAGAGAGAGCATTTTCTATTAGACCACCTATAGTGAGTTCATAACAGGGAGGATATTCATGGCTAGATTCTTAATCCAAAGCTCAGTCCCTTAGCTGCTGCAGTGTTAGCACTGAGAGAAACAAGGCTATTTGCATCAAGAAATGATGTCTCTTCTGAGAGGTCATATGCCAGCGAACTACAGGATGGTATATCCTGAAGGCTGCCATATATATGTGACCCAATATTAAGAAAATATGGAAGAATGTTAGGGGGATTAGGTTCTGGTTAAGGAATTCTTATTACCCCTTCACAACACCCTGTTCTCTGCAAATGGCATTTCAGTCTTAGCTGTTCAGGCTTATTTGTCATTACAACAACTGTATTCATGGTATGTGTTGCAGCAAGTTGCCACTAATATCCATGTTTTATGTTGGTTGCTTAGAGTATCTACATAAAGGAGAATATGAAGAACTGTATAATTACAAAGATAATTAGGGGCCTGGAGGCTAAAACAGGAACTGTTGCAGGAATTAGGTGTGTTTAGTTGGGGTGACATGATAGTGTTCCAATATCTAAGGTACTGCCACAGAAAAAAAGAGATCAACCTGTTCTCCAAAGTACCTGAAGGCAGAACAAGAAGAAATGGATGGAAACTAATGGAGAGAAGCAACCTAGAACTAAGGAGAAATTTCCTGATAGAACAATTAAATCAGTGGAATAACTTGCCTCCGGAAGTTGTGGATGCTCCGTCAACTGGAGGTTTTCAAGAAGAGACTGGATGGCCATTTGTCTGATATGGTATAGGGCAGTGATGGCGAACCTTTTAGAGACCGAGTGCCCAAACCCACTTATTTATCTCAAAGTGCCAACACGGCAATTTAACCTGAATACTAAGGTTTTACTACCTAAAATAATGATAAACAAGGCAGAGTTCAGCTAATTGTTCTAAGAACAATGTGATAAATGCACTTTTATCCCCCTTCATTTTTTTTCTGCTTTTGAAATATGTTTAGCAACAAAAAAGGAAAACTTTTGTAATATAATTTCTCTTTCCTCCTCTCTTTCCCTCCCTCTCTTTCTTTCCCTCCCTTTCACTTCCCCCCCTCTCTGTTTCCCTCCCTCCCTCTGTCTCTGTTTCCCTCTCTCTCTCTGTTTCTTTCCCCCTTTTTCCCTCCCCTCTCTCTCCTTCCCCCTCTCTGTCTGTTTCTCTCTCTTTCCCTCCCTCCCTCTCTCTGTTTCCCTCTTTCCCTCTCTGTCTCTTTCCCTCCCCTCTCTTCCTCCCTCCCTCTCTTTTCTTCCCTTTCTCTGTCTCTTTCCCCCTTTCCCTCCCCCTCTGTTTCTCTCTCTTTTCCTCCCTCTCTCTCTCTCTCTGTTTCCCTCCCTCTAATCGTAATGGACTCCAGGAGGAGGGGAACCCATCTCTTCTATTGTGAAGTGTGCTAAATTTCACTGTGCTGTGCAAGGTGCTGTGAGAGCAGCAGGCAGGCCATGGAGGCAGCAACAGCAAATGTACCGCGATGAAGGCGGAATGCTGTTTCATGCAAAGGCAAGTGCGGGGGCGCTTCGCTCCCGCACTAAGGCGAGAAATGCGATGGAGAAATGTGATGGAGCTGGGCTGGGGCAACGGCGCGCATGCCCACAGAGAGGGCTCTGAGTGACACCTCTGGCACACTTGCCATAGGTTCGCCACCACTGGTATAGGGTCTTCTGCTTGAGCAGGGGGTTGGACTAGAAGACCTTCAAGGTCCCTTCCAACTTCCATTATTCTGTTAACTGTATCAAAATGAAAATGAATCTGTAGTGGACTTTGTAGGCCAATGTAGGACTTTGTGGGTCAATGCAGGGATGGTGAAATTTGTAAAAAAAAATCTGTATAATGGATGAATTAGGAACATGAAAAATTTACTTCAAGTCCTGTTTGGACTAACTGTGATATTTTGGGTCACCTTTTGGAACAGTTAGAATAGTGTTTGTTTCTGAAGTTAAGCTTGTTTCTTACACTTGTTTCAGTAGAATCAATGCCCACTGTTCCAGTTGTGCATCTTTTTTCTTCCAGGTATCTCACTATAAGGTAACTCCAATCCTGTCGGAGTGTTTCTTATAGCAAACCATCAGCTTCTTGGATTTAGTTAAATACAGTATATTAGTCTAGACTAGGGGTCCCCAAACTTGGCAACTTTAAGACTTGTGGATTTCAACTCCCAGAATTCTCCAGCTGGCTGGAGAAATCTGGGAGTTGAAGTCCACAAGTCTTAAAGTTGCCAAGTTTGGGGACCCCTGGTCTACTCTAGACTACAGAGAATAGATAGAACAAGACTCTTTAATGCTATATTGTAAGCCCATGTTTCTTAATCTTGTCAATTTGAAGATGTGTGGACTTCAACTCACAATGCTGGCTGGAGGATTCTGGGAGTTGAAGTCCACGTATGTTAAAGCTGCCAAGGTTGAGAAACAGTGCTGTAAACATGCTATTGCTCAGCTGGGAAATTTGAGTGGTGGCAGCATAGAGAAAAGAAAGTGTTTCTGTATACAGCAGATTAGTAAACTTTCAGATTCTGCTGCCGCAAGTTTTGGAAATGATGTATAACAGAGGTAGGTTTAAAAAAAAAAAAGCAACCTACGGAAGTAGGCTTATCAGGTACATCTGTGATCACTCATTTCTGCAGTTTATTTTGCTATTTATTGATATTACTGCAGCATTTTCCAGTCTGTTGCAGTTCAGATGTGTTTCCATCATCTCCAGCCGGCAAGCTAGATATTACAGGAATTAAATCCAACAGTAGCTTCGTTCTTATGATATTGTCTCAGGGCAGGAATGGGGAACCAGCTTTAGACTACAATTCCCACAATCCAGTTGGCTGAAACAAATGGGAGCTGGATTCTAAATATTCTCCCTTGTAAGGCTGCAACAGGTCAGGAATGGGAGTTGCTCTTGTCCTAGCTGCTTGGACTGAGTCTGTTTAAAAGGCTTATTAGCCTAGCTCTGCCCACTCTGGGTGGTTCCTCCCATCTTTTGACTCAGTCCTCAGCCAGGATGGACACAAGTCACTGCCTCTCCTGCCTTTGTGTTTTTTCCAAAGGCAGCCTTCGTGAGAAAAAGAAAAAGCCTCAAATTTTTGAAAACACACGGCTCCAACTCTCAGCTGTTCTTCGGAGCCATGCAACAGCTGAGGCTGCTCTGGCAGTCCGGAGCAGCCTGCAGAGGGCCGCGGGGCTGTTTTTGGGCCTCCGCGGTGAAGAGGCCGCAAATTGTGGGCGGCCATTTTTTGGGGTGGGCGGCTTCGGCCCGCTCTGTCCTGAGCTGCGGGGCCATTTTGGAGCTTCCGTGGTGAAGAAGCCACAGTTTCAGCGGCCAGCTTTGGAGCTGTCCCTGCCCTCCAGGGAGCAGCGAAAGGCCGAGGATCCCCTTCCAGGGCTCCTCAGTGAAGCAAACAGCCTTGTGGCTGAAGGCAGCCAGTTTGAAGACCTCATGGCTGAGGGTAGCCATTTTGAAGACTTCCTGAGCCAGAGGTAGCCATTTTGAAGAGGCTCAGCCTGCTCCTCCATAGCCACTCCTGCGCCTCGGCTAGCACTAGGCCATTGGCCTCTAGTCGTTGCTAGGCCAGAAGACAACAAATGTTAGGGGCTGTTTAAAATCATTCTGGTGGGGCAGTGGTCCCTATCCCGAAGTAGACCAGGGACTTCAGGCTTCGTGCCAAGCCTGGTCTATATTTAATAGCCCTATTAAGCCCCAAGGGGTGTGAGTCCCAGTAGGAAGTGTTAAAGCATCCTACTGAAGATTGCATTAGGGCTGAAGAAGAGTGGTTGTTGGAGGTAGGGGATTAGAAAGAAATATCCCCTGAATTTGTTGAAGAAATCCTTTCGTGTGTTCTCCTCCTTACACAGGACTACAAGTCCAGAGAAGGCCTTTCTGCTTTCAAGATGGCGGACGCCCCTAGAGACAGCAGAGCCTCCAGAGCGACAAGATCACATAGGGCAGCTCCAGCTGCTTCAAGTAAGGGAAAGCAGCCAGCAAAAAAGGCCTCCAAAGCGGAGGAGAGGGATATTTCCAGGCGCCATCAGGCTTTAGAGAAGCATATTACCAAGGTACAACAGGCCTCTACAATCAGATCTCCAGAAAGAGTATCTTCTCCTGCATCGTATCACAGTATGGTGGACCTTCAGGATCAAGAACCTGGACCTTCCTCCAGGACCATTGTCCAGACTTGGTCCCCTGATGCAGCTGGAGGGGAGGCTTCTCTTCATCCCTCAGCTGAGGGAAGTCATCATGGTGATCCTCAAGGAGGATTCAGGGCTGTACCTTGGCAGTACCGTGAGTGCAGTAGGCCTGGGGTGGAGGCCTCTTTTACTCCTACTGCAGCTGGCCTTACAGCTGTTGAGCCTTCTGAGTCAGATGTCCTGGTCAATCTGCAGCTCTTGATTGATAAGGCTATCAGGAAAGGTATCTGTGAAGGGTATTCAGAGGTTTGCCCGTCATTCTTCAGTGGCTTCTGAAGTTTCGGAAAGATGATCCTGGGATTGAGAGGCTCTACTTTCAGAAAGGGGTTCCTTGATTCAAGAATGTGTTTCTCCTTGGAGTTCCGGTTTGCAGTGCTTCGGGGCAGGCAGGAATCCGCGATCATGCGCAGTTTCTGCCTGCGCTCGCCACTGGAGTGCCCCGAGCCACCCGGCTTCAGGGCTAAGCCACCCCATAGAAGGTAGTGAAGACAGGGGAGATCAGGCAGGGTCGAGAGGAATCGCACCTCTCCTCCCCAGCCAGCTAAACTCCCTTTTCCGAAGGCGGTAGAGCGGTGGTCAGAAATGGCCGCCTCAAAGAAGCACTCAGCTGGAAAAGAAAGTGCAGGAGGAAGTTAAGAAATGAAAGTTTTTTGGCTGACCGGGACACAAAGTAACAACTAAGGTACCCTGGATTTTAAAATTTGCAAAAGATACATTGTTCCCAAAGACTTGCAAGTGGCGAATGAAAGTTAAAAGGGAAAGTTCTTTTTTTTTCACTTTCCTTCCTAACGTTGACAGTGAACAGAAAAGAATGAGAAATCGGAAAAACCCGTTTTGGCATCAATAGGTAACTAAACTGGATAATTAAATGTCAAGGGGATAATAAGGATTTCTGAACATTTAAAAAAAAAATGTTTTTTTGCTGTAAGTGGGAAGGGAGAGGAAAAGAATAGGAGCAGGATTTGGAAGACAGGAGGAGATTGCCTAGAACTAAAAAGAATTATTAAATACTAACAAGACTTCTAAAAGATACATTTTAACTGGAATTTGGTAACTAAACAGTAACCCCAGGAAGAGAAAGTGAAGAAAGAAGAAAGTGTTAAAAGAAACAGCTTATTTGGACTGTTTGGCAATTTGGGGACTTTTGGAAATTATATTTGAAGGACTAAAAACATTTGGGTGGTTGTTTGGAAAAAAGTTTTTTTTTCTACAATGGCGTCGCTTGTGTATGAACTGAAAATTGTATTCAAAAAATATAAAGAGGAACAAGAAGGGAAGGGCTCTCTTGGCTCTCTTTTTCAATTCTTAGAAATGGCGATTTGTACCTATGAGAAACTGACTGCGCAACAAGATGATTGGGACAAAGAAGAAGCCATCTTCGATGAACAAGTAACTTTACTTGGGGAAGAAAGGGGAAAGGAGGAAAAGAAAATGGAGACTTTAAGATCTAAAAAAACAACCAAAAAAGGGAAAAATAAGGTGAAAAGTGGATATAATGTTAGAAAACAACAGAAAGGGGGAATACAGAAGAGGGAAATGGAGGTGGAGAGACAAGGGGGTAAAAAGGGCAGGGAGAAGAAGCAAGGGAGGAAGGAAGGGATGAGAAGTTTCAGTGGTGTGGAGCAAGATGTAAAGAAACAGGATTTATTTAGAGATAATGAGTAAAATTTAATTGAAAAAGGGATTCTGCAAAGATACATAAGATTGTATTGTTATTTTTGTGTTAGAAATAATGTTAGAAAATTGGAAACAACATGTGATTAAAAGGTGGGATAAAATATTCAGTGTAATTCAGTGAAATTTTTGTGAACAAAAGGAAGGCAATGAAATAAATGAGAAAATTGAATTAGGAAGGAATGGGAACATTTTAATGACACAATGTTTTAAAATATAAGTGAAGTGGGGGGAAAATAACTATGGAAAGTTTATAAGTGTTCCCATAAAAGTATGATATTCAACTGAAAAGTAATGTGTAAAATGTTCAAGATTTAAATGAATATTAATATTAATGATAGATTTGAATTGGTATGGATTGTTTTAATTATATTACATATTTATAATCTTTTCTTTTTAAAAAAATATAGTGTGTAACTTTAGAATGTACTAAGCAGAATCCAAATGGAAGTTATGTACTATACTAAGAGTTATAAATTTAGGGGAAAGAGATAAAGGCGTCATACTCCAATCAGTGTCCAGGAGAAATTTTGTTTAAAGGGAAAAGATAATAGATAGCTGGAAACAGAACAGACAAAGAATAATAAGCATAATGATCTGAACTGAGATGAGATAAAATAAAATCAAGAAAGTTAAAAGAGGGGAAAAGCTATAGAGAAAATGTAAAATGGCAATAAGATATGGAATGGTATATAAAATGAGCATGAATTTGAATTTGTGTCTGTACAAAGAGATATAACCCGGGATCAAGCTGCCTTCAGAAAAGATGTTTTATGTTTTTATGTTTTATGTTTTGTTTGTGTATTGTTTTTGAAAATAAATTTTTTTTTTTTTTTAAAAAAGAATGTGTTTCTCCTTCTGTTTCGGCCTATGCTCCTGTGGTTGCTACTGGCATTCCTTGGTTGGCGAACCAGACAAGAGGGAGTCTGACATGTTGGAAGATGAGGGAGTTACCCCTGACATTCCAGTGTTCACAGGCTGTTTTAAGCATGTTTTATTCACTCCTTTGTTGTTCAAAGTGAGAAATGCTGCCAATCTGAAGGACGCAGATGATGAGGAAGCAGCTACTCAGCCTCCCATGGAATCGGATGTCTTCTTCGACGAACTGGCAGTGAGGAGGGAGGTGGTGCCATCTCCCAGGCTCTTTCTGAAAGTTGTTCAGAAACAGCTAGAGTTACCTGCCCTTGTCTTCGGACCGCAGGTTTTTCAGTGTTGGTCCTGAGCTCACCAAGACTCTTCAGGTGCCCTTGGTTGATGCTCCTGTTGCAGCATTACCCTTCAACTTGTCAGCTCCTTCTGATCCAGAAGATGTCCTCAAGGCGGAGGAAAAGCAGATTGAACAGTCTCTTCAGAGGTCGCACCAGGTCAAGGCATCTACAGCAGCTTCATTCTTCACCAGGACGTCTCTTAAATGGTTGAAGCAGCTCCAAGAGAGAATTCCTGTGGCAGATATCCGGGCACATCAGGACCTCAATAAGATCATGGCTGCGACTGAATTCACAGCAGATGCTGCTCTTCATTGGGCCAGGTTTGCCACCAAAGCTATCACTTCATCTGTTGTAGCCAGACGGATGTGCCGGTTGCATAATTGGCAGGCTGATGGAAGAAGGAAGTGGAAGCTGGCTTCAACTCCTGTTCAAGGAGACAAACTATTTTGGGAAACTTTGGAACCGTTCCTGGTCGAAACCAAAGACGAGGAAAGTGCTTCCATCCCTTTTCAAGAGAGCAGAAAACTGGCCTGCTCCATATTTCAAGCACCCATCGTTCAGTGGTGAATTGGGATCCAGCTTCCATCATTCAGCCAAGGCCCCTTACCAACATCCTGAGCCTCCTCCAGATCGTTCAGGCAAGGGAAGACAGCAGTTCTCAGCTAAATGGCCCTTTCGAGGAGGAGGAAGTCGCCTGTACCATCGCCAACACTAACATTGCTCAGTCTTTCCCCATTGGCAGACGATTGGGTTGGTTTGCTGACAAATGGGGGAGATAACTTCAGACACCTGGGTGTTAAGTACAGTAAGATCAAGTATTTCATCTCCTGCCCTATTTGTAGGGATTCAGTGAGAAGGGGGCTCATGGAGTCAGCTATCCAGCACTTGCTGGAGCTCAGAGCCAACCAAATGGTCCCAGTGGACCAACGGGATGGGTTTTTACTCCAGAATCTTCATAATCCCCAAGGCTTCAGGGGGGTGGAGGACAATTCTTGATTTAAAAAGGATCAATAAGTTCATAGTTTACAGGCGTTTCAAAATGCATTCCCTCCAGACCATTCTGGAGAGTGTTAGGCAGGGGGACTTCCTCACATCCATTGACTTGATGGAAGCTTACTAACATTTCTATCTGTCCTTCCCATAGGAGGTTCTTAGGGTCAGCACTTCCAATATAGGGCTCTCCCCTTTGGGTTATCTTCCAGCCCTAGAGTTTTCGCCAAAGTTTTGGCTCCCCTGGCAGCGCATCTTTGTTCCTTCCCAGTGCATCTACAATGTTATTTAGACAATATTTTGATACTG
This sequence comes from Hydrophis major, assembly GCA_033807585.1. Lineage (NCBI taxonomy): Eukaryota > Metazoa > Chordata > Lepidosauria > Squamata > Elapidae > Hydrophis > Hydrophis major. The sequence continues at coordinate 798,765 of JAUCBL010000050.1, forward strand.
CCTTCTTTTCAAAGGGCTCAGCGGGACCTGCAGACCACCACATCAGTTCTGCAGGATGTTGGTTTCTCTATTAATATTAAAAAGAGCCATTTTACCCCTTCAACTCACCACTTCATTTGGGGGCCATCATTGACACAGGGGTTTCTCAGGTTTTCCTTTCACAGGAAAGGCAAGACAGCCTGCAGCTGCTGGTGAAAGGTATACTGAGAAAGAGTTCTACTCCTTTAGCTCATCTCTCCCAACTTCTGGATAAGATGATTTCTTGTATTGGTATTCTTCCCTGGGCCAGGCTTCATGCCAGGGCCTTTCAGTGATTTCTATTGCCTCATCAGAAGGCCGGTAAGAGTCACTCTTTAATGAAGGTGAAGGTGCCCAAGCAAGTGTTGTGTTCCTTTCAGTGGTGGTTCTCCAGAGCCATTTCCGAGGGCCAGTCATTCAAGGTGGAGGACAGACTCCTCCTCACAACTGATGCCTCCTTATCAGGTTGGGGAGCTCACCTGGCTTCTCACTTGGCCCAAGGCTTCTGGTCAGCTGAGGAACAACTATACAATATAAATTGGTTGGAGTTAAGAGTGGTCTGTTTAGCTCTTAGAAAATTTAGTCAACATGTCTCTGGCTGTCATGTTCTTGTCATGATTGACAATGTAGCCACTAAATCCCATATTAACAGACGGGGGCACCCGGTCCAAATCTCTTACATCAGAAGTGGAAGCTTTGGGCAGATGGGCAGAGCGTCACCTTCTGTCCATCCAGACTGAGCATATTTCTGGCTCGGATAATGTGTAGGCTAACTGGCTCAGCAGAGCCACTATTGACCACACGGAATGGAGTCTGCACCCTTCTCTCTTTCTAAAGATTACTCAGAGATTTGGGCTTCTAGTGGTAGATTTGTTTGCTACTCCTCTCAATGCTCAATTACCTAGATTCTTTACTAGATTTGCCACTCTGGGGGCTGAAGGGACTAATGCCTTATGCAGTAAGTGGCTGCCAGGTTTGTTATATGCCTTTCCTCCATTGCCTTTGCTGGTGGCAGTGGTACAAAAAGTTTTGACAGAAAGAGCTGAACTGATTTTAGTGGCCCCTTATTGGCCTTGGCACCCTTGGTTTGCGGATTTAATGGGTCTCTCAGTGGTTTGGCCTTGGCGGATTCCTGAAGAAGATACCTCTCTCCTCCAGAGGTCCCTGAGTCATCCAGAGCCCCAGTGGCTACAACTGGCAGTTTGGTGATTTAGCATGCTAAAACGCGCCCATCTCCAACAAAGTAATCAGAACCATTCAGGCCTCCAGGAGACCTTCAACCATCTGTATCTATGATGCTACCTGGCAAGCTTTTTCTCATTGTTGCTCCAAATCAAACATCCAGCCTTTAGAGGCCTCTGTAGCTAATATTTTGGAGTTTTTACAGGATGGGTTGGAGAGAGGCCTTTTTCCCAACACCCTTCGTCAGGTGGCGGCGATTTCTTCGGTGTTGACTTGTGGCAAATTGGAGTCTTTGGCACAGCATCCTACAGTCCGTAGGTTTCTCAGAGGTGCGACCAATCTTCGCTCTCCAGTGGTACACAGGCACCCTACGTGGGATTTGTCTAGGGTTTTGCAGTGTCTTACTAAGGCTCCATTTGAGCCTCTAAGGCAGGCTAGTCTGCACCTTCTTACCCTGAAAGTAGCTTTCTTGGTGGCAGTCACTTCAGCCAGAAGAGTATTGGAGTTGGTTGCCCTCTCAGTTCGCCCTGATCTATGTATATTTCACCCTCACTGGGTGGTTTTGAGGTTAGAACCAGCATTTTATCCCCAAGGTCAGCACTTTGTTCCACAGGTCTCAGCTGGTGCTTCCAGATTTTTGTTCCCATCTGGTCCATGACTTGGAGAAAGCTTGGCACACCTTAGATGTGCGTAAGGCACTGAAGGTCTATATTAAATGGACATCTGAATTCCTCAGGACAGAATCTCTTTTTTTGTTCCTTCCAACCTTCCATGTTGGGGGGAAAAGTGACTCCATCCACAGTTGGCAGGTGGATCAAGGCATGTATATTCAGGGCATACTCGAGTCGGTCCCTCTCGGTACCCAGAGGCATTATGGCTCATTCCACTCACAGCACTGCAACAACTGTGGCCTGCGCAACGCAAGCTTCAATTGAAGTCTGCAAGGCAGCCACTTGGTTATCCCCTTCTCCTTTCATTCACCACTACCATTTGGACGCCTTTGCTTCAGCGGATGTGGCGTTTGGCAGAAGGGTTCTGCAAAGCGTCGTGTAGCACGGGGACCAGGACCAGTCTTAATCCTTCCCAAGGACAATCCAGCTTTGGTATGTCCCATTCCTGACTTGTCGCAGCCTTACAAGGGAGAATGGGTGTTCTCTTACCTGAACACCTGTTCTCCTTGTAGGCAAGACAGGTCAGCCCCACCCTGATGGAACTGGTCCTTCCAGTGGGCCGATGGGAGGGGGGAACTGATAATGGTCTCTTGTGATTTTTGTTTTTCTCAGAGGCAGTCCTGTCTGTCGTGATGACTTCGCAGAAAGTTGGGAGGAACCACCCAGAGTGGGCGGAACGAGGCTAATAAGCCTTTTAAACAGACTCGGTCCAAGCAGCTAGGACAAGAGCAACTCCCATTCCTGACCTGTCTAGCCTACAAGGAGAACAGGCGTTCAGGTAAGACAACGCCCATTTTAAAGGTTACCAGGTTGTTCTTTCCTGGTCTGATATTATGATTTTATTTTTTTATTTTTATTTAAAATAAACTTTATTAAGATTAAAAAGAAAAATATGTACAGTACATAGAATGCAACCTTTTGTTACAAACAAAATATACAGTTACATAACAAATAAGCATAAAAATAAAACGTATACATTTCTAATCAACTAAGACAGTGTGATCCTCTATTGAAAACAATTTTACTAATATTCAGTTCCTGTTTTTGGTAAATGCTCTTAATCTAACCACTTCATTTTTCAAATTCTTATCTTTTAATTCCCTGGTTTTTTGTCTTTAATCTACTTATACCATTTTTCCCAAGCTGTACTATGTCTGGAGTCTTCCTTAATCCCTAAGTTTTTGTCTAAGTAGGTCCATTTCAGCGCAGTCAAGAACTTTCTGAATAATCAAATTATTTGTCGTCATTTGGTCACCCTTCCAGCATTGTGCCAATGCAATTCTTGCTGCCGTAATTATATGGAGAGTTAAATATTTCGTTTCTTTTGTGTAGTCCCCTTTTAACATTCCCAACAAAAATATTTCAGCCTTAAATTCTAGTTGATTATTTGTAATTTCTTTTATCCAAATTCTAATTTTTTCCAGTATTTTTTACATTTTGGGCAAAGCCACCAAGTGTGGAAGAAGGTACCTCTTGCTTGCTTACATTTCCAGCAAGTCAGACTTAAGTTTGGGTACATATTCGCTAATCTTGAGGGTGCCAGGTACCACCGGTAACACATTTTATATTGATTTTCTTTATAGACATCCGATTTTGTAATTTTGTTTCCAAACTTTTTCCCAGTCTTCCAGATTAATGTGCCCTACATTCCTTGCCCATGCAATCATTGGGCCTTTAACTAATTCTTCCCCCATTTCAAATTCTAATAGATAATTATACATTTTAGAAATTAATTTTTCATCCATTCCCTATTATATTTTATCTAATTGGTTCGGTTTTCCCTCAATTCCAAATTATTCTATGTCTTTTATACCTTGTCTTAAATTGTATATAAGGTCACCACTCTATTTTCATCCCTTGCTCTCTAAGTTCTTGCTCTCTAAGTCTTGAATCCTCCTTGAGAATTTAAAACATTGTAACATCTAATCTTTCTTCCTGTTTCTAAAGCATTGGGGTAGATCACTGCCTCCATGATGGATACCCACCCTGGAATCTTCATATAATGTTTATGTTTAATCTCTTTCCACACTTTCAATCGTGAGCTTCGGATTATGTGCCTATTAAAGTGTGTATAACTCTTATTTCCAGGGTTCCACATGAAGGCATGCCACCCCGCCTCCAGATCATGCCCTTCTAGGGTTAAAATCCTTTTATTTCTCAGGTTGGCCCATTCTTTAATCCATGTTCGGACTGCTGCTTTATAATATAGTTCCCAGGCAGGGAGTCCAAATCCACCTCTGCATCTATTATCTTGTAATGAGCTTAGTTTTATTCTTGCTTTTTTCCCTAACCAAATAAATTTCATAGTAGTTTTATTTAATTCATTAAAAATGTTTTGTCTAATTTAATTGGAATAGTTTGAAAGAGAAATAGTATTCTTGGCAAGATGTTCATTTTAATGGTCGCAATTCTCCCGAGCATTAATAGTTGTAGTTTTCCCCATTTTTCTAAGTCTTTTTTAATTTCTAATAATAATTTAACATAATTATCTTCTTTTATTGTTGAACATCTTGCCGTGAGCCAAATTCCTAGATACTTAATTTTTTTAACAATTTGTATACCCATTACCTCTACTAATTTCTTTTTTTGTTTCTCTGTTAAGTTTTTTGTTATCATTTTGGTTTTATCCTTATTAATTGTTAATCCTGCTACTTCTCCGTATCTCTCTATTTCTTTAATTAATCTTGGTCCTGACTTTATTGGTTCTTCTACGAAGAATACAAGGTCATCCACAAATGCTCGGGCCTTGTATTCTTCTTGTTTGATTCTTCGTCCTTTCTTTTATTCCCGAATTCTGTCTGACTCTCCTTAACAAAATTTCTAGTGTCATGATAAAGAGCAGAGGTGAAAGTGGACATCCCTGCCTGACTCCTTTTCCTATCTCAAATGAGTTTGTTGTTTCTCCATTAATTATTATCCGTGCCTTTTGGCTTGAATATATTGACTCTAACATTTTTACAAATTTCAGAAAAACTAGTACAGCCTGTTTGTCTGGATGTGCCTCATAGTACTCCAGGATATCTAATACCGTCCTTGTATTGTTTTTAAGTTGTGTTATTGGAAGGAAACCATTTTGATCTGTATGTATGTATCTTCTCAGTATTTTTTTAATCTCTCAGCCATTATATTCATAAATATTTTGTAGTCGGTGTTCACTAAAGAAATTGGTCTATAATTTTTTATCTAGGTGGTATCTGCACTCCTTCGGTATCAATGTAATGTATGCTTCTCTCCATGACATTGGTAGCTTTGCCTCTAAGTGCCTCATTATAAATTTCTAAAAGAATTGGGTCAAATATTTCACCTAAATTTTTATATAGTTCTACAGGTAATCCATCTGTTCTGGGGGTTTTATTATTTTTTTGTTTACTAATTGCCTCTTTTAGTTCCTCCTTAGTGATCTCTTCATTTAATCTTTCCCTTTCTTCTTTTAGTATTGGAATATTTTCTTCCTCTAAGTACTGTTTAATTCTCTCTACTCATATCTTCTTGTTTATAGAGTTCACTAAAATATTCCAGTACTATTTCTTTTTTCTTTTCCATATTGTTTTGTACCTTTCCCTCCTTATCTTGTAATTGATGAATCCATTTCTTTTCTTTTTCCTTTCTTAACCTATATGCAAGCCACCTTCCCGGCTTATTTGCATTTTCAAAATAATTTTGCTTTACTAATTTCAATGCTCTTAAATTTCTTTCCTGTTCCAATATGTTCAGTTTATGTTTGGCTATGTTACATTTGCTTATAATTTGCTCATTCTCAGTTGTACGGGTCGTAGAATCCAAAGCATGGGCTGTCTCCTGCTTCCTTGCTTAAAGATAAAGTCAATCAAAGTTTAGTCCAGCCCCCTTTCCACTGCGCATGCCCAGTTTTTGACTCCATCTTCATGCAAAGAGGAAAGGAGAGAGTGCTCAGAAAGAAAGATAGAAAATATAGTAATAACGCTTTGGATTCTTCGAGAAAAAAAGAGGAAAAAGAGAAAGAGTGAAAGTCAGCAAACCGTGAGTAAGTGAAAGAGCTGGGATCTCATACCAAGCCAGGAAAGCCCCACATAGCTGCTTGGTGCTAAAAAGGGCAAGCAGCAGCAGCCTCAGTAAGAGTGGGCGGGCTCTCGATCGGCTAGCAGAGAAAGAGGGCTAATTAACAAACGCTTGGTCATCCCATAGCTTTTTAAAAAGCCAAGAGCCACACAAAGTCTCCAGTGTTCTCTTTAATAGGAACAAACTCAGTCTAAGGCTGAGCAAGCTCCCAAAACAGCCACACAAGCCTATACAGGAAAAAGAGAGGCTAGAGTCCATATTCAGTCCAGGTTGAGCATACTCATAAATGGTTAAAAAGGGGCAACTGCATTCCGCTGAACTCTAGCGAGGGTGAAGCTGTCGGGAAGAGCCAAGGGAAATATTATGGCTGATTTTTTTCAAACGGAGGCAGGTCCAGAGGAACAGGAATTCCCTGCCCCCAGCCCGATCAGAGAGCAAAGCACAAAGGGACCCCATTAAGGAGACAAAAGGCCATTGAGAAGTGCTTCTCAAGGGCTGAAAAGGAGGCGGAGAAGAATGGAAATTCCCGTGCTTCGACAGGCAAACCAATGACAGCGAAGTATCAGGAAAAGAGCGCAACACGAGAGGGCGCTGAAGAACAGTCCTTTCAGCCTGCTCTTTGTGGAAGAAGGAATGTGTGAATCAGAAAGACAATGCTCTCGGCATGCAATGAAGATCCCTCCCCCAAGAGAAGAAGGCTATCAACAGAGGCTAGCTGTTCTCCCATAGCAGCGGGAGTCAGAGAACAGTCCTTTAAAGAGGAAATGAGGGCCATGATGAAAGAAATGATGGCAGAATTCAGAGAGAGTCAGGGTAACAGATCCAGCTTGATACATAATGAGAAAAGGCAGGATGCTCATCATCCTACTCGGGCAGAAGAAGTAAGGGAGGAACTGGGCTTCCAGAGAGACAGTTCCAGTAGATCATACACTCACAGTGAGGCCTCTGTATCAGGAGAGGATGACTACAGGGAGTCAGCCTTTTTAGATGAAAAGGTAAATGAAGCAGAGACTCCAGCATTCACAGACCTATTCCATCACCAGCTGTTTAAGATGCTGCTGGGGAAGGCTAAGATAGCAACAGGTCTGGGGAGAATCACAGGGACAGAGGGGTCTGAGTTAGAACTATCTGATCCCAAAGATAGATTTTTTGCTAGAACCAAGGTTGAAAGTGAATCCATATCTTTACCTGACTTGTTCAGGGAAGTGATGGAAGGACAGTTGGACAGACCAGTTATTTTCCCCATGCCAGTGGGGAATGAGAAGAGATTTTATAATGCGGAACTAGCGGACCTAATTCCAGTTCCCACGATAGACAGCCCAGTGGCAGCCTCCATGTCTGCTACAGTGCTGGCTAATGAAGCTGAGGATGGTCTAAAAGGGGAGGATAAGAAAACGGAACAGACCCTACAAAAGGTACACCAGGCCGCGGCATGGTCGGTAAAGGCAACATCCACGGCATCCTTTTTCAGCAGAGCAGTCCTGATATGGCTAGAGCAGATGCAGGAAGGGATACCACCTGGCAATCTTCGATTGCAACAGGACTTGAGCAAAATAACTGCTGCAACAGAGTTCATAGCAGATGCCACACTTAATGGGGTCAAGTATGCAACCAAGGCCATAGCAGCTTCAGTGGCTGCAAGGCGACTTGTTTGGCTCCATCACTGGCAGGTGGATCTGAAACATAAATGGAAACTGGCATCAGCTCCTGTTAAAGGGGACAAATTTTTTGGGGATGCCATTGTGGTGACCTGTAGTGTCTCAAAAATAACACAAAAACTAAAACATGAATCAAGGTCTTGTAATGCCTTCAACTTAGCTTCGCTGTTTTATTAGTCACAGTTTAAATTCAAAAAGTAGATAAGGAAGCAAAAGGAAACCAAAAACAAACCGCATTGATGAGAGTTCCAAGGCAAACCAAGATGATTAATCACACATTCCAGGAAGATAACCGGGGAGAGTCCATGGGAAGAACTCCAACAAAGATAAAGCTCATCCAAGGAAAGCACTAATTTGACTCCAGCGTCTGTGAACACACAGTTCCAAACTCTTATACAGAGCTCACAGCTGCAAACTGTTATGATATGTACAGAATAACCCTTGAGTAACAAGGATATGCACATGGAAACGTTTATGAGAATAGTTATGAATAATTATTCAGTCACACACAGCTACACTAAATTGAGTTAAAGTTTACTTTAAGAAATAGCACAGTCCAATAAACGGTCCAGGTCATATACGTTTTACAGTCTAAAGAATATCCAATTACAAAATCTTACCGGTTGCCTTTGTCATTTCCAGTAAACAAAGATATGAAAGTATAAGCACAGCATAACTACAACAGAGAACCTTAGATAGCAACAAAATGTCAGAGAGACAGAATGTCAGAGCAAGCTATGATCTCTAGCTCCCTCTTATGGTCGTTTGCGATATAATCAACCAATCGGAATATAGTATATATCAATACAGTGATTTTGTCTTTAAGCTACAAACATACATTATTGGTTTATATGTTGCCAACCCAACTAATAGGTGTACAGATTCCTAACACAACCGATGAGGAGGGTCATGGCCCTCTCCTCCCGAGTAGACCATGCTTTTCCCTGATCCTCTCCTCCCTGCGTGCCCTAGGATGGATAGGGGATGGGCCTGGATCCTCCTCTGATTGCTCAGCTGGCCTCTGCCCTTCCCCAGCCTCCACCACCACCTCTGGAGCCGCACTTCCACTCCCTGTTGGTTGTTCCTCCTCTTCCTCAGAATCACTCTCCACCAGGGGCATGACAGCCATTGAGCCATTATTGATAGAAACCAAGGACAAGAGGAACATCTTACCAAGGAAATTCAGTCAGGCAGATAGGCAATCTTCACCATATACATGGCAACAGCCCTTTCCTATCTTGGGGGAGTGGCTTCAGCCACTCCCAGTACCCACAGAGGCAGTACACCCCTACTAGACATCCAAATAGGTCAGGATTTGGAGATGGGGTGGACAGCGGTTCCAGGGAAGACACTCAGGAGCTCGACCAGCAGGGCCTTCCAGCATACAAAGTGACAGCCGGAACAACGTGCCCATCAGCGGGAGACTGGGCCTATTCACCGACTGATGGGAGACAACAACTATGGACAAGTGGGTCTTCGACACATTAAGAAGAGGTCTAGTTCTGGCATTCATCTCCATACCCCCGAGCTCATTCAGAAGATGCCTGACGCCAAGAGACAGAGCCAAAAGGGTAATTATGGAAACAGCAGTTCAACATCTGCTGGACATTCGGGCAGTACAAGTGGTACTGGAGAACGAACAGGGACAAGGGTTCTATTCAAACCTGTTCATTGTGCAGAAGACGTCGGGGATGTGGAGACCAATTTTGGATCTCAAATTACTAAACAGGCACATAGTGTACAAGAGATTCAAGATGCAATTGCTGCAATCTATACTAGGGAGCATCCGGGAGGGGGATGTTCTGACATCAGTAGACCTCACAGATGCTTACCTACACATACCTATTACCAAGAGGGACCGAAAATTCCTGCAGTTTTGTTACGCAGGGAGATGCTACCAGTACAGAGCTCTACCATTCGGCCTGTCCTTGGCACCAAGGATATTCACCAAGTTACTGGCAGTAGTAGCAGCCTTTCTCAGGACAAAGCCCATATGGGTCCAATGCTACTTGGACGACATATTAATACAGTCAACATTGACTCTTAAGAGCAAAGAGTGATCTAGAAACCACAATACAGACATTACAAGAGCATGGCTTTTCGGTGAATTTCGAAAAGAGCCACTTAGAACCGACAAGGCGTTTACAACACTTAGGAGCTGTAATAGACACCAACTCCTTTACCTGTCACAGGAAAGACAGAACAGCATAAGGTCATCAATAAATCAAGTGAGCACAGCCCCGGGGGTGTCCCTGGACTTGCTGTCACAAATATTAGGGAAGATGATGTCGTGCATCTCGATAGTACCTTGGGCCTGACTGCACGCAAGGACCTTGCAGTGGTTCCTATTACCTTACCAGAGAGCAGGCAAGGGCAATGCAGGAACCAAGGTACAAGTCCCCCCCAGAGTGAAGCAGTCACTCCAGTGGTGGTGATCACAGGCAGTGATGAGGGGATGTGGGTTCAAGGAACCCATCCAACTGACTTTCACAACAGATGCAAGTTTAGTAGGCTGGGGGCCCCACTGTCAGAACCAGATTACACAGGGTCAATGGTCTCAGTCAGACCTCATGAACAACAGCAACTGGTTAGAGCTCAGGGCATCTCACCTGGCTCTAAGGGCCTTCAAGTCAGTGATAGTGGGACAGCATGTGTTGATCCTGATGGACAACATGACCGCCAAGGCTCATATCAGCAGGCAGGGGGGTACTCCCTAGAGCTCATGCAAGAAGCAGAGTGATTGGGCCACTGGGCGGAGGCACACCTATCAATCAGGGCAGAACACATATCAGGAGTGGAAAACGTTCAGGCCGATTGGCTTAGCAGAACAACGGTCGACCACTCAGAGTGGCACCTACACCCAGACCTGTTCAGGGAACTGTTGCACAGATTCGGGACAGCAGTCCTGGACCTGTTTGTGACTCCAGCAAATGCACAACTCCCGAGATTCTACTTGAGATTCCCAACACAGGGAGCAGAAGGAACCAATGAGCTCTGAGGAGCATGGCCAAGGGGATTGCTCTACACATTTCCCCCACTTCCGTTGGTACCAAGGGTAATCAAGAGAGTGATAGAAGAGGGGGCAGAGGTTTTAATGGTAGCACCTCTGGCCCAGGAGGTCTTGGTATGCGGATCTGGTAGATCTGTTGGTATCCAGACCATGGAGAATTCCCCCAGACAGGGTAGAACTGAGCCAGGGAGCCATACGACACCCAGAGCCACAATGGCTTCAACTAACCGTATGGCACTTGAGAGGGCCACGCTAAAGTGATTAGAGTGTTCAGCCAATGTAATACAGACACTCCAGGCATCCAGGAGGCCATCCACCAACAGAATTTATGATGCTACTTGGAGAGCATTTGGAACCTGGTGTTCCAAGAAACAAATAGATCCAACCACAGTGTTAGTTACTTAAATGCTCAATTTTCTCCAGGAAGGCCTGGAGAAGGGTTAACCTCAACACCTTACGGAGGCAGGTAGCAGCGATAGCATCAGTGATGGGTTGTGGGACCTCGGAGTCCCTCTCACAACATCCCCTAATCTGTATGTTCATCAGGGGAGCAACCAATCTAAAGCCACCAGTGATACATAGGTACCCTACTTGGGACTTGACAAGGGTGCTAAGGGCGCTCATGACTGAGCCCTTTGAACTGCTGAGGCCAGTAAGATTACCCTCACTCACCCTTAAGGTGGCCTTCCTAAAAGCTGTTACATCAGCCAGAAGAAAGCAGAGTTGACAGGATTATCTGTGAGGGAGGACTTCTGTATAGTCCACCCGAACAAGGTAGTATTAAGATTAGACCTGACCTTTTTCCCAAAGATCAATTCTACGTTTCATAGAGCACAGGAGTTAGTACTACCAGACTTCTGCCTGGAACTGGTCCATAGCCTAGAAAGGAAATGGCACTCCTTGGATGTAAGGAGAGCTATATGCATTTATATTAAGAGAACAAGGCCCATTAGAAAAATGGAGGCATTGTTCATTTCATTTAGACCGGGCTCGTTGGGACAAAAGGTTTCACCATCAACCATAGGCAGATGGATCAGGACATGTATCACAAAAGCTTATGAAAGGCAATCATTGCATTGCCGGGTAACATAACGGCACATTCAACCAGGAGTGCAGCCACATCAGTGGCATGGAACACACAGGCCTCAATTGAAGAGATCTGTAGTGCAGCAACGTGGTCATCGCCATCTCCATTCATCAGAAATTATAAACTGGACACATTTGCATCAGCGGAAGCATCCTTTGGAACAGGGGTCGCCAACCTTTTGGACCTCAGGGACCACCAAACTCATAATTTTAAATTCCATGGACCACTAACCGGTTATGTGGGTGCAGCCTAATTTGTGGGTGTGGCTTAGTGGTCATGCGACTGGCTGAGCATGGCGTGAATGTAAATACTATATTGAAATAAATATTGAATTTTTTTACAAAAAAAGAGCAACTTTTATCCAAAATCAGGCAATGCAGGCAGGCAGATTGAGTTGCTCACAGAACTATTCAGTGATCTATCTGCCATCAACTACCTCAGTCTCTCAAATTTGCTTGCTGTGAGTCTGCACTGAATAACAGAACCTTCAGTCCTAAGGGAGGTTCAGCTGTGCTTAAAAGCAGAGCCAAAGATCTAAAGACTAGCTAGAAAGCAAGAAATCCAACCATTTCCTGCTTCCTAACTAATCTAAATCTCCCAGCACAGCAGAACAGCTGATGTTCAGAAAAAGGATAAATAGCAATTTTAGCAGGCAAGTTTGTCGGGTAAGGAGTGAGTGGGCGGGGAGTGTTCCTGTGGGCCATGTGGATGGCGCAGCCTTGTGTTTCTGCGCAGCCTGGATTAATTGCTTTGGGGGGGTGCTCTGGGGGTGAGATTTCTCTGCGGCCCACCAAAATTTTCTCACGGCCCACCAGTTGGCGACTGCTGCTTTGGAAGAAGGGTGCTACAAAGAGTTCACAGGGAGATGGGGCCTCGGGACAAGGAGTTGGCCCACCCTCAGGACAATTAGCTTGGGTACGTCCCATGCTTTGGATTCTCCGACCCATACAACTGAGAAAGAGCGTTGGTCTTACCTGAAACGCATCTTCTAGTTGTACGGGAGGAGAATCCAAATCCCACCCTTAGATAGATAGTCCCGAGCACGGAATGGTCAAGAAAGAGCACCAAGAACTCTTCAAGTTAATCATCAGCCTTCATCAAAATCTGGGTATGTGCAGTGGAAAGGAGGCTGGACTAAACTTTGATTGACTCTGTCTTTAAGCAAGGAAGCAGGAGACAGCCCACGCTTTGGATTCTCCTCCCATACAACTAGAAGATGCATTTCAGGTAAGACCAACGCTCTTTCTCTGGTATTAATAGTGCTTGTCTTTCCAATTTTCTAATATCATTCTGTAAGTCATTACTTTCTTTTTCTCTTTCTTTTCTCTTTCTGGCGTTATATGCTATTGTTATTCCTCTTAGGTAGGCTTTCGTTGTGTCCCACAGATTCTGTAAAGAAGTGTGTCATTCTAATTCAAAAAACATTTCTAATTTTTTTTAATTTAGCTAAATATTCTTTGTCTCTCAGAATTTGTGGGTTCAGCGTCTATCTCTTTGTTTTGATTGGCCTTCCCATGTAACTATTAGAGGGTTATGGTCCGCCCACACATTTGGTACTGTTTCTCCTTGCACTATATCTTTCATTTGAGTTTTACTTATACACGCCATATCAATTCTCGATCATGGTTTGTGGGGAATAGAATAAAAGGTGAACTGCTTTTCTTTTAGGTTATATGTTCTCCAAATATCAATTAAGTTTTGTTCTTCTGCCATATTAAAAATGTTTTTTGAAGGGTGTTCTTTTTTTTCTTTTTCTTTTACTGGTGCTTTGGTAGTCCTTTTTGATGTCTGAGACTGCGTTGAAATCTATCATACAAATATCTTCTTTGCCTAATTCTAAGATTTTCTCATGTATTTTTTTTATAGAAAATTTCTTGTTATTTGTAAGGAGCATATATTGCAACAAATAAAAGTTTCCTCTGTTCCCATACAACTTCTGTCATTAATGTTCTCCCCACTGAACCTGTACATAATACTTTTGCCTCTATTCCTTCTCTAACATATATTACTACTCCTCTCTTTTTTTCTTCTGCTAATGCTTCATAGAGTTTTCCTAATTTTTTATATTGTAGATATTTCTTATCCTGAGCTCTGGATAAGCTCCTGGAGGCACACTATATCCATTTTTTTGTTTTACCAATTTCTTTAAGGTTTGATTTCATTTAGATGGAGAATTGAGTCCATTTACGTTTACTGACAATATTTTCAAATTATTTTCCATTTTCCTTCTTTGTTGTTACTACCTAGTTCCTGTTGTTCTTTGCCTCTGTTTGTACCCTTGTTCTTACTCTGTTCTCTTCTTGTGGTCTTTCTTCTCTTTTCTCTACCTCCCCTTCCTGCTCTGTTTCTTTCATTTCTAATTGTTGGTCTTCTTGGCTGCTCGATTCCAATTCTTCTCTGCTGCTACCTGCTTCTTCTGTTCCTACCAGTTGGGTGTGGAAGTCTTGTGCCTTTTCCAAGGTATTCATCTTAATCTTCTTCCCTTGCCACGACACCAACATTCCTTCTCAGGTGTTTCCCATCTAAACAGTATGTTATTTTTATTAAGTCGAGTGGCCAGGAAGCAATATTCTTTCCGTTTTTCATGCACTCTTTTTGGGATTTGCTTGAGCATAATAATTTCTTTTCCTCTATAGGACATAGGGTAATCTCTGGTGATTTTGTAAATTATATTCCTCACTTTTTTCCACGCAACATGGATGTGGACCTCCTTTGGCAATCTAAATCTTCTGGCATAATTCATGTAAACTCGGTAAACTTCGTCCAATTCGTTAATTATTTCACTCTTATCTCTTTGGAGAGCTTCTGCGATTATTTCAGCCATTATTGCTGTTAAGTCTTCTTCCTTCATCTCTTCCACATTCTGAAATCGCAGGTAGAATGAGGCTCTCTCCATTTCCAGCTGGATCAAAGAATTTTCCACTTCCTTATTCCGTTCTTTCATTTTCTGGTCCACCGATTCCAACTTCTGTTTTTTCTGTTCTCTTCTCAATCATTTGCAGTCTGGTCGTTTTTTTGTAAAACCTCTTGGATCAGCCCTACCTTCTCGTCCAGCTTCTGAATATAATTTCTGACTTCTCTTTTCACTTCCTCCATTTCAATCTTCATTTCTCTGTGGTTTCTAGTCATATTTTCCTGTAGCTTTTATCATTGTTTCTTGTATAGATAATAATGTAGCCTGCATGGTCTGTGTGTTCGTCGCAGAGGTTGTTTTGTCTGTTGTGAACATTCCTTCTATAGATCTTTGTGTAGATGGGGATGGAAAACTGTTGCTGGAACGGGTTTCTTCCGAGTCTTCACTGTAGTTCTTGTGAAACTTGTCATTTCTTGCAGTATTTTTTGTTGCTGTCCTAGTATTTTTTTCTATCTTTTCCCACAACACCGTTCAATGTTCTCCTGATTTCTACCTCTATTTTCTTTGTGTGTTTTTTCCTACCTTGCAATTTACAGTTTTATGTCTTCTATTATTCCTCAGGTAGTCCACTAAGTTACAAAGATTACTTATGCTATGTACTTTTACCAATCCTGTTAATCAAAGCAACACTGATAATAATGATTTAGCTGTTCTATTGGTTCTAATTATTCTTATATACTTCTGTTATATTTATAACTTAATATTTTAAATAGTTAAATGTATAATTAAAAATTTAAACAATTAATTGGCAATTTAACATATAGTTGTACAATCAATATTCTATTTCTAACAATCAATATAATTCTATAAAGTCCCAGTTCAATATCCCAATATACTTTTGATAACAATTAGACTTTGCTGAGAAAAACACTGAATCCAAGTTGTATCAATTTTTACAATCCTTTTACATTCACTATATTATTTTCTTTAAATTGTTTTGCAGAACCAATCCCTTAATTATATACTCTTCTTTAAATTCTATTCAATATTATCTATATTAACATGAATGTTTTAATATTATTAACATTGAATATAATGCACCACCAAAAGAGAGGTAAAGAAAAAGAAAAAGGAAAAAGAAATTTAACTACAATATTTTTAAATGTAATAATCCAACCTGACAGTTGATTTCAAACAAAATTATTTTTTGAAACTCCAGTCTGGTTGCTGTATCTTTCTGTAGTGCTGAAAACTGTAGTCTTAAAGATTTAATTTTAACTTTCCACTTTCAAAATGTCTGGCTCTTACAATTGTGCACAGTCAGAGTCACTATCCTGTCCTTATTTTTTCTCTCTGCTTTGTTTTGTCTGCTGCAACAATGTTATTCTTTTGAAAGCTCGAATTTCAACCACACTCCCAGTTTAATCACTTTCACCTCCTCCAACAAAACACAGTTAATCTCTTACTTTTTCTTCTTCTTTTGTTTCTTCACAGTTGCTGGCACCCCCTTTCTTCCTCTTCCTGTTCTGCTCTCCTCATTATTTCACTGTCCGTGTGCCTCCTTGAGCTTTCACTTTTACTGTCACTTTCTGGGCTCTCTGTCTCTTAGCACTTTCGCAAAACCAAACTCTTTCGCTCTCACCGCTATTGACACACCGTTCTCTCTCTTCGCTTCCCTTTCTCTCTTGCGGGACGTCAGATCTCTGGGTCGGCCATTAAAGTCTGACTCTCCAGATCTGGCTCCGAGGGCTCCTCCACTTACATTGTTGGGGATCGCACCTTCCCTCTATGGCTCTGAAGGTTCCTCTCTTCTTTGCCGACCCCCCCGGGCCGTTTTTTGCCTCAGACGGCCCCCGGATCACTGGATTTCGGCAAAGGGAGGCAGAGCACTGTCACCCCGTGCTGTTCAGTCCCACGTCACCACCGGAAGTCATTATGATTTTAATTTATGCTTCATTTTAGCTTCCACTGATTTTGGGGAAACTTGTGCAGGATTTACCTTTTCTCTTCACCCCTTTTTCTAAGTCACTGGGACTTTAGAAAGTGGGGATATTCCAGTTTCTCTCTCATCAGTGGTCAGATATTATAAATATTTTAGCTAAATTTTCTGTTCTTGATTGGGTTTTTTTCAGCAGTTGTAATCAATCAGCCTCCTCATTATTGGTTTTTTTTGGTTTTTGGTATTTTAAATGAAGCACCATCAACAAGGCTTTGTGGGTAATCTCCATCTATCCTTTTCCTTAGCTTCAAAATAATATAGGAAAATTATCTGAGTTAACCAGTGGTGGATAATTGATTAAAAATTAATGTAATTTTATATTAATGGATTTTCCTGCTACAGTTAAGCTGTTTTTTTGTATAAAAGAATGAACTAGAGCAAAACATAGAGATTGGATAAATACATCTGCATAATAGATCATGCACTTAACCTGAATGTTATGCAAATTATCTCTTGTTTTTGGTAGATTACTTCTGAATAAATACGATTGCATTATTGGCTTAGCCAGTTAATACATACTTTCCTTGGAGTAACACTAATCTGCCCAGTAATTAACAGCATTTTTTCTTCATGGTTATCTGTTCAAGCAGTATGTTGGTGCCTGTCAGACAGACATTGACTTTCTGTGAAGTAAAATTCATCTGCAAAAGAGGCCTAAGGCGTGTGTGTGTCTGTGTATTGATGGGTAGATATGTTCAGGGGTGGGATTCAAATTTCTTAACCTGTTCTGTGGGTGTGGCCTAATTTGTAGGAGTGGCTTGGTGGTCGTGTGACTGGGTGGTCATGGTTTGTATGGAAATACACTGCTCAAAAAAATAAAGGGAACACAAAAATAAGACATCCTAGATCTGAATGAATGAAATATTCTTTTTAAATACTTTGTTCATTACATAGTTGAATGTGCTGACAACAAAATCACACACAAATTATCAATGGAAGTCAAATTTAGCAACCCATGGAGGTCTGGATTTGGAGTTACACTCAAAATTAAAGTGGAAACAAACACTACAGGCTGATCCAACTTTGATGTAATGTCCTTAAAACAAGTCAAAATGAGGCTCAGTAGTGTGTGTGGCCTCCACGTGCCTGTATGACCTCCCTACAACGCCTGGGCATGCTCCTGAGGTTGCGGATGGTCTCCTGAGAGATCTCCTCCCACACCTGGACTAAAGCATCCCCCAACTCCTGGACAGTCTGTGGTGCAACGTGGCGTTGGTGGATGGAGGGAGACATGATGTCCCAGTTGTGCTCAATTGGATTCAGGTCTGGGGAAGGGGCGGGCCAGTCTATAGCATCAATGCCTTTGTCTTGCAGGAACTGCTGACACACTCCAGCCACATGAGGTCTAGCATTGTCTTGCATTAGGAGGAACCCAGGACCAACCGCACCAGCATATGGTCTCACAAGGGGTCTGAGGATCTCATCTCGGTACCTAATGGCAGTCAGGCTACCTCTGGCAAGCACATGGAGGGCTGTGCGGCTCCCTAAAGAAATGCCACCCCACACCATTACTGACCCACTGCTAAACTGGTCATGCTGGAGGATGTTGCAGGCAGCAGAACATTCTCCACGGCATCTCTAGACCCCGTCACGTCTGTCACGTGCTTAGTGTGAACCTGCTTTCATCTGTGAAGAGCACAGGGCGCCAGTGGCGAATTTGCCAATCTTGATGTTCTCTGGCAAATGCCAAACGTCCTGCACGATGTTGGGCTACAAGCACAACCCCCATGAGTGGACGTCGGGCCCTCATACCACCCTCATGGAGTCTGTTTCTGACCATTTGAGGAGCCACATGCACATTTGTGGCCCTCTGGAGGTCATTTTGCAGGGCTCTGGCAGTGCTCCTCTTGTCCCTCCTTGCACAAAGGAGGAGGTAGCGGTCCTGATGCTGGGTTGTTGCCCTCCTACGGCCTCCTCCATGTCTCCTGATGTACTGGCCTGTCTCCTGGTAGCACCTCCATGCTCTGCACACTACGCTGACAGACACAGCAAACCTTCCTGCCACAGCTCGCATTGATGTGCCATCCTGGATGAGCTGCACTACCTGAGCCACTTGACCAAACCGTCAGCCAGAAAGCATAGGAACTGAGAAGTGGTCTGTGGTCACCACCTGCAAAATCATTCCTTTATTGGGGATGTCTTGCTAACTGCCTATGCTTTCCACTGTTGTCTGTTCCATTTGCACAACAGCGTGTGAAATTGATTGTCAATCAGTGTTGCTACCTAAGTGGACAGTTTGATTTCACAGAAGTGTGATTGACTTGGAGTTACATTGTGTTGTTTAAGTGTTCCCTTTATTTTTTTGAGCAGTATATTATAAATATTTATGTAAATATTGATATATATATATTTATTAAACAAGAGCAACTTTTACCGAAAAGCAGGCAAAGCAGGCAGGCAGATTGAGTTGCTCACTGAATCAGATTCACTTAGAGATCTATCTATCTGCAATCGGCTGCCTGAGTCTGTCATGCAAAATTTGCTTGCAAACAAACTCACAAAATTAACTCACAACACACCATGTATGTAAATATTGATTTTTTTATTAAAAAAAGAGCAACTTTTACCCAAAAGCAGGCAAAGCAGGCAGGCAGATTGAGTTGCTCACAGAATCACCGATTCACTGAGCAATCTATCTATCTATCTATCTGCAATAGGCTACCTGAGTCTGCACTGAAAAGTAGAAGCTTCAGTCCTAAGGAAGGTTTGGCTCTGCTTTTAGATAAGCTAGAAAGCAAGAAATCCAAGGATTCTATAGAACCGGGCTGAACCGGTAGCATCCCACCCCTGGATAAGTTTCAGGAGCTCTAGCAACTACGGTACTTAATGTGCACATTAAAGAACAGCTCAAGTCTTTTTGTTTGTTCCTCTGAATTCAGAGAAGTACCTAGGACTAAGCCTAAAAGAATTGAAAATAAGGTTTAAATTAGCCTTGATACTGGGCAAATTAAATCATTGATTTAAACTGCCTTTTTAAAAATTGGTCCACTTTGACTCAGGCCAAGTATTTGTGCCTGCACAGTAAATAACAATTCACCCTTTAAATGCAGCTTTGTATGCTAGGAAGTTTTCTGTTGTTTTTTCTTCAGAAACCAGTCAGGAATTCTTTTAAGAAGTGAGAAAAAAGCTCCCTAAATATCAGAAAACTGCTTTTTAAGTTACTGTTAAGCTTAAGTGAAGCTTGAGAGAGCTCCTAAAACAGGATAGGCAGGAAGTGATGGAGTGTCCTCTATAATTTATTGTAGATCAAGATTTATAGTTTCCTAGTTTCTGAATGAAAGCCGGGTTTACCAAACACAGTTGGCTAAAATGTGGATGGTAAATTTGTGGCTCTCTGGATATTCACGTACCCATGTTTAATTGAATGTACCTTGTTATTTACACAGCACATTGACCCATAAATGAATTGACTATATTTTTGTTTAGCCAAAGTGAATTTGGGCATGTTAATAAACCATAGTACAGTTAGCCATGGGTTAGCATATTGTGTTAACACAACCAAACTGTGTTAAAGTGCTTTTCCTTTCTGTTGCTTTGATTGATGAAAACCAGGAAGGGCTTTTTCTGCAAAATGATCTGGGAATGGAGTCTTATACTTCTGTAACCACAAATTCATGGTCTAAGAACTCATATGGCCCTGTATTTTACATCCTCCAGATGTGTTGGTGTATACTTTCATAGAATCCACCATGTGCTTACCCTGTTTCTCCAGTATGCCTATGGGAGAATCCACACATATGGGTTGAATCTGCCTTTCTGCCCAGAGACTGAGTCATCAATCTTTGCTACGCCTCTTCCTGTCAGGCCAGGAAGTCCCCAGGCCCCAGTCACGATTCAGTCTTGGCCCAGTAGAGATGTGGCAAAGGTTGGCTCCAGTGATAATTTGGAAAAGCAGCATTCTTCACTGTGGGGATTCTCCAAACGTTTGCAAAGAGTTAAAAAAACTGAAGACAGGCAGCAATTCAAAATTTACAGCCTGCTCTTCGCTCCATGATCGCATGGCTTCCCCTGAACTACCAATTAAGGCCTAACAGCCCAGGCAAACAGAGGAGAGCTCAATCATTATTTCACATTATGTTCTCCAGCTGCAATTAACATCAGCGCGCTGTTTGTATGCCCAGGCTCAACCGGGTAACTCCAGAGGCCAAACTTATAGCGCCAAACAGCTGATCTTCGGAGCCACCGGCCACCATTTTGCTTGTAGACCACGTGGCGAGTTGTGCAGGCTCCCTCAGGAAACTGGTAGTGCTGCCACTGCCACAGCCCAGGGAAGGAATCCAGGGCTGAAGAGCTGCCTAAAGGAGAGGATTTGTAGGATTGAGCACTCAGCTCTCCTAGCACGATATCTGGGCTGAAAGCACAATGGCTGATCACTCAGCAGCCAGCATGGAGCCCAAATGTGCTAAATGGTCCAAGCAGAGATCTAAGAAGGTCAGATCTGCAAGTAAAGAGGCAGCAAAGAAGATAAAGGCAAAAGCTCTTTGTTCAAGGAAGCCTTCCAGAGCAGAAGAAAGGGATGCACGCAGAAGGCAGAGGGTGCTTGAAAAACAATTCTCCAGAGCTGAGAAGCAAGCAGAACAGGAGAGGTATTCCCCCCTCCAGCCAGAGCCTGGTTGTTCCTGCCCTCGCAGCCATTCGTGCAAGCCTTGCCTGCAGTTCAAGGATCATGGTCACCAGAGGGAGATAGACAGCAGGAGTATATTCCCTCTGCAAAGGAAATCCAAACTGAAAGATTTCCCTTTGATTGCATGATTCCTAACCCTTCAGATTTACAGGTCAGAGACAGAGCTTGGGTTCCAGAGGCCACATTCACTCCCACTGCAGTGTGGCTCCACTCAGCAGATAGTTTGGGACCAGAATGATCAGATGTGAGATCAAGGCCCTCATTTCTCAGGCCATTTCTCAGGGGGTGGCCTCTACCCTGAAGGGGAGGAGCCATTCCTCTTCCCTAGGGTCTGAACCTCCATTGCAATCTGTGCAATACCAAACCTCTGTGGAATCCCTTAGACACCAAAGGGCTGCTTCACTGGCCTAATCCATCAGGAGTACAGGGAGACATATTTGAGAGTAGTGTTTGAATAATACACAGCACACAGATACACTGTACAGTAAATGTAGGTTTTTTTTACTTTCAATAAAAGTTTAAGCAAAGTTTAAGATAAGCAGTCCAAAGTCATTCACAGGTTAAATCAGTCAGTTTTTAGTCCAGGGATAATCCAATAACAAAGTCCAGTGTCAAAAACAGTTCAGTATCAGGCTTACATCAAATCCAAGGATATCAGTCAATTCGAAGGAACAGCAATACTCTCCAACAGAAGGAAACAGAGACTCACTGAGACTTCTTCTGAGACTAAGATTAAACAACCCAGGTTTCTGGTTCCATCTTATGGCCATTTGAGAAACCACACCCAATTACAAATTTTGCATTTTTCTTAAAGATACAGTTTTAAAATGTCTATCCTGGTTTATATATTTCCAACCCAAATCACTGTTAGGTGACTTACATTCCTAACAGCCTCCCAGCTAAAGCTGCTCTGCTGTATAACTTAGACTAGAAATAACAGCAGCTTGTTGCCCCAGTTGTATATATGTACTCAAGGTATGGCTTTCGGTTAAGATTCCTTTCATTTTCATGTTTAGTTTGGTTTGGTTTTCCGATTGAGGAAACAAGACATTTGAGCTGTGCAACCAACAATAGTTAGTCCTCAACTTACAACAGTTCATTTAGTGACTGTTCGAAGTTACAATGGCACTGAAAAAAGTGACTTTTGACCATGTTTCATACCTGTGACTGTTGCAGCCTCCCCATGGTCACATGATTTAAATTCAGATGCTTGATGACTGGATCATATTTATGATGGTTGCAGCATCCCGAGGTCATCTTTTGTGACCTGACAAGCAAAGTCAATGGGGAAGCCAGAATCACTTAATCACCATGTTACTAATTTAACAACTGAAGTGATTCACATAATAAATGTGGCAAGAAAAGTCATAAAATTAGGCAAAACTCACTTAAAAATGTCTTGGCAACATAAATTCTGGGCTCAATTGTGGTCCTAAGTCAAGGACTACCTGTATGTGATTTGGCCTTTTGAGAGGCCATTTCTAAAGCACAAGTGAGATTTACTGAGGAATGCAGCCTGGAAGATGTTAGGGACACTGATGGCAGAACCTCTTTTCCACTCGGGGCTTGTTTGGATTTGATGGCTTAAAGCAGGGGTGTCAAACTCAAGGCCCGCAGGCCAGATCAGCCCACAGGTTGCTTAATTCTGGCCCATGGGGCAGCCATGGAAATGGCAAAGGACCAGCCTGCGGTGCCTCTGCCAGCAAAAATGGAGCTTGGGAGGGCTGCGCACAGCCCTCCCAGGCCCCATTTTTGGCCTAGACAGCCTCCTGCAGCCCTCTGCCAGCAAAAATGGAGCCCGGGGGTGAAGGAGGCCATCCAGGCCAAAAATGGAGCCGGGGGGGGGCACATGTGTCCCCTGGGCTTTGTTTTCGCTGGAAGAGGGCAAGCAAACTAAAAGCAAACAAAAAATATTTTTCCCCTTTTGCATTTGAGCATCCAAGAAGGGACATGAAAGGAGAAAGGGAAAGAGGAAAGACAAAAAGAAGGGAAGGAAGGAAGGAAGGAGGAAGGGAAAGGGAAAAGAAGAAGGAAGAAAGAGGAAAAAAGAAAAAAGTCTTGCCTTAGCACTTGGTCAGCAGCAGATGGCAAGGTTCCTTTGGAGGACAAGCGTTTGGCGCTCTCCCTGGTCTCATCTTCCTCCCCTGGAGTCAGTGGATGCCCCCAACCCCGCCTGGGCCACCACAGGTGCCCCTGACCCTGGCCATGCCCGCCCCCCAGAGGTCAAACACAACCCTGATGTGGTCCTCAATGAAATCGAGTTTTACACCCCTGGCTTAAAGAGACATGAGAAAGGAAAGGGATAGTCTCTCTTTAAGGCTCAAAATTGGCTACCATGACTGAAAAGGGGGAGGGAGGCTCTTTTTCTTCCTTGTGTTTGTACTTCTGAAAATGCATTGTCTCTCACTCCAAAATCTCAGGATCAGTGGTGGTATTCAGCCGGTTTGCATTGGTTCAGGCGAACTGATACGAAAATTTGGCATGGGTCTCCGAACTGGTCGTAACTCCTGGCTGGCCACGCCCCTGACCTGGTGGCCCGGTCACCACTCGCTCCCTTGCCGCACCTGCCCGATGCTTGCTCACCCTGCCCGCCTCATGCTCACCCCACCTGCCTGACGCTCGCCCTGCCTTGTCACTCCTCCCCTATGCAGCACACTGGGTCCTTGTGCCTTGCCTTTAACCTGTCTTCTCATGTGGTGCCTGCGCCCCAACTCAGCAGCACTGATCTTGACTGCTCACAGGTAAGCCTGCGAGTCGTGCTAAGCCCCCCCCCCGCCATTCCCGGGACCTTGCCTGGCCTCCCTTGCCTGGCCTCCCTTGCCTGGCCTCCCTTGCCATTCCCAGGACATTGCTTCACCTCCCTCGCCCTTGCCAGGCCTCTCTTGACGTTCCTGGGACCTTGCCGAGGGCCCCCCACCATTCCTGGGACCTTGCCTCGCCTGCCTCACCACTCCCGGGACCTTGCCTCGCCTCCCTTACCCTTGCCGGGCCTCCCTCACCAGGGGTGGGTGCCTCCTGGTCCTCTTCTTCCAATACCATCATCCAGGGAGATGAAGCTCCTCCCCTTTTCCAGAGCAGCCCCATCCCTGAAAGAGGCTCCTCTGAGGGATTCAGCAAACCCCCCCGACCTCCCCCCAGAATTTGGAGAGTGGGCTCCAGTGGGGGCCTTTGAGGCTGGATGGCATTATGAAAAGAACATGGATTTTTCTGTACGTTAATTGGGGGGGGGGCAGTTGATTGGCGGCAGAGCATGAGGTCGAAGGGTTGATGCGGGCAGAGGCATTGCCTGTGCTTTTTTTTCATGTCTACATTTTAAAAACTCGGATATTCTCAGCAGCCAGTCAGCCAGCTAGCCAGAGAGCTGCCGGGCTTTGGACAAAGTGCAGATTATTTTGTTGTTTAAACAGTGAGCGGCGAAGGTGTGGGGCAATGCGGGGCAAGGATTTAAAGGGAGGAGGAGGAGGAGGAGGCAGCAGTCTGTTCCTGGTCGTGGCTGGTGCAGCTGCCCCATTGGGGCAAGGCGAGGGGCAAGCAGGGAGGTGCAGCTTCAGGATGAGCGTTGGGGGCCTGGGGAGCTGCAAGGGGTTCTGGGGGGGTGTTGCGGTGTTTGATGCTAAGGGCAGAGTGTTTTTTTTTTTTTTTGAAAATTTTATTTGGGTTTTCACAAAAACAAAATACAAATAAAACATCTTTTTTGAAAATAGCAAGGTCCCAGGTTATCACTTCTTCATACACAAAACTCAATTTAATGCTCATTTTTATATTCTATTCCATATCTTATTACCATTTTATATTTTCTCCATAGTTTTTCCCCTCTTCTGATTTTCTCAACTTTGTTTTAATTATCTCAATTCAAATCATTATATTTATAATTTTGTCTGTCCTGTTACAATTTCACATTATCTTTTCTTATTAAGCAAATTTTTCCCTGTAGTTACCAATTAGAATATGACACCTTTATATCCTTTAATTTTATCCATTCAAGCTCTTATTTAAACTTCAAT
The DNA here is from genome assembly GCA_033807585.1 of Hydrophis major. Taxonomy (NCBI): domain Eukaryota; kingdom Metazoa; phylum Chordata; class Lepidosauria; order Squamata; family Elapidae; genus Hydrophis; species Hydrophis major. The sequence continues at coordinate 823,910 of JAUCBL010000050.1, forward strand.
GTATAGCTTTAAGATTATAGCATTCAATATAATACAAAACTTACACTCGAATTCTGCTTGGTACATTCTTAAAATAGACACTATATTCTTAAAAAGAAAAAATTATATATATATGTAAAAAAAACACATTCCATTCCAATTCTATTTTTTTTTTCAAAACAATTTTATTGATTTTCTACAAACAAACAAGACATAAAAACATCAACTCTCTTGTATGCATACAGTGTGTCGGTTGGTTCATCAGTTTTGTGCATTTCGGAGTCTCAATTACAGTGATATTACATAACAACTCATATTGTCAATCCAAACTTATATATCCTAATATCTCTATTAAAAAATCATTTGACTATACTTTTAATCATTCATGCTTTATGAGACAACAATACTTTAAACAGTTTATTCTATAACAAACCATATAATCATACCAGATCTATCCTACAAACCCTTTATAGATATAATGTCGAATAACAAAAAAAATAAAATAAAGATATTCCTTGCTGTCTAACATTCTAGATATTCTATTATTGTATTTTGTCATCTAACCATTGATAGAAAAGATCCCAAATTTCCTAAAATTGTTTATCCTCTTGCTCTCTAACTTCAAATGTCAATCTACTCATCTCAGCACGTTCCAATATTTTCTTAATAATTTCTTCCTGCGATGGTATTTTCTCATTCTTCCAATTTTTAGCAAATACAATCCTAGCCGCTGTTAATACATTTACAATCAAATATTTCAAGTCTTTATTGTATGTATCTGGTAAGATTCCCAATAAAAAGAACTCCGGTTTCAAATCTGTACATTTCTTTATCATTTTTTCCAACCACATGCGAATTTTAGTCCCATATTTTCTCGCGTCCTTACAAGTCTACCACATATGGTAATATGAGCCAGGTATCTGATGTCATTTCCAGCATTTTTCAGATTTATTCTTGAACATTCTTGCTATTCTCCTCGGGGGAAAGTGCCACCTGTAAAACATCTTATACAAATTTTCTTTATATGCTGTTGACATTGTCATTTTATAATTTTGAGACCACAATTTCTGCCATTTCTCTAGATCAATCCCATATCCAAATTTCTTCCCCCAAACAATCATAGTTTCTTTAACTTGTTCTTCCTCTAACTTAATTCCCAGTAAATAACCATATAATTTTTTTAATCACCTTCTCATGAGTACCCGTCAAGATCTTATCTAGATCTGTCTGTTTATCATAAAATCCCTCCGTTTTAGAATCTTCATCACACCTTGAATGTATTTGTGCATATGAAAACCAATTCATTTTTATACCTTGTTCCTCTAAGTTTTGGATCGTTTTAAGTTCACCCTTTTCATCCAAGAGTTCCCCATATCTAACTGCTTGTTCCTTCTTATAAATTATAGGATAGGAAAATGCTTCAATAGTCGACAACCAAACTGGAATTTTCAAATAACATTGTCTTTTTATCTTCTCCCAATTTAACCACAAAGACTCCCATGTATAATGTCTTCTAAAATAACCCTGTGTTTTAGTTCCCTTATACCATAAAAAAGCATGCCAACCCAACAGCAAATCATGACCTTCTGGCGTCAACAATCTAGTGTTTCTTAATGTTATCCATTCCTTGACCCACATCAAATTTGCAACTTGGTAGTACAATTCCCAATTGGGCAGGCCAAAACCTCCTCTAATTCTAGCGTCTTGCAAAAGCTTTAGCTTTATTCTCGCTTTCTTACCTTGCCATATATACTTCAGCATAATTTTATTTAAATCTTCAAAATAGTCTTTTCCAAGCCTAATTGGTATTGTTTGAAACAGAAATAAAATTCTGGGTAAAATATTCATCTTGATTGTTGAAATTCTCCCTATTAATGACAATTGTAAGTTTTCCCATTTCTTCAAATCTAAAGTTTAATATAGTTATTCTCTTTTAATGTGCTGCTTCTTGCTGTCAAGTGTATCCCCAGATACTTGACCTTATTCGTAACTTGAATTTTCAACAGATCTGCCAGTTCTTCTCTCTGTCTCAGTAGCATGTTCTTTGTCAAAATCTTTGTTTTGTCTTTATTTATTTTCAAACCAGCCACCTCACCATATATCTCTATCTTTTCCAATAACTTTGGAGCTGTTTTTTTTTTTAAAGAAAATTTTATTAATTTTCTACAAACAAACAAGACAAAACATTAAAACATTCAACTCTCGTATGTACATCCAGTGTGTCAGTTGGTTCATCATTTTTGTGCATTCATTCTGTAGTCCCAGTTACAATTATGTTACATAACAACTCATATTACCAATCCAAACTTATATATCCTATAATCACTAAAAAAAAATAAAAAAAATTTTTTGACTATACTTTTAATCATTCATGCTTTATGAGCTAACAATACTTTAAGCAGATTATTCAACAAATCATATAATCATACCAAATCAATCCTAAAAAAACCCTTTATAAATATAATATCAAGTAACAAAATAATAGCAAAATAGCAAGATAAAGATATTTCTTACCATCTAAAATATTCTGTTATCGTATTTTATCATCTATCCATTGATAAAAAAGATCCCAAATTTCATAAAATTGTTTATCCTCTTGCTCTCTAATTTCAAATGTCAATCTGCTCATCTCAGCACATTCCAATATTTTCTTAATAATTTCTTCCTGTAATGGTATTTTCTCATTCTTCCAATTTTTAGCAAATACAATCCTGGCCGCTATTACTACATTTACAATCAGGTATTTCAAATCTTTACTATATATATCAGGTAAAATTCCCAATAAGAAGATCTCTGGTTTCAAATCTATGTGTTTCTGTGTCATTTTTTCCAACCACATGCGAATTATAGTCCAATATTTTCTAGCATCCTCACAAGTCCACCACATATGGTAATACGAGCCGGGTATCTGATGACATTTCCAGCATTTTTCAGATTTGTTCTTAAACATTCTTGCTATTCTTGTTGGAGGAAAGTGCCACCTGTAAAACATCTTATACAAGTTTTCTTTATATGCTGTTGACATTGTCATTTTATAATTTTGAGACCACAATTTCTGCCATTTCTCTAAATCAATCCCATATCCAAAATTCTTCCCCCAAACAATCATAGTTTCTTTGACTTGTTCTTCCTCTAATTTCATTCCCAGCAAATAACCATATAATTTTTTAATCACCTTCTCATCAGTACCCATCAAGATCTTATCTAAATCAGTCTGCTTATCATAAAATCCCTCCGTTTTAGAATCTTCATCATACCTTGAATGTATTTGTGCATATGAAAACCAATTCATCCTTATACCTTGTTCCTCTAAGTTTTGGATCGATTTAAGTTCACCCTTTTCATCCAAAAGTTCCCCATATTTAACTGTTTGTTCCTTCTTGTAGATTATAGGATAGGAAAATGCTTCAATGGTCGATAACCAAACTGGAATTTTCAAATAACATTGTCTTTTTATCTTCTCCCAATTTAACCACAAAGACTCCCGTACATAATGTCTTCTAAAATAACCCTGTGTTTTAGTTCCCTTATACCATAAAAAAGCATGCCAGCCCAACAGCAAATCATGCCCTTCTAATGTCAACAACCTGTGTTTCCTTAATGTTATCCATTCTTTGACCCACATCAAACTTGCAGCTTGATAGTACGATTCCCAATTAGGCAGGCCAAAACCTCCTCTAATTCTAGCGTCTTGCAAAAGCTTTAGCTTTATTCTCGCTTTTTTCCCTTGCCATATAAACTTCAACATAATTTTATTTAAATCTTCAAAATAGTCTTTTCCAAGCCTAATTGGTATTGTTTGAAACAAAAATAAAATTCTAGGTAAAATATTCATCTTAATTGTTGAAGTTCTCCCTATTAATGACAATTGCAAGTTTTCCCACTTCTTCAAATCTGTAGTTATCTGTTGTTTAAGTTTAATATAATTATTCTCCTTTAATGTGCTACATCTTGTTGTCAAATATATCCCCAGATACTTAACCTTATTTGTAACTTGAATTTTCAAAAGATCTGCCAGTTCTTCTCTCTGTCTCAATAGCATATTCTTTGCCAAAATCTTTGTTTTATCTTTATTTATTTTGAAACCAGCCACCTCTCCATATGTCTCTATCCTTTCCAATAATTTTGGAGCTGTTTCTAGCGGGTCTTCCAAAATAAAAGCTAAATCATCAGCAAAAGCTTGTAGCTTAAATTCTTCCTTCTTAATTTTCATTCCTTTTATGCTTTTATCATCCCTTATATTTCTATTCAACACTTCCAAGGTCAACACAAATAGCAAAGGAGATAGGGGGCATCCTTGTCTTGTGCCTTTCCTTGTATTAATAAAATCTGTAAGTTCCCCCTCCATCATTACCCTTGCTGTCTGTTTATTATATATGGCTTCTATTGCTTGAATAAATTTTTTAGCAAAACCCATCTGTTCCAATAATAATAACATAAATCTCCAGTTCACGTTGTCAAATGCTTTTTGAGCATCTAGGAATATCAAAGCCATTTGCTTTTCAGGATGAGCCTCATAGTATTCCAAAGTGTCCAAGATTACTCTCATATTGTCTCTAATTTGTCTCTTTGGCAGAAATCCATTTTGATCTGGGTGAATAAAGATATTTAAATATTTTTTAAGTCTTTCTGCTAAGATTGAAGCAAAGATTTTATAGTCTGCATTCAATAAAGAAATAGGTCTATAATTCTTAATTAGCAGTGGGTCAGTCTCTTCCTTCGGTAGAAGTGTAATATAAGCCTCTGACCATGTTTTGGGTATCATCTTTTTTAACATAACTTCGTTCATAACTTCTAACAATGAGGTGCTCAAAGATTCTTGAAATATTTTATAGAATTCTGCTGGAAGCCCATCTGGACCCGGTGCTTTCCCATTATTTTGTCTCTTAAATGCTTCATTTAGTTCCATCATTGTTATATTGCTTTCTAGCATTTCTTCAGTCTCTTTAGGTATCTCTGGTTAATTAGCTTCCTGTAAATACTGTTTGACTTTTTCCTCATCAATATTCTCTTGTTTATATAGTTGCCCATAAAAATCTCGAATAATTTCTTTTTTCTCCTTATTCCCATAACAAACTTGGCCTTGTTCATCTATTAACTTCAATATTTTTCTTGATTCCTTCTCTTTTCTCAATTTATATGCTAGTCATCTACCTGGTTTATTTGCATCTTCAAAATAATTCTGTTTAGAGTTTCTGATTTTCTGTGCCAGTTCTTCTTTCTCTATTAATTCCATTTTATGTTTAATTACATCCAGATTCAATTTAATATCCTTTTTCTGTGGCATTTTCTGTAATTCTTTTTCAAGAATTTTATACTCATCTTCCAAGGCCTTAGAAGCTTGCCTTTTCCTAATATTCTTTTTTCTTGTATAATCTATTATCAAACCTCTAGCGTATGCCTTCATTGTATCCCACACATTCTGTGTTGAAGTATCTTCTTTTTTATTTTCTCTGAAGAAAAAAGCCAATTCCTTCTCCATCCATTGTATAAAATCTTTCTCCTTTAAAATAGTATTATTTAATGTCCATCTCGATCTTTTTTTTTGTCCCTTCCATTTAATTGTCATTGGGCTATGATCTGCCCAAGTACTTGTTTCAATATTTGTTTCTTGAATATTGGATATTAATTCTGTTGAGATCCAAATCATATCTAATCTGGACCATGATAGATGTCTATTTGAATAAAAAGTATATTGTTTAGCTTTAACATTTCTTTCTCTCCAAATATCTTTTAAAGTTAATTCATCTGTCATTTAAAAAAAAGAACTTGGGAGAGCCTTTCTATTTTGCTTTGTTGTTGTTGCTATATAGTCCAATTTATTGTCCACAATTCCATTAAAATCTCCCATCATAATTATATTAACATAGTCCAGCCCAATTATTTTCATGTGTAACTTTTTATAAAACTCTTCTTGTTTATCATTCGGAGCATAAATTGCAATCAAGAGTATTTTTATATTATTGTCCATTATTTCTACCATTAATACTCTTCCATCTTCATCCGTGTAAATCAATTTTGCTGGGATAGCCTCTTTAAGAACCACTCCTCTTTTCTTACATTGAGTCAAAGAAGTAAATATTTCCCCCAATTTTGGCTGTACTAACAATTGTTCATGTTGTTTTTTAATATGAACTTCTTGTAGACAAATTATATCAAATTTTAATTTCTCTAATTTATGAAAAGTTTTCCTTCTTTTAACAGCTGAATTAAGTCCATTTATATTCATTGTAATCAGTTTTTTTTCTTCCATGATTATGCTTTATATTTAGGTCTAACCGCTCTTGTGGATCTCACTTCACGCTGTTCTTTGCTATCCATCTGTCCCCCTACTGCTCCTTTCTCTTTTTCAGTCTCCAGTTGTTCCTCTTGAAACTCAATTAATGAGACCTCTTTCTCTGCCTTCTCTCTTCTTCCTCCAAAAAATTCTGCATGGAAAAGTTCCGCTTTCTCAATTGAATCAATTCTATATCTCTGCTCTTGCCACCTAAACATTAGTCCTTCTGGAATCAGCCATCTATAATTCACTTCGTTTTCCAAGAGCATTTTGGTCAGAAATCGATATTCTCTTCTCATCTCTCTCACTCTTCTGGGTATTTGTTTTAAAACCACAACCTCTTTTCCTTTGTATTTCAATGTTTTCTCTCTTACTACTTGTAATATATGCGTTTTAATGGATTTTTTGGTAAATCTAATATGGACTTCCTTGGGTAATTTATTTCTCATCGCATACCTTGTATAGACTCGATATATCTCATCTATTCCATCCATCATCTTTTCCTCTGTAATTTCCAAAGCATCTGCCAAAATTTCTATCATTGCCGCTGCCAAATTTTCTCCTTTTTCCTCTTCTATATTTTGAAATCTGAGGTAAAATTCTGACCTTTCCATCTCCCACCTCAACATCCCACTTTTTTCTTGTTCAACCGCTGTTAATCTACTGTCAATATTTCCAATCTTCTTCTCTCTTTGTTTTCCTTCTTCCTCAATTTTTTGGAATCTCTCCTCATACTTGACCATCATTTGTTTAATGTTTTCCACTTTTTCATCAGTCTTCTCTATTCTTTGTTCAATATTTTCTGTTCTTTGTTCAATATTTTCTGTTCTTTGTTCAATATTTCCTGTTCTTTGTTCAATGATGTCTGATTTTGTCTTGAGATCTTGGATTCCTTGCATAATCATCTGTAAAGTTACTCTTTCTTGTTCCTTATCTTGCTTCAACATTGTCTGAATTAAATGTTGTCCTCCAGCTGGTGGGGAAGCAGAGGTAGAAGTAGAAATGCCAGATGGTATTGGTTTCCTGCTCATTTCAATGCTTCCAAAGCTTCAAATTCTTCTTGACTTTTAATCCAACTGGTAGAGCAGCCAATTATAATCCAAAATAGAAAACTCCAATAGTAAAAGGCACGAAACCAAAAAAGAAACAGGAAAAAAGGAAGAAGAAAGATCTTCAGGTTCTTCTAGACCCTAATCCAATTATGAAGTAGTCCACCATAAAAAAGAAAAAATAGAAAGGAGAAAAACAAACAAATCGAAAAATAATAATATTGATTAAGAGCAAAAAAAAGAAAAGAAAAAAAAAAGCAAAAAGAGAAAAAAAACAAAAAGTTCCTTCAGGTTCTTCACACCTTAATCCAGTTGAAAAGTCTCAATAATCAAAAAAGAAAAACAAAGTGGTCCAAAAACATAGATAGGAAAAGCAAAAAAGTCCCAATAAAAAAGAAAAGAAAAATAAAGAAAAAACTCTGAGGCTTTCCCTTTAAAATAAAAGGCAGAAATAAAAATATTACTAGAATTGAAATTTAGAAAAAGGCTGGCGAATAGGGTATATATATATATATATATATATATATATATATATATGAAGGCACACTGCACTTTATTTATTTATCCAAGGCTCTTGTTATGACTCTCTTCTCCAGCAGCTTCAAAGCCAAACCTCAAGTGTTGAATTATTGATAACAGTCCAGGAAAGCACCTGCAATAATATTTTGCTGTGCTCTCCCTCTATCTTATCACGTTAAAATGTCCTTGAGAAGAGGTCTTTTTGCAATTCTCTCCAATTCAAATAAAATACTTTCAAGCCTCTCGTTGGCAGTGTTGGAAAGTTTCTTAATGCTCTTCCTCCCCCCCAGCCAGAAAAAAGGAGTAATATATACAGAGACAAAAAGAAAAAAGAAAAAATAGCCAAAGGGAGCCTCTATCCTAAAGAAAGTTAAAAAATCAAAGGGAGCATAAAAATATATATAAGAGAAAATTCAATCTGGTTACCTACAAAGTCACACTAAAGTTCCCCCCAAAAAATATAGAGAAAAGAAAAAAAAAAACCCCAAGCCTCAATTTGACACCACTTTAAAAACGCCGCTCAGACAGTTCCAGTCAAAAAAAAAGTCTCACAGATTTCTTCTTTGATCAGGATGTCCTTTCCAACCTCAGCGAATTTACAACACAAAAGAGTTTTTCTCACCCAGCCGACACACTTTCACTCCAGCCACTTTCTTTCCGGAGCTGTCCTGACTTCAGCAGCTATAAAGGCTGCCTCTCCGCCGCCAGCAAAAGGGCTTCTTCCGGATCAACCAGAGATTTTGCGATATCTCTGGGATCCTGGAACAGTACCCTTCTCAATCCCCGTCTCTACGGGACGGTTTAGGTCCGTTGGGACCGACCAGGGGCGAAAATATCAGCTGCGATCTCAGAGCCCCGAGATCGCAGCTGTATCGCCAAAACGAAGCTCTGCCTTCTCCAACTTTGGAGCTGTTTCTAACAGATCTTCCAAAATAAAGGCTAAGTCATCAGCAAAGGCTTGCAGTTTAAATTCTTCCTTTTTAATTTTCATTCCTTTTATGTTTTTATCATCTCTAATATTTCTATTCAACACTTCCAAAGTCAATACAAATAGCAGAGGAGATAGGGGACATCCTTGTCTTGTGCCTTTTCTTATATTAATAAAATCTGTAAGTTCTCCTTCCATCATTACCTTTGCTGTCTGCTTATTGTATATGGCTTCTATTGCTTGGATAAATTTTCTGGCAAAACCCATCTGTTCCAATAATAATAACATAAATCTCCAGTTCACATTGTCGAATGCCTTTTGAGCATCTAGGAATATCAAAGCCATTTGATTTTCAGGGTGTGCCTCATAATATTCCAAAGTATCCAGAATTACTCTCAAATTGTCTCTAATTTGTCTCTTTGGCAGAAATCCATTTTGATCTGGGTGAATGAAATTATTTAAGTATTTTTTAAGTCTTTCTGCTAAAATTGAAGCAAAGATTTTATAGTCTGCATTCAATAAAGAAATAGGTCTATAGTTCTTAATTTGCAGTGGATCAGCCTCTTCTTTTGGTATAAGTGTAATATAAGCCTCTGACCATGTTTTGGGTATCATCTTCTTTAACATAACTTCATTCATAACTTCTAGCAATGGAATACTCAATGATTCTTGTAATGTTTTATAAAATTCTGCCGGAAGCCCATCTGGACCTGGAGCTTTCCCATTATTTTGCTTCTTAAGTGCTTCAGTTAATTCCATCATTGTAAAATTGCTTTCTAACATTTCTTCAGTCTCTTTAGCTATCTTCGGGAAGTTAGCATTCTCCATAGAGCTGCGTAGAGCATCCAGAGTGGGAGGTGCTCCAGTCTTCACTCTTGCAGGCTGAGCTATAATTGAGGAACGCTCTGCCTCCTCCACGTGACTCCACTGTAGCGTTCCCAGTTTTAGCTCAGCCTCGCGAAGAGTCAGGCAGCTGAGCAGTTTGCTCCTTGGCCGATCTAGGATTCTTTATTGATTCATACCAGGTTTGAATTCTTTCTTACTTTTTCTCGGTCCCTGTGCATTTGGATTGTCTTGAGAGAGTAAAGGGGTCATTTGTTTATGCCCCTCAGGGGGGAGTTTGGGGGGTTTAGAGCCTTTTTGCCCCCCCCACCCCCCCACTCTGGTGCCTTCCGTTTTAAGCCGTGCTGTTTTTTTAACAGCGGCTTGTGTTTGCGCGCATTAGCGCTTCCGTTGCGCCTTCCCTCCACGAACGCAAGAGAGAGGGCGAGTTTTCTTCTCTCAGGCCCCTCGTTTTCTGCCTGCTTTTTGTTTTTTCGGCAGCCTTTGTTATCGAGGGGATTTTGTTTCCTTCCCTCTGCATTTTACGCTGGTTCCAGTGGCCATTTTGATTGTGCCTCGTGGCCGGCTGCCATTTTGTTTTTCCTTTCTTTTCGCTGCGAAGCTCCCGGAGGCTTGTAACAGGACCGGCTGGCCTGTTTGGAGTTCTCCTTGTTGTTAAAGGGATACTGTGGTTCTGTGCCCTGTTGTTCCTTTAAATATCTGTTGGCTGGTTACCGTGGCTTAACCAGAGGCGAAGGAGAGGCACCTACTTCTCATGTTGTTGGGAGGCTGTCTCAGGAGGCCTATTTCTCTATATTTTTATCCTAATTTTTTCATTGTTGGTTCTCTTTCTGGCCTCAGCGTTCATTCAATCCATTGGCTTGTATATTTATTTATTGTTTTTTTTTTCATTTTTTTATTCTGCAGTTTTTTTGTTAGGCCCTTTTTTTGATCCTTTTTGTTCAAAGTACAAAAATAAATAAATAAATAAAATAAAGTAAAGTAAAATAAAATAAAATAAAATAAAACTAAGAAGTTTTTTATCAAAAGGGGGACGCGGCCCAACGTTAAGGTATCCGGCCCACTTTAGGCCGAAAGCCTAGATGTGCCAACTGCCCTTATAGGCCATATTGTATTATACAGGCCTTATCATGGCAGATGATAATCCCAGAGGTCCTTCTTTGAAGGCCAAGATGCACCACCTGTGCAAGCAAACCGAGGAAACGTCCAAAGCTTCTCAAAGGGATGCCCTAAGGCGGCACAAAGCTTTGGAAAGGGAGTTTGATAAACGTTCTAGGGACTCTCAGTCTGTACCACCAGTTCCTCCCACCCCTTCTACTTCTACTAACCCTATTCCTTTGCCAGAGCAAGCTCTTTTCTCTAGGCGCAGTTCTCCCGCACGGAGTCTCCCAGCAGCCCGGCCTGAAGCAACATTTACGCCGACCGCTGTAGGGTTACGCCCAGAGGGCCTACCTACCGACATCATCCCTGACAGTGTCAGAGAATGGATGCAGTTGGCCATTCGCCAAGGGATCACCGAAGGGATCCAACAGTTCTCCAGACCCGGGTTTCAAGCGAGGACACCTGAAGCGGAGTCCGTTTCCGTAAGATCCCTCCCCTGGCCGGAACCTCACCAGGGTCAGGTACCGTCCTCAAGGGAACTTCCCTATCCAGAAGGAGAGGAAGAGGAGGAGAAAGAAGAGGTGGGCTTTGAGCATTTCAGGGACGAGAAAGGGTTAGAGAGTCTCTGCACTACTCTGACGCCCATTTCGAATTAGATCCAATGGAAGGAGAGATGTCCGAGGACGAGGGCTTATCTCCTGACCAGCCCACCTTTGTAGGCCTATTCAAGCCTCACATGTTCAAGTCCTTGCTATTTAAAGCAAAGAACGTATCGGGGCTGACTTCTCAGCCGCTTTCTGACCCCCTTCCAGCAGTCACTGGGGTTCCTGAGGATTCTATTTTCAGGCAGCCAGTCATTGAGGCTGAGGTCATTCCTACACCACCAATCTTCTCAGACTTAGTGACGAGACAGTTGGCTGCATCAGCCCCCCCCCCCCCCCGCTCCTTCCAGTCAAGACAAGAGGTTTTTTAACCTCGACCCGGAATTCGCGGCCATCCTTGATATGCCCGAGGTGGATGACCCCATAGTTCGCCTTGCATTTTCCTCTAACCCCACTGATGCTCTGGAAGCGCTGAAGCCAGAGGACAAGCGGGCCAAGATGGCGTTGCGTCGAGCGCACCAAGCTGATGCCTGGGCAATTCGCTCGGCCACGGCGGCATCATTTTTCACCCAATCATCCATCAGATGGCTTCGACAGTTGAAGCAGCATGTCCCCCCATCTAACACCAGGGCCCATCAGGACATTGCCAAGTTAATGGTAGCAGCGGAGTTTGCGGCTGACGCCACTTTTCATTCGGTAAAATTTTCCTCTCGGGCTATCTCCTCGCATGTGACAGCCCGCCGCTTGCTGTGGCTTAAACATTGGCAGGCCGACATTAAAAACAAAACTAAGTTGGCCTCTGCCCCCATATCGGGGGGAAAATTATTTGGCCCAGTCCTGGAACCATTGTTGATGGAGAGTCGAAATAAAAAGAAGTTCCTCCCATCTCTTTTTCGTAGGCAAGAGTCCAGATCCCCTCAGTCCTTTCGTAGGGGATCCTTTCGGACCTCCTTCCAGACACCCTTTACCCCAAGATTTCAGAGGTCTCCCCCATTTCGCCCAATCTATCAGGACCGGGGCGATTCGGGGGACAGGAATAGGAGGCGGGCCAGCTACAGGAGACCCTTCCGGGGAGCAGGGAGCAAGGCTTCTCGATGCCCCAGATAGATCTACGGTCGCTTACCCCGTTGGTGGTCGGCTAAAATATTTTGCCGACCAATGGGCATCATCCACTTCTGATGCCTGGGTCAGAGACACAGTAACTTTGGGTCTTTCTCTTCAGTTTTGTCCCCCCCCCGGATCATTTCATGGTTTCTCCTTTATCCAGAGACCCCTCCAAACGTAAACTCATAGAAGCTGCTATCAAACACTTCTCTGACATCAGAGCTATACAGCCAGTGCCCTCCCCTCAGCGAGGACAAGGTTTCTACTCCCTCCTTTTTCTAGTCCCTAAACACTCCGGAAGTTGGAGGCCCATTCTGGACCTAAAGAGACTCAACCGTTTCCTTGTCTACAGGAAATTCAAAATGCATACACTTCAGTCAATCTTGCAGAGCACCAGGAAAGGGGACTGGCTCACCTCCATTGACCTTTCAGAGGCTTACCTTCACATTCCCATTCATCCTTCCTTTTTTAAATATCTGAGGTTTTGCTACAATGGCCAGCATTTTCAGTACGTGGCCCTTCCATTTGGCCTAGCCTCAGCTCCGAGGACCTTTACTAAGGTACTGGCAGCTCTGGCGGCACACCTCAGGCATTTCCCCATCCATATACACTGCTATCTGGATGATATCCTCATCCTCTCTCCCACCCAGCGCCAATCCGAGAAGGACACAAGGACTACACTCTCGGCCCATGGTCTGCTTGTCAACTGGGAAAAGAGCCAGCTTACCCCCTCTACCCGAATAGCTCATTTAGGAGCAGTAATTAGCTCAGTTGAGGAAAAGGTCTATCTTTCCTCCGAAAGGTTTGGCAGCATCCAGAAATCGATCAAGGTCATTAGGCGGGCAAGGAAAGCTTCTTTACTGGATTTATCCAAGTTACTTGGCAAATTGATATCATGCATATCCATTGTTCCCTGGGCTCGTTTACATTCCAGATCTCTGCAATGGTTCCTGCTTCCTTATCAACGCTCCGGCAGGAGCAATTCAAACGCCGTGGTGAAGGTTCCTCCAAAGGTCCTCGCCTCCCTTCTCTGGTGGACCAGGCCCACCGCCAACAAGGGACATCTTTTCAAGGAGCCCCAGAGGGTCACTCTCACAACAGACACCAGCCTGTCCAGGTGGGGGGCCCACACTCAGTCACTTTCAGCGCAAGGACTTTGGTCAGCAACTGAACGTCGCTGCAGTATCAATTGTCTGGAGCTCCACGCAGTGTACCTGGCATTATGCTGCTTCCTACCCCAGGTACGAGGGCGGCACGTTCTGGTTCTGACGGACAATACTACGACCAAGGCCCACATCAACCGTCAAGGGGGCACTAATTCCATCCGACTCATGAGGGAGGCCGAGCGGCTCTGTCGTTGGGCGGAGGCCAATCTCTTATCTATCACAGCAGAACACATTTCGGGGGCCTCAAACGTCCAGGCAGACTGGTTGAGCAGGGCCACCTTGGACCAGTCGGAATGGCGTCTTCATCCCTCCCTATTCAGGGAGGCCTCAGCGATATTCGGTCTTCCACTGCTGGACCTCTTTGCGTCCCCACTCAACGCCCAAACACCGCGATTCTTCTCTTGATACCCCACCAAGGAGGCAGAGAACCACGACGCCCTACGTTGCCCCTGGTCCCTAGGGCTCCTATACGCATTCCCTCCCCTTCCATTGATCCCCAAGGTGATCCGGAAGATGATCCTCGAGAGGGCGGAAGTCCTCCTGGTGGCTCCATATTGGCCCAGGAGACCATGGTTTGCGGACCTGCGCAACCTGTCAGTGGACCCTCTGTAGGATTCCGTCAGACAAGGTCTCGCTGTCCCAGGGACCTCTTCAGCACCCAGATCCGCAGTGGCTTCAGTAAGCCGTTTGGAGGTTGAGCGGAAACGTCTAAGAAATGAAGGTCTGTCTGCGCAGGTCATCAACACCATTCTGGCAGCGAGACGGCCTTCGACCACTCGCATATACAACGCGACCTGGAATCTTTTTTGTAAATGGTGCCACAAGTCATTTGTCAATCTGCTGTCTCCATCCATTGCACAAATTTTGGCTTTCCTTCAAGACGGGCTGGACAGGGGCCTTTCCCCCAACACCTTAAAAAGGCAAGTGGCGGCATTAGCAACTGTGGTCACCGGCATCTCTTCTGGCTCGCTTTCACATCACCCTCGCATTCATTCATTTCTTGGGTGCCACTAATTTACACCCGCCAGTGGTTCATAGATACCCGACTTGGGAGGCGTCACTTCAGTTTCTCATGTTTAAAGTGGTGTTTCTGGTAGCAATCACATCTGCCAGACGGATATCTGAGATAGCAGCTCTGTCCATTAGAAAGGATCTATGTGTCTTCCATGCTGACCGTGTGGTTCTGAGGCCAGACCCAGCTTTTTTGCCTAAGATCAACTCGGCCTTTCACAGGTCCCAAGAATTGGTTCTTCCAAATTTTTGTCCCAGGCCTTCTCGAGAAAGGGAAAGGCAGTGGCATCCTCTCGATGTCCGAAGGGCACTTCGTATTTACATTCATCGCACTCAGGCAATCAGGAAATCAGAGTCATTGTTCTTGTCTTTCCAACCAAAGACGATGGGCTGTAAAGTATCTCCGTCCATAGTTGGGCGTTGGATCAGAGCTACCATAGCCAAGGCCTACTTATCCCAGGCCCTTCCTGTTCCTAAAGGGATAACCGCTCACTCTACAAGGCGTGCAGCTACCTCAGCAGCCTGGGCGACCCAGGCATCAATCCATGATATCTGTCAAGCGGCCACTTGGGCGTCTCCATCTCCTTTTATACGCCACTATAAGATTGATGTTTATGCTTCAGCAGAAGCGTCCTTCAGCAGACGAGTTCTTCAGCAAGTGGCGAGAGAACCAGAGGAGATTCCGAACCAGATGGAGTCCCTCCCGTAGGACAGGCCATGCTTTGGTATGTCCCACTCTGGATGCTTGCAGCAGCTCTATGGAGAATGGGCATTGGTAGCTACCTGACACGCCCTTTCTCGTCAAGCTGCGTAGAGCATCCAGCCCCACCCTAATTGTTCCCTCTGGTGGGGGAAATCCTGTTTCGGCCAAGGACTTAATCAGTTTACAGTTGTCAAAGGTATAATAGTTAAGATGAGATGATTGTTGTTGTCTTCTCGTCTTCGTAAAACTGGGAACGCTATGGTGGAGTCACGTGGAGGAGGCGGAGCGTTCCTTAATTATAGCTCAGCCTGCAAGAGTGAAGACTGGAGCACCTCCCACTCTGGATGCTCGACGCAGCTCGACGAGAAAGGGTGTGTCAGGTAGGTACCAATGCCCATTCTGTAGATACTGTTTGACTTTTTCCTCATTGATATTCTCTTGTTTATATAATTGCCCATAGAAATCTCGAATAATTTCTTTTTTCTCCTTTTTACCATAACAAACTTGGCCTTGGTCATCTATTAACTTCAATATTCTTTCTCCTTTCTCAATTTATATGCTAGCCATCTACCTGGTTTATTTGCATCTTCAAAATAATCCTGTTTAGCATTTCTAATTTTCTGTGCCAATTCTTCTTTCCCTATTAATTCCATTTTATGTTTAGTTATATCCAACTTCAATTTAATATCCTTTTTCTGTGGCGTTTTCTGTAATTCTTTCTCAAGTCTTTTATACTCATCTTCCAAGGCCTTAGTGGCTTGCCTTTTCCTAATATTCTTTTTTCTTATATATTCTATTATCAAACCTCTAGCATATGCCTTCATTGTATCCCAAACATTCTGTATTGAAGTATCTTTTTTATTTTCTCTGAAAAAAAAAGCCAATTCTTTCTCCATCCATTGTGTAAAATCTTTTTCCTTTAAAATAGTATTGTTTAATGTCCATCTCGATCTTTTTTTTTGTCCCTTCCATTTAATTGTCATTGGGCTATGATCTGCCCAAATACTTATTTCAACATTTATTTCTTGAATATTAGATGTTAATTCTGTTGAGATCCAAATCATATCCAATCTGGACCATGATAAATGTCTATTTGAGTAGAAAGTGTATTGTTTAGTTTTAACATTTCTTTCTCTCCAAATGTCTTTTAAAGTTAATTCATCTGTCATTTTAAAAAAAGCTTTAGGGAGTCTTTCTATTTTGTTTTGTTGTTGTTGCTATATAGTCTAGTTTATTGTCCACAATTCCATTGAAGTCTCCCATCATAATTATATAAACATAGTCCAGTCCAGTTATTTTCATATGTAATTTTTTATAGAATTCTTCTTGTTTATCATTCGGAGCATAAATTGCAATCAAAAGTATTTTTATATTGTTGTCCATTATTTCCACCATTAATACTCTTCCATCTTCATCAGTATAAATCAATTTTGCTGGGATGGCCTCTTTAATGTATAGAACCACTCCTCTTTTCTTACATTGAGTCAAAGAAGTAAATATTTTCCCTAATTTTGGCTGTACTAACAATTGTTCATGTTGTTTTTTAATATGTACTTCTTGCAGACAAATTATATCAAATTTTAGTTTCTCTAATTTATGAAAGGTTTTCCTTCTTTTAACAGCTGAATTGAGTCCTTTTATATTCATTGTAATCAACTTTTTTTCTTCCATGATTATGCTTTATATTTAGGTCTAACAGCTCTTGTCGATCTTACTTCACGCTGTTCTTTACTATCCACCTGTCTACCTACTGCGCCTTCCTCTTTTTCAATCTCCAGTTGTTCCTCTTGAAGATCAATTAATGAAACCTTTCTCTGCCTCTTCTTCTCTCCTTCCAAAAAATTCTGCGTGGAAAAGTTCTGCTTTCTCAATTGAATCAATTCTATGTCTCTGTTCTTGCCACGTAAACATTAATCCTTCTGGGAACAGCCATCTATAATTCACTTCCTTTTTCAATAACATTTTGGTCAAAAATCGATATTCTCTTCTCATCTCTCTCACTCTTCTGGGTATTTGTTTTAAAACCACAATCTCTTTGCCTTTGTATTTCAACGTCTTCTCTCTTGCCACTTGTAATATTTGTGTTTTGATGGATTTTTTGGTAAATCTGACATGGACTTCCCTTGGTAAGCTATTTATCATTGCATATCTTGTATAAACTCGGTATACCTCGTCTACTCCATCCATCATCATTTCCTCTGTAATTTCCAAAGCATCCGCCAACAATTCTATCATTATTGCAGCCAAGTTTTGTCCTTTTCCTTCTTCTATATTTTGAAATCTGAGATAGAATTCTGACCTCTCCATCTCCCACTTCAACATCCCACTTTTATCTTGCTCAACCACTGTTAATCTGCTGTCAATATTTCCAATCTTCTCCTCTCTTTGTTTACCTTCTTCCTCAATTTTTTGGAATCTCTCCTCATACTTCACCATCATTTGTTGAATATTTTCTACTTTTTCATCAGTCTTCTCTGTTCTTTGTTCAATAGTATCTGTTTTTATCTTGAGATCTTGGATTCCTTGCATAATCATCTGTAAAGTCACTTTTTCTTGTTCTTTGTCTTGCTTCAACATTGTCTGAATTAAACGTTGTCCTCCAGCTGGTGGGGAGGCAGAGGTAGAGGTAGAAACGGCAGAAAATATGGGTTTCCTCCTCATTTTAGACGCTTCAAGATCTTCAAATTCTTTTTAACTTTTAATCCAACTGGTAGAATAGCCAATTATAATCCAAAATGGAAAAATCCAAAAGTAAAAAGCCTGATGGCAAAAAAGAAAAAGGAGAAAAAGGATAAGAAAAATCTTCAGGTTCTTCTAAACCCTAATCCAATTATGAAGTAGTCCACAATAAAAAATGAAAAATAAAAAGAAGAAAAAAGCTCAAAAATAATAATAATAATTAAAAAGAAAAAGAACAAAAATAAGGAAAGAAGAAAAAATTCCTTCATGTTCTTCACACCTTAATCCAATTGGGAAATCTCAATAATAAAAAGAAACATGTTTGGAAAAAGCAAAAAATCCCAGTAAAAAGAAGAACAAAAGAAAAATAAAGAAAAAATTCTGAGGCTTTCCCTTTAAAATAAAAAGTAAAATAAGAATATTACTAAAATTAAAATTTACGGAGAGGCTGGTAAGGAGGGGTACCACAACTGAAAAAAAAATAAGAAAACACACTGCACTTTGTTAAGTTGTCCAAGGCTCTTATTATGACTCTCTTCTCCACAAGCTTCAAAGCCAAGCCTCAAGTGTTGAAATGTTGATAAGAGTCCAGGAAAGCACCTGTAATATTCTGCTGCGCTCTTCCCTCTATCTTATCAAATTGAAATGTCCTTGAGAAGGAGTCTTTTCACAGTTCTCTCCAATTCAAATAAAATATTTTCAAGCCTCTAGTTGGCAGTGTTACAAAGTTTCTTAATACACTTCCCCCCCCCCCAGCCAGAAAAACTTAGTTTGAGTTAAGGAAAAAGAAAAGGTATTTACATATATATATATATAAAAAGAGAAAGTAGCCAAAGGGAGCCTCTATCCTAAAAGAAAATTAAAAAATCAAAAAGGAGCATAAGAATATATATAAGAGAAAATTCAGTCCGGTTAACTACAAAATCGCGCAAAAGTCCCCCCAAAAAAGTAAGAGAAAGAAAAAAAAATCCAAGCCTCAATTTGACGTCCCTTTAAAATACGCTGCTCATACAGTTTTGTCAAAAAATATCTCACAGGTTTCTTCTCATACTCAGGGTGTCCTTTCAAATCTCAATGAGTTAACAAAAAAAAAAAAATTCTCACCCAGCCGACACACTTTCACTTTCAGCCTCTTCCTTTCTGGAGCTGTCCCGGCTTCAGCAGCTATGGAGGCTGCCTCTCTGCCGCCAGCAAAAGGACTTCTCCCGGATCAACCAGGGACTTTGCGATGTCCCTGGGGTCCACGGAGTGTGCCCTTCACAATCACCGTCTCTACGGGACGGTTTAGGTCTGTTGGGACTGACCAGGGGCGAAAATATCAGCTGCGATCTCGGAGCCCCGAGATTGCAGCTGTATCGCCGAGACGAAGCTCCGCCTTCTCCCACTTCTATCATTAATATGCATTAAAATCTTAACATCTTTAACATTTTAATTGAATATCATACTTCCTTGGGAACACTAATAAACTTTCCATAGTTAATTCTTTTTTCCCCCATATTTCTCACTTATATTTTTATAAATCATTACTAATAATTAAAAATGTTCCCTTTTAATTCTCTCAATCATTTTAATTCATTTATTTATTAACAAACATCCCACTACATTACAATAAATATTTTATCCATCATCATATTTTCTAAAGTTATTTCAATTTGTAATATAACAAAGCTATCTTATGTACCTTTGCAGAATCCCTTTTACAATTAAATTTTCACCCATTATCTCTAAACAAATTTATGGTTATAATCCTTATATCTTTTCCCTGTTTCTCCATTTCTTGTTTCTGTCTTTTACAACTTATTTTCCTTGCCTTCTTCCCTCTCTTCTTCTCCCTCCCCTTTTTACCCCCTCGTCTCTCTTCTTCTAACTCTGTCATCTGTAATCCCCTCTTCTGTTGCTTTCTAATATTGTACTTATCTTTCAAATTGTCTTTCTTCGTTTTGGTTGTTTTTTCTAGTCTTAAACCTTTCACTCTCTTTCCCCCCTTTTCTTTTTTCCCCCCACTTAAAATTATTTGATCATTAAAGATGGCTTCTTCTTTGTCTCAATCTTCTTGTTCTGCAAACATTTCTTCTTGCTTCTCATAGTTCCAGATCTCCATTTCTAAGAATTGAAACATGAAGCCAAAAGAACTTCTCCCTTCTTGTGCATCTTCTTTCCATTTTTTAAGTTCCATTTTAAGTTCTTCTAAGAGTGATACCATTTAAAAAATTTTTAAACAACCACCCAGTTAATTTTAGTCATCTAGATGCAAAAACCAAAAATCACCAAGTAATCCAAATAATCCAAGGCTGTTTCTACTTGCTTCCCCCCCCCCCCCCCCACTTTTTCTTCCTGGGGTTCTATTATTTTGTTACCAAGTTTCCATTAAAATGTATCTTTGAGGAATCTTGTTAAAATTTCCCTGTAAATTCCTTTTAATTACAGTTCCATTCCTTAATCCCAGGCAGTCTCCTCCATTTTTCCAGATCCTGCCCTTTTATTCTTTTTTTTCCCCTTTCCAGCTTTTAAAAACTTTTAAATGTCCAGAAATCTTAATTATCCCTTTGACTTTTATGTTCAGCTTAGATGCCTATTAATGTCAAAGTGAATTTTTTTTTTCAGTTTCTTTCTTAAGTCTCTTAGCTGTCAGTATAAGGAAGGGAAGAAAAAAAAAAACCTAATCCTTTCCCTTCTCTCTCTCCTTCGCAGCTTCAAAATCTTCTTTGGGAACAATGTT
Source organism: Hydrophis major (assembly GCA_033807585.1). Taxonomy (NCBI): domain Eukaryota; kingdom Metazoa; phylum Chordata; class Lepidosauria; order Squamata; family Elapidae; genus Hydrophis; species Hydrophis major. The sequence continues at coordinate 844,590 of JAUCBL010000050.1, forward strand.
GTGAAGTTTAAATTCCAGGGTACCTTATTTGTTGCTTTTGCTGTTTGAGCCAGTCAACCAAAACTTTCTCTTCTTATCTTCCTCCTGCACATTTTTTTCCGGTTGAGTTCCTCTTTGTGGTGGCTATTTCTGACCACTGCTACAACCGCCTTTGGGAAAGGGAGTAATGGCCAGCTGGGGAGGAGAGATGCGGCTCTCCTCAACCCTGCAGGCAGTCTCCTCCCTCTTCACCACCTCTACGGGGTGGCTTAGCCCCGAAACCAGCCGGCTCGGGGTGCTCCAGTGGCGAGCACGGATCGAAGCCTCAGAGAGACGAGGTTTCAGTCTGTCGCTGAAGAAGCTCAAACCGGAAGTCCCTAAGGGCAGAGTGTTTTGTGTTTGGGTGTGGGTGGTGGAGCGAGCAGTGCCGGCACCCCGAAAGGGAGGGCATGAACTCTTGGGGCTGCTTCCCGTAGCCCTGTTGCCTGCTGCCGCCCACCAGAGCACCTCTGCGAGCTTTCTTCGTTCTCCCACTGCTCTGGAGCTTGCCAGATCAGTTCGTTCCAGACCAGGTGTGTGTGTATCATGAGAGAGAGTGGTGTGTGTGTGTGTGAGAGAGAGAGAGACAGAGACAGAAAAAAGAGAAAGAAAGAAAAAAATAGAAAGAAGGAAGGAAGGAAGGAGAGAGAGAGAGAGAGAGAGAGAGAAAGAAAGAAAAAGAGAAAAAGAGAAAGAAAAAAAGGAAGAAGGAAGGAAGGAAGGAAGGAAGGAAAAAATAGGAAGAAAGAAAAAAAGAAATAGGAAGGAAGGGAGAGAGAGAGGGAGAAAACCCCCCTCTGTGCTATTACTTTTAATTGTTCCATTATTTATCATATATTAATATTTTACACTGTCCCTATACCTAGAGTGATTTTACTGCCTTTCTTTTGCCCAGGTATTTTTCAGGGTTCACAATACATGCATTCAATGTCTGTAGTCCAGAGCATAAATACATGTTTTTAACAGAGTTGAAAGGGACTTTGGAGGTCTTCTAGTCCAACCCCCTGGTCAGGCAGGAAAACTAAGGATGCCAAACTCTGAGTAGAGGTCCTGGGAAAGGTGTCAGAATAACAATAACACTTAGAAGGGACCTTGGGGGGAACTCTATACCATTTCAGAGAAATGGCTGTCCAGTCTTTTCTGAAAAACTTCCAGTGATTGAGCATCCAGAACTTCTGGAGACAAGCAGTTCCACTGGTTAATTGTTCTTACTGTCAGGAAGTTTCTCCATAGTTTTAGGTTGCTTCTCTCTTTGTTCAGTTTCCATTCATTGCTTCATGTTTGCCTTCTGGTGCTTTGGAAAATATATTGCCCCCCCTCTGGTGGGATTCAATTTTTTTTACTACCGGTTCTGTGGCTGTGGCTTATTTGGTGGGCATGGCTTGGTGGTTATATGACTGGGTAGGTGTGGCCAACTCAATGTCACTCACATCAAAGGTTTTCACACCCAACCTGAAAGTATTGTTCTGTAAAAATGTTGTTCACCTTTTTTGACTTTATTATGTACATACTATAGATGTATTTTCATGGACCACTGAAAGGAGGAAATGGCTCACATGCTTTACCCAAGAGTGTGATAGGCAACAGGCTTTTAAGGGGCTGCCAGAAAGAAGGGGGGGCAATGTATTTTCCAAAGCACCAGAAGACAAACAAGAAGCAGTGGATGGAAATTGAACAAAGAGAGAAGCAATCTAAAACTAAGGAGAAACTTCCTGACAGAACAATTAACCAGTGGGCCTGCTTGTCTTCAGTAGTTCTAGGTGCTCAATCATTGGAAGTTTTTCAGAAAAGACTGGACAGCCATTTCTCTGAAATGGTATAGGTGCCTCAAGGTCCCTCTAAGTGTTATTATGTTATGCTGACACTTTCCCAGGACCTCTACTCAAATTTATTTCATAATTTTACATATAGAATAGCCAGTTGTGTAATACAACCTGCATATTGTTGAAAACAGTAATTATTATGGCTGATATTTGACAGCAAGCCTAAAAGTCAAAGATCACAAGAGTGCTTTTTTCTCTGTATGTATACTGTAAGGTCTGGCTTAAGCCAAAAATGAACCAAAACAAAGACTTAAACGGAGGCTTGCAAATTAAATAAAGCAGACTTTTATTCTTCGATCAAAGTTAAACCTTTTATACCTTACACCTTTTAAGATTCTTAGAAGTCGAGTAACTGCATTGTAAAACTCTCTAACTTAGATTTACATCTTTCCTGCAAAAGCAAATCTCTCGAGGCAATGTTTACCTTTCATGATCTCTTCTCTTATTGTCCATCTAATTGATCACAATAGACCACTTAAGGAGCCTATTATTATTCAAAGGTGTGGATTCTGTTAAGCCTGTGTTCCCCAACCAGGGTTAAGGAGACAAGCTAAACAGAATGTGCAGCGTTAGTCAGATAGGCACACAGATAAATGAGTGAGATATGTTTGTTAACATACAGTAAAAATAACAGATACGCTTGTGCTATCAAAAATATAGTTTATTCCATTTAGAATTTATAGCATAGTCAAAATAACAGTCCATTAGTCATGTATCGTTTAGTCAGTCCATTCAAGGATATTCAATGAGCAAAAGTCCGTGTAGAATATCCTATGTCAGTTCACTTACAAATAAATCAGTCCTTTCTCTCTCCTGTTTCAGTTGGGAAAAATGCAGTCTTCATCCAGTAATTAGGGATCATCAAGCCAGAGAGAGAGAGAGCTGCCATTGTCTTGCTTCTTTTATGGTGCTATTACAACCACTCCCTTAATTACATTCCTACAGTTAAAGTTGCAGACACTTTAACTAACAAACCATGATAACATATTTATTATTTTACCTAAACCAGTTAGGGTAAACAATGTTATCCCTAACAGATTCTCCCCTTTTAGGTAATAATAAATATAACTAAAAACTATTTACATCTTTAAATCATATTTGTTACAACTCTCTTTAAACTTAATTACTCCTTGAGCTTTTGTAAATTGGTCTGCAATGTTTTCTTCTGTCATGCAGTATTCCAATTTAATTAGCCCATTCTTTACAGATTCTCTAACATTGAACTATCTTAAATCAGTATTCTTTGATCTAGTTTTTACAGCAATATTAGTAGCTAACTTTATGGCTGCTTGGTTGTCCTTGCTGCTTGGTTGTCCTTGTACACAATAATGGAATCTTTAACAGTTACACCCATTTCTAATAATAACTGTTTGTACAGAATTAAGTCAGTGCATAGTAATGACAGACATGAAAATTCCGCTTCCATCGTGGACAAGCTGATATGCTGTTGTCTGATTGACCTCCACCCTATTAGTGTCTTACCAAATAATATAGCCATCCCAGATGTTGATTTTCTAGTGTTTATGTCAGTTGCAAAACTTGCATCTGCATAGGCACTAAGACTCAAATCACCCTTTGGTTCTATGTACAATGCATGGTTCATTGTTCCTTTAAGATATCTTAAAATTCTCTTGAATGATTGCCAATGACATTGATGTGGATCTGAATTAAAACGTGCCAGCTGATTAACACTATAAGCTATATCTGGCCTAGACCAATTGCTTATATATCATAAGCTACCAATCAAAGATTGATACATAGACTTATCAAATTTGGGACTTTGATCATCAGTTTGGCAAACTTCCTGACTTATTGGAGTCTTTGCCGGTTTACAAAGTTCCATTTTATACATTTTAATTAATTGGCAAATTTTATCTTCTTGAGATATCTTAAATCCATTTTTTTGTTTTGTAAATTGTCAATCCTAGATACTTTTTTAATTTCACCTAAATGCTTTAATTTTATCTTTTTAGCTAATAATGATATAATCTCATTAGGTTCATTATTAGTCTTAGTTATCAAAGCAATATCTGTAAATAATAACAATAATGACACCGTTCCATTATTTTCTCTTTTAAACACACATGGATCTGCTAAACCAGATTTAAAACCTATATTGTTTAATTCTTTCACAATATATTGGTTCCACTCAAAGCCAGATTGTTTCAACCCGTAAAGACTCTTTTTGAGTTTCCAACAATCATTACTATTTACTTTATTGTCTTTTATAAGAACTGGCTTTTGTAAATATATAGTGTGCTGCAATGGTGCATGCAAATAAGCAGTTTCTACATCTAAATGGTTAATGACATAGTTTTTCTTAGCTGCCCACACTAATGCTGCTCTCAAAGATGTTGCTTTAAGACTTGGTGCGAAAACTTCATCGTAATCAGATGCAGTTTGATTAAATCCTTGAGCTACCAACCTAGCCTTATGGGTAACAGTCCCATCATTTCCTGTTTTTACTTTAAATATCCATTTGCACCCAATGGATTTTTCTCCTGGAGGTAATTTAGCATCTTCATATACTTTCATTACCTTTAATGAATTTAGTTCTTTTTCCATTGCCTTTTGCCAATTCTCCTGATCCTTAGCAGGATACATCCTAAGTTCATCTACACTACTTGGAACTTTAGTTACTTGGCAAACTATACTTGCTTGATACCTATCAGGTGGTCTAGTTACACGTGTAGTACGTCTAGGTATTACAGGACTTACAGGTGGACTTTCATTTATTAACTGTTCTTGATTATCTAACTCTTCCTGATCAACTGTTTCCTCTTGTTCTGATCCTATTTGTTCTTCGTGGACTTCTTCTTTAATTGGACTCTTCTTATAACTACCGTATATACTCGAGTATAAGTCGACCCGAATATAAGTCGAGGCACCCAATTTTACCACAAAAACCTGGGAAAACTTATTGACTCGAGTATAAGTCGAGGGTGGGAAATGCAGCAGCTACTGGTAAATTTCAAAAATAAAAATAGATACCAATAAAATTACATGAATTGAGGTATCAGTAGGTTAAATGTTTTTGAATATTTATTTCAAAGAAAAACAGTAAACTAGCTCTGTAAGTGGAAAAGAGAGCCAACAAAACCAATATGGTATCAACAATAACTTTAAAAGTACAAAAACCTTAGCTCAATCAGCAACCAAGCTAAAACACAAGAGTTAAAATCCTTCAAAACTGGATTCCTCCTCCTCATCTGTATGTTTATGGACATCTGTATGTATATTTATGGACAAAAGTGGATATTCATTCAGGCTAGAGTGCTTTAAAATGTAAATGAGGTTAGTTTCACACACACATGCACACTGTTTCGCTTTCCATAAACTAATTTTTTAGTGCATGACAGATGAAGTACCTGACAGATGAAAGTCCTCTTAGGAAACTTTAGATCTTAACTGGCATTACATTTAAAATCAAACATGTTCACATTCTGAACATTTTTCCATGGCAAAGTGTTTCTCAAATAATCCATAATAATGCCACGGGAGGGAATTATTGTCTAATTAAAACTTTCACTAGGACAGTTGAGAATAAGTTTGATGTTCACAATTTCCTCTTTGAAAGAGACCAGTAAATAGGGAACAAGAAGATGAAGAAAAAGAAGTGTGTTTTTTCACATTTTTCACATTGCAGTGAACAAAAATGGCATCATAGGAACAGGCTTATTCTCAGTCCAAAGGTTTGTTTCTGATTTCTTCCGATTTAAGGGAAATTTGGGAAACGATTTCACTATCATGAAAGGTTTAATTGATTCACTAACCCAAAAGATGATGATGATGACAGTGGGAGGCAGGAGAGTTAAAAAAAAAGAGTGCTGCTGCCAGAGGGGTGCGGGGGGGGGGCTTTGCAAAAAAAAAAGAGGGAGTGAGTGAGAAAGAGTGTGAATGAGAATACTGACCGCTCTTGCGACGGCGGAGGTGACTTAAGATGACTCCCCGTGTGGGAAGTCACCCGGCGCACACCTCCTTCCAGCCTGCTCGAGTAACCCCCCTCCCCCCGCGCGCGCTTTCGTGGCTGCTTGACGCGCTGGGAGAAACCCGCGGCCGAGGCAATTCCCTTCCCAGCTCGCACTGCAGTCTGAAGGGAAGGAAAAGCCTTGCTGGAGCCCAGCCCGCCCTTCGCTTTCCTCCTGGGCTCCCCCGACAACTCCACAGACAGCTTCTCTGCTGTCTTGCTAACAAACCCTGCCAACCCTCAGCCGTGATCAGAGACAGATCAAAGACAGAGACGAGGGGCGTCCCCGAAGAGCTCCGACTGCAGCGAAGGCGAGCGGCCACCACTTCCCCGGTGCGCGGTGGCGGGGCAACTCCTAGCGCAGACTGGCCCAAAGTCCGAGTGACTCGCTGAGCCCTGCAAATGGCCGGCCGAAAGACAAGAGGAGGACGCCCGGGCGGCTGCCGCCCCTGGATCCTAACTGGAAAGACCCCACTGCCGCCGCCGCCTCCCGCTCAGGCAGGGTCCCCATTCCCCTGGCTGGCCAGGGGCACAGCCACTTCCCACTCCCGAACAGCCCGGGTGCCGCTAGTCAGCCTCGCTCAGCGCCCGGGGCGGCATTGCAGGTGCAGCCTTTTGCAGAGCCGAGCCGGGCCACGCCTCACCTCACCTCCTCACCTCCTTCTCTCGCTCTTCTCGACTTGGCGGCGAGCGGCTCCTTTACCACCTGTTGTACGGGAGCTACCGCACTTGCCTCCGGAGCAGCCTCCACAGTTTCAGCCGGGGAGGGAGGGGGGCACAAAGCAGCCCAAACGCGTAGCAGTGGAAGGAAGGCGCGCTGGTGCGAGGAAGAGAGAGAGAGAGACACACACACAGAGAGAGAGAGAGAGACAGACAGACAGACACACACACACTCACTTCGCCACTTTGCACCTTGCAAATGCAAAATCCTGGGGTTTTTGCATTTGCAAGGTGCAAAGCGGCGGGGGCGGATCCCGCGTGCTGGAAAGGGCTTGACTGTATTACAGGGAGAGAGAGAGAGAGGGAAGCTGAGTGGAGCCGAAGCAACCTCGGCTCGCGTTGTTTTCTCAGCCTCGCTTTTGCCTTCTCCCTACATCTTCCCTCTGTTAAAATCCCCCACCACCACAGAGGGGAATCTGACTCGAGTATAAGCCGAGGGCGGGTTTTTTCAGCACAAAAAATGGGCTGAAAAACTCGGCTTATACTCGAGTATATACGGTAGTTTGTTCTTTCTGCCTTTTGTAGGGTTCAATAATTACTTCGTAATTTAAATCTTGCTCTACTCTATTCCATCCTACATGTTCTAGAAATTTAGCACTAGCACTGTTGTAAACTCTAGATGTACCTGGTTCCCAGAATCTATAAGATCTATGATTAGATGTAAATCCTACAAAATATAATCTTTTAGCTCTATGCTGTCTTTTGTGTCTAAGTTGTGAAGGGATATGCACCCATGCTGGTGCTCCAAATGTGTGCATGTAACTTAAATCAGGTTTTGTACCATGCCACAGTGTGAATGGTAATTCACCTGTTGTTGAATTAACAACATTATTTAATATATGATTACCACACATTGCTTCTCCCCATAAATTGTCAGGTAATCCTGAATCAGACAACATGGTACGTGCCATTGATTGCAGTGTTTGGCCTCGTCTCTCTATAAAGGCATTATGTTGTGGCCTATATGGTGCAGACTTTTTATGTTGAATACCTAACATTCTAAGTCTATTCTGGAATTTATTATTTGTAAATTCCGTACCATTATCTGTTATAAGAGTTACTAATTTCTTTTTAGTTTTCCTTTCAGCAAATTTAATCCAATTAAAGAGATTTAGATACGTTTCAGTTTTGCTCTTCATTAAATAGCAAAACCCATATCTAGAATAGTGGTCCATTATACTTAGTATGTATCGAGCTCCTCCTACACTTGGTTTTTTCGGACCTATTAAATCAGCAAATACTACTTCTAAAGGCTCTTTGGTAGTAAATCCATCAACTCTATTAGCCGGTATGACCCTGCTTTTTACTTTGATTACAAGCATAGCATTGCAAATACTTATTCAAGGTTTCGAACTTATTCCCTTAGATAATTCAACAGTTTTCTTAAGCATTTTAAAATTTAAATGCCCTAGCCTTCGATGTAACAAGTGAATACATTCATCATGAGGTTTCTTATTATCATAAACCGTGTTAGCCACCTCTAAACCATTATCATTTAAAACATATAATTCACCTCTTAAAGATGCAGTAATTTTCTTATCTTCTTTTTCAATTATGCAGTTATCTCCTTTAAAGGTAACTACATATCCTAGTTTAACCAAAATTCTAACTGAAATTAAATTAAACTTAAGTTGTGGTACATATAACATTTTTACATTCTCTTTCATGAAAGAACAATATGCTATACCTTGACCTTCAGCTTTCAGTTTCCAGCCATTGGCTAACGATATCTGCTGTGTACTCTTGGACATTTTAATAAAATTTTTGTTATCATTTGTTATACAGTGGGATGCTCCACTGTCAACCACCCATAAATTATTTTTTACAGCTCCGTTAGTATACATGGCTAACTCTAAATTTTTATTTATCTTTTGGTTACTTTTAGTATTCTGGCCAGCGTTCTGGCGCTTTGCTTTTTTACAAAATCTTGCCAAATGTCCTCTTCCTCCACAATTAAAACATTTTTTAATTGCGTATGCAGTAGGAGATTCAATATCTTCTTTTTGAGGTTGCTCCCTCCTTAACTGATCTCTTTCAAGTCTTCTTCTGGCCTCTTCAATCAATCTGCCAGTTATATCAGTTTTAGGCAATATTTCAAGGGAAGTGACGTAGATTTCATAACTTACATCTAGTGATGATAGAATTATGTAGACTTGATGTAGTTCAGAGAAAATAAGCTCTTTCTCGTGCAGTTCTTGAAAAATGCTTTTTATAGAGTTCAAAGGACTAAGCATATCACCATTCGTTTGGAGATGCGTCCTGAAAAGCTTTCGTGTAAGATTTATGTGAGAACCAACGTTATCTCGAACATAAATCCTCTTCAGCTTCTGCCAACACCCAACAGCCGTTTGCTCTCCATGGATATGAACAAATTGCTGGTCAGACAGTGTTAGTCCTATTATGCAAATAGCTTGTTCATTTTTTTGCTTAAATTCTTTTATCTTTTGTCTATCTTCCTCAATCTCTGGATCCCATTCCTCTACATTTGGTGGGTTTTCAATTATGTTCCACAGACCTTTGTAGAAGTAGACTACATTTCATAGACCATGATACATAGTTTGTTCCATCCAGCTTGGATATAAGGGACAAACTTTGTAGATTGACTTGTGCCATGTTTTCTTTATATGGATATAAAACTATAATAAAACACAGCTGTCTGTTTACTGTAACGTTTAACAACACAAACTCTCACTTTTTACATAAATCTGTTTTATCCTAGTTAAACTGACTTTGCAGCCTCTGGGCCCATAACCAGTGTTAAGCCTGTGTTCCCCAACCAGGGTTAAGGAGACAAGCTAAACAGAATGTGCAGCATTAGTCAGATAGGCACACAGAAAAATGAGTGAGATATGTTTGTATGTTTGTTAACATACAGTAAAAATAACAGAAACGCTTGTGCTATCAAAAATATAGTTTATTCCATTTAGAGTTTTATAGCATAGTCAAAATAACAGTCCATTAGTCATGTATCGTTTTAGTCAGTCCATTCAAGGATATTCAATTCGCAAAGTCCGTGTAGAATATCCTATGTCAGTTCACTTACAAATCAGTCCTTTCTCTCTCCTTTTCAGTAGGGGAAAAACGCAGTCTTCATCCAGTAATTAGGGATCATCAAGCCAGAGAGAGCAAGCTGATGTTCCTTGCTTCTTTTATGGTGCTTTTTACAACCACTCCCTTTATTACATTCCTATATTTAAAGTTGCAGACACTTTAACTTATAAACCATGATAACATATTTATTATTTTACCTAAACCAGTTTGGGTAAACAATGTTATCCCTAACAAAAGGCATAAGGTTTTGTGAGCCCTAGTTCAGGCTTTTTAATAACATTATTTGGAAAAGGTGCTACCAAGCTCTTCCTGATATTTTTCCCCTTTCTTTGCAAACCTTTCTATTATTCAGGTAGATTTTATGGATTTTATTTGGGCGGGGCAGAATAGAGGTTCTGTATCTTTAATTGGCAAAACCCCATGGAGAAAGGTTTTCTGGACATCGAATGTAAAAGTACAGGTAGTCCTTTACTTACTACCACAATTGAGCCCAAAATTTCTGTTGCTAAATGAGACGCTTTGCCCCATTCTACAACCTTACTTGCCACAGTTGTTAAACGAACCACTGCAGTTAGGTTCGTAACACGGATGTTAAGTAAATATGGCTTCCCCGTTGACTTTGCTTGTCAGAAGTTCACAAAAGGTTGATCACATGACCCAGGACACTGCAAGCATCATAAATATGAGTCAGTTGCCAAGCATCTGAATTTTGATGATGTGACCATGGAGATGCTGCAACGGTCATTAGTGTGAAAATGGTCATAAGTCATTTTTTTCAGTGCCATTTTACTTTGAACAGTCACTAAATGAACTGTTGTAAGTTGAGGACTACATCTATATATCATTCCCTGATTTTCTACTTTATGTTGCTGTTTCAGAGTAGATTTGGGGGGGGTCATAGAGGGGAAAATGGCCTTAGGGCACCTGCTTTTTTCTTGGGTTTATTTTTTGTAATATTTTTTCTGCTTATTCTCCTTAAAAGTGTCAACGCTCTATAAAGTATGAAGAGAGTCCCCCTATAGTGAAGGAAACATGGCAGATAAGAGGAAGCTACAAGGTAAGCAATGTGGCTGGACTAGGAGCCTAGTTTTATAGCAGAAGAACAGAGGGTCTATTCACCTAGACTGGCGCAGAAGAAAGAGGTGGGCATAAATTGAGCAGAAGGCAAACAGGATTCTTGCTTTGAATACCTGGCACAGGATGCTGTATTTTCCAGATGAGTATGTGATGCGATGAGGGAAGTGTGAGAAGAGTTATGTTTTGTGTTGGTGTAGGAAATCAATAAAATGGGGGCAAAGGTGCTGGAATTTGGGAAGAAGGAAAAACAGGCAGCGTTTCAAAATTCCAATTGTCTTTCTTCCTCTTTTAGGTTTCAGGGAAGGTATGAACCTGTTGCTTCCAATGATTTCTTTCAACCAATTTATCTCTCCCCCCCTCCCCCCCCCCCATTCTTGCAGGTGAGATCGATCGGTGTCTCAAAAAGGTATCGGAAGGTGTGGAGCAGTTTGAAGATATCTGGCAGAAGGTGAAGGCTGCTGTCATCTCTCTGCCTGGGTTCTGTCCAAACTCCTTGATTATCACCCCATGTAGTTCCTCATCCTAATTTTATTTTTGGAAAGGGAGGATCAGGGAGAGGAGGGAAGAAGTCATTTGGCTCCCGCTTTTTTCCAGTTTGATTTTGCCCTCCACTTCATGACACTATCAACTCCAGCCTTGATCACATCTTGGGTTCCCCTCCCCTCCTCTGCTACAGCTCCATAATGCAGCGAATGCCAATCAGAAGGAGAAATATGAAGCCGATCTGAAAAAGGAGATTAAGAAGCTCCAGGTAAGAATGAGCCAAGCTTCAGTATTCTTTGACAACCCAATGTCAGGAAATTAGTTATGGAGAATAACCTGAAATCCAGGGAAAGGCAGATGGGAAATGTTGTCCCCAAAAGGCTTTTGTTAGATAAGAAGAGGGGATAGGAGTTTGTCAAGTTGTAATGCAGTGTTTGTATTCCTCTCCCGGAGACTGAATCAGAAGTCCTAAGTTTGTCAAACGGTCTTGTCAAGCTCCAGGGAAATTAGGGGATCCAGGCAGTTCAAATAGGTATAAAGATTTATTGAAAACTTAAGCTCTCTGCAAGAATCGGAACTACCATAGATAAGAGTCACAGGAATTCAAGGTGGGCTGGACTTAGATCTCTCTTTTTTTTTTTTTTGAAAAAAGTTTTATTGGTTTTAACGACAGACAAAAACATATAAAACATAAAACATAACATAAAAAAAATATCATTCTTCATAAATTTACAGTGTATCGGTTGGTTTACCACTCCCTTTTGTGCATCCATTTCATAGTCATCAAAATAATTATATTACATAATAACTCACATTGTCAATCATCAGTAAAATATCCTAATATCATTATTTAACAATCATTTGACTATAATTTTACTAATTCATACTTAAGTGAGATAACAATAATTGAGTTAAATTATTTTATAACAAATTATAGAATCATACCAAATCTATCTTAATAAAGTATTCTAAAAAATTATCAAAACCAAGAAAAATTATATATTCGTTATATCCTAGGTTTCTTAATATTCTATGATTATATTGTATTATCTAACCATTGATAAAAGAGATCCCAAACTTCATAAAATTGTTTATCTTCTTGTTCTCTAATTTCAAATGTCAATCTACTCATTTCTGCACATTCTAATATTTTCTTAATAATTTCTTCCTCTAATGGTATTTTCTCACTCTTCCAATGTTTAGCAAATACAATCCTAGCCGCTGTTAATACATTTACAATCAAATACTTTAAGTTTTTATTATATATATCAGGTAAGATTCCCAATAAAAAAATCTCTGGTTTCAAATCTATGTGTTTCTTTGTCATTTTTTCCAACCATATGCGAATTCTAGTCCAGTATTTCCTGGCCTCCTCACAAGTCCACCACATATGGTAATATGAGCCAGGTATCTGATGACATTTCCAGCACTTTTCAGATTTATTCTTGAACATTCTTGCTATTCTTGTCGGGGGAAAGTGCCACCTGTAAAACATCTTATACAGATTTTCTTCAAAAGCTGTTGACATTGTCATTTTATAATTTTGTGACCACAATTTCTGCCATCTCTCTAAATCAATCCCATATCCAAAATTCTTCCCCCAAGCAATCACTGTTTCTTTAACTTGTTCTTCCTCTAATTTTATTTCCAACAAATAACTATATAGTTTTTTAATCACTTTTTCATCAGTACCTGTCAAAATCCTATCTAAATCAGTCAATTTATCATAAAATCCTTCTATTTTAGAATCTTTAAGATACCTTGCATGTATTTGCGCATATGAAAACCAATTCATCTTTATACCTTGTTCTTCTAAATTTTGCATCGTTTTAAGTTCACCCTTTTCATCCAATATTTCCCCATATCTAACTGTTTGTTCCTTCTTATAAGTTATAGGATACGAAAAAGCTTCAATAGTTGATAACCAAACTGGAATTTTCAAATAACATTGTTTCTTAATTTTCTCCCAATTCAACCATAACAATTCCCATATATAATGCCTTCTAAAATAACCCTGTGATTTAGTTCCCTTATACCATAAAAAAGCATGCCAACCCAATAATAAATCATGACCTTCTAATGCCAACAATCTAGTCTTTCTTAACGTTATCCATTCTTTAACCCACATTAAGTTTGCAGCTTGATAATACAACTCCCAATTAGGAAGGCCAAATCCTCCTCTAATTCTAGCATCCTGTAAAAGTTTTAATTTTATTCTCGCTTTCTTGCCTTGCCATATATACTTCAACACAATTTTATTTAATTCTTCAAAGTAATCCTTACTTAACCTAATTGGTATTGTTTGGAACAAATATAAAATTCTGGGTAAAATATTCATCTTAATTGTTGAAATTCTACCTATCAATGACAATTGTAGGTTTTCCCATTTTTTCAGGTCGGATGCTATCTGCTGTTTAAGTTTAATATAGTTATTCTCTTTCAGTGTAGTATATCTTGACGTCAGATATATCCCCAGGTATTTAACTTTGTTCGTAACTTGAATTTTCAATAAATCTGCCAGCTCTTCTCTTTGTCTTAATAACATGTTCTTTGTCAGAATCTTTGTTTTGTCTTTATTTATTTTCAAACCAGCCATCTCAGCATACTCTCTATCTTTTCCAATAGTTTTAAAGCTGTCTCTAAAGGGACTTCCAAAATAAAGACCAAGTCATCCGCAAAGGCTTGCAATTTAAATTCCTCCTTTTTAACTTTCAATCCTTTTATGTTTATATCCTCTCTAATATTTATATTTAAGACTTCCAAGGTCAATACAAATAACAAAGGAGATAATGGGCATCCTTGTCTTGTACCTTTTTTAATATTGATAGAGTCTGTGAATTCTCCATCTATCATTACTTTTGCCGTTTGCTTATAATATACGGCTTCTATTGCTTGGATGAATTTTCTAGCAAAGCCCATCTGTTCCAATAGTAATAACATAAATCTCCAGTTCACATTATCAAATGCCTTTTGGGCATCTAAGAATATCAAAGCCATTTGTTTTTCAGGGTGCGCCTCATCATATTCCAATGTGTCCAGGATTACCCTCATATTGTCTTTAATCTGTCTCTTTGGTAAAAATCCATTCTGATCAGAGTGAATAAAGTTATTTAGATATTTTTTAAGCCTTTCTGCCAAGATTGAAGCAAAGATTTTATAGTCTGCATTCAATAAGGAAATAGGTCTATAGTTCTAAATTTGTAATGGGTCAACCCCTTCTTTTGGAATAAGTGTAATATAAGCTTCTGACCATGTTTCAGGTATTTTCTTATTTATCATAACTTCATTCATGACTTCTAACAGTGGAATGCTCAACGATTCTTGTAATGTTTTATAAAATTCTTCCGGGAAACCATCTGGTCCTGGTGCTTTTCCATTGTTCTGTCTGTTGAGTGCTTCAGTTAATTTCATCATTGTTATAGCACTTTCTAACATTTTCCGAGTTTCATCAGGTATCTTAGGTAGGTTAGCATTTTGTAAATACTGTTTAATTTTTTCCTCATCAAGATCCTCCTGTTTTTATAATTGTCCATAAAAATCTCGAATGATTGCCTTTTTATCCTTATTACCATAACAAATTTGACCATGATCATCTATTTACTGTGATATTTTCCTTGACTCTTTCTCTTTTCTCAACTTATATGCTAACCATCTACCTGTCCTATTTGCATCTTCAAAATAGTTCTGTTTTGCACTTCTAATTTTTTGTGCCAGTTCTTCTTTCTCTGCTTGATCCATTTTATGTTTAATTATGTCCATTTTAAGTTTGATATCTTTTTTCTGTGGTATCTTCTGTAATTCTTTTTCCAGTTTTTTATGGTCATCTTCTAAAACTTTAATCATTTGCCTCTTCCTAATGTTCTTTTTCTTTGTATAATCAATTATTAATCCTCTTGCATATGCCTTCATTGTATCCCAAACATTCTGTATTGAAGTATCTTCTTTTTTGTTTTCATTGAAGAAGAAGGCCAATTCTTTTTCCATCCATTGTATGAAACCTTTTTCCTTTAAAATAGTATTATTTAATGTCCATCTAGATCTTCTTTTTTGTCCTTTCCATTTAATTGTCATTGGATTATGGTCTGCCCATGAACTTGTTTCAATATTTATTTCTTGAATATTAGATAATAATTCTGTTCATGTCCAAATCATATCTATTCTGGACCACGATAAATGCCTGTTTGAATAAAAAGTATATTGTTGAATTTTAGCATTTCTTTCTCTCCATATATCTTTTAAATTTAGTTCATCTGTCATTTTGAAAAAGGATTTAGGGAGAGTTTTCCTATTTTGTCATGTTGTTTTTACTGTATAGTCCAGTTTCTTGTCTACAATTCCATTGAAGTCCCCCATCATAAGTATATTAACATAGTCCAGTTCAATTATTCTCATATGTAATTTTTTATAAAATTCTTCTTGTTTATCATTCGGGGCATAAATTGCAACCAAGAGTGTTTTTATATTATTATCCACTATTTCAACTATTAATACTCTTCCGTCTTCATCAGAATAAATCACTTTGGCTGGAGTGGTTTCTTTGATGTACAAAACCACTCCTCCTTTCTTACAATGAGTCAGAGAAGTGAATATTTTCCCTAACTTTGGTCGTATCAATAATTGTTCATGTTGTTTTTTAATGTGTACTTCTTGTAAGCAAATTATATCAAATTTTAGCTTCTCTAATTTGTAAAAAGTTTTCCTTCTTTTGGTAGCTGAATTCAGTCCATTTATATTCATGGAAATCAGTTTTTTTTCTCCCATGGTTATGCTTTATATTTAGGTCTAACAGCTCTCGTGGATCTTATTTCACGTTGTTCTTTGATCTCCATTTGTCCACCTATTGCGCCTTCTTCTTTTTCCATCTCCATTTGGTCCTCTTCAAATTCAGTTAAAATATTCTCTTTTTCTATCTCCATTTCTCTTCTTTGGAAAAATTCCTTATAGAATATTTCTGCTTTCACAATTGAATCAATTCTGTGTCTCTGTTCTTGCCATGTAAACATTAATCCTTCTGGAATCAGCCATCTATAGTTCACCTCTTTTTTCAATAGCATTTTAGTCAAAAATCGATACTCTCTTCTAATCTCTCTCACTTTTCTAGGTACTTGTTTTAAGACCAGGATCTCTTTGCCTTTGTATTTCAACCCCTTCTTTCTTACCACTTGTAATATTTGGTTTTTAATAGTTTTTTTGGTGAATCTAACATGGACCTCTCTTGGTAATTGGTTCCTCGTTGCATATCTTGTGAAGACTCGATATATCTCATCTACTCCATCCATCATCTTTTCCTCTGTTATTTCCAAGACTCCAGCCAGAATTTCAATCATTACTGCCGCCAAGTTTTGTCCTTTTTCTTCCTCAATATTTTGAAATCTAAGATAAAATTCTGACCTGTCCATCTCCCACTTCAACATCCCACTTTTTTCTTGTTCGACCATTGTTAATCTGTTATCGATATTTCCAATTGTATCATCTCTTTGCTTGTCTTTCTCTTCTATTTTTTGGATTCTCTCATTGTGTTTCACCATCATTTGTTGAAAATTTTCAAATTTCTCATCCATCTTTCCAATTCTTTGGTCAATACTCTCCATTCTTTGTTCAATACTCATTTTAAGTTCTTGTATTCCTTGGATAACCATCATTAAATCCACTTGTGCTTTATCTTGCTTCACCATTGTTGAGAGTCGTCCTCCAGATGACGGGGAGACAGGAGCAGTAGTTGAGATGCCCGAAGGTAAAATTTTCTTACTCATTTCGATAACTCAGGGTCTTCTGGGTCTTTTAATCCAATTAGTGAGGTAGCCAATTATAATCCAATTAAAAAAAAGGAAAACACCATAAAAAACGAAAAACAAAACCAATAATAAGTAAAAAGCCCAAAATTAAAAAGGAAAAATTCTTCAGGTTCTTCAAGACCTTAATCCAATTGTGAAATACGCAATTATAATTCAAAAGTAAAAATTAAAAATGAAGAGAAAAAAAGAAACAAAATAAAACCCAATAATATCAAAAAGTAATAAGCAAAGAAAAAGGAAAGAAAAAAAGAGTTCTTCAGGTTCTTCCCACCTTAATCCAATTGAAAGACCTCAGAAAATGAAAAATAGCCATAAAAATAATTCAAAAATAGAGATCAAGAGGCAGACATCCCCATGAAAAAAAAGCAAAAAAAGAATATTATGAGGCTTCCCCTTTAAAAAAAAAATAAAAATGAGGTATAATAAAAAATAAAAAATAAATATATCAATATTACAAAATGCTGTGGGGTTGGAGGGGAGGGATGAAACAATAAGGAATTGAAAAAAACAAACGCACAGTGCCTTTTATTTATCCAAGGCTCTTATTTGGCTTCTCCACAGATTTCAAAGCCAAACTTCAAATATTCAGTTAATAATAGAAGTTCCAAAGAGCACCTGTATAAACATTCTCCAGTACTCTTCCCTCTATCTTATCATTTACAGTAGCCTTGAGAAAAGTTTTTCAAACAAGGGTTTTTCAACTTCAAACAGAATATTTTCAAGCCTCTAGTTGGCAGTGTTACAAAGTTTCTTCAAACCACTCCCCCTTCTTCCCCCCTGAAAAAAGCCGAAAAAGAAAAAAAAAAGTATATATGTTTATTTATATATATTAAAAAAAAATATTAAAGGGGGCCTCTATTTTAAAAAATATGAACAGTCAGAAAGGAGAAGAGAAAGCAAGTAAATATAAAAATATAAAAGAAAAAAACCAGTCTGATTAACTAGATCGCAATAGAGATTCAGTAAAGAAAAAAAAAAGTAAAAATAAAAAGCCAAGCCTCACTTTGACATTACTAAAAAAAAAAAAAAATCGCTGCTAAATCAAATTTTGTCAATAAGTTTACAGATTTCTTCTCATATTAGAGTCTTCTTAAGTCCCAAGCAAAAAAAAGATTCTCACCAGCCGATACACTTCTTTCTATCTCGTTCTTCCGGAGCTGTCCCAGCTTCAGCAGCCTAATGGCTGCCTCTCCGCTGTTGGCAAAAGGGCTTCTTCTGGATCGACCAGGGACTTGCAATGTCCCTGGAATCTACAGAACGCGCCCCTTACTGTCACCGTCACTACGAGACGGTTTAGGTCTGTTAGGACCGACCAGGGGCGAAGATATCAGCTGTGATCTCGGAGCCCCGAGATCACAGCTTTATCGCAGCGACGAAGCTCCACCTTCTCCCAGCTGGACTTAGATCTCTTGAGGGCAGGAAGGGATTCATGACTGATGACATGCTTGACCCCTCCCTCGGGCTCAGCCCAGTCATGTACCGGTCTAGATGTTTCCAGACTGTGTGTTCCAAAATGTCCTTTGACAGTTCCCTTGATTCTCCGCTATCATCATTTAACTCAGAAGTGTTAATAAAAATTCAGATAAAGTTCAGGGAAACATACATTGAAATCATCACTCCCTACATTTTTCATGAAAAACAACTTACGTTGGAAAAAGCAAAATTTGCGCGACAAGAGAAAGGAAAAAGGTAGCAAGCTATGTTGAGTTGCTGATTGCTTGGCTTCTAACAGACGAAATTTAAATCCCAATAGATACAGGTACTGACTATTTGAAGTTACAACAGCACTAAAAAAGGAGGCTTATGACTGGTCCTTGCACTTATGACCTTTGCAGCATTCCCATGATCACATGATCATGAAAATTTGGACACTTGGCAACCAGGATGTATTTACAAAGGTTGCCGTGTCCAGGGTCACATGATTGCTATTTGCGATCTTCCTGGTCCACTTCGAATAGACCAAATCAATGGGGGAAGCTGGATTCACTTAGCAATCACGTGATTCACTTAAGAATCACGTGATTCACTTAACTGCAATATTTGCTTTAACAACTGTGGCACAAAAGATTGTAAAATGGAGTATGACTCATTTAACAACTGACTCACTTAGTTGTTAATTAGAAATTCTGTCCCAATTGTGGCCATAGGTCAAGTACAGGTAGTCCTTGACTTACAACAGTTTATTTAGTGACTGTTCAAAGTTACAGTGGCACTGAAAAAAGTGATTTATGACAGTTTTTCACACTTATGACCATTGTAGCCCCATGTTGACATCAAAATTCAGATGCTTGGCAATTGGCTCATGTTTATAACGGTTGCAGTGTCCTGGGATCATGTGATCCCCTTTTGCAACCTTCTGACAAGCAGTCAGTGGGGAAGCCAGGTTCACTTCACAACCCTGCTGGTTTACTTAACAGCTGCAATAATTCACTTAACAACTGTGGCAAGAAAGGTCATAAAATGGGGCAAAATTCACTTAACAAGTGTCTCACTTAGCAACATAAATTTTAGGGTCAATTGTGGTAGTAGGTCGAGGACTATCTGTATAGCATTGGGCAAGGGTGTCAAACTCAAGGCCTGGGGCCCAGATCTGGCCTGTGGGGTGCTTAGAGCTGGCCCACAGGGCCGCCCTGGAAACAGTGAAGAACCAGACCGCTGTGCCTCTGCCAGCAAAAACGGAGCTCAGGAGGGCACCCCCAACACAAGTGACATCAACCTGGCCACACCCACTCTGGCCAAGCCCACCCCGGCCCCCCAAGGTCAAACATAACCCTGATGCGGCCCTCAACGAAATCAAGTTTGACACCCTGGCATAGTGGTATAGAAATGAATCTATACTCATTCTTTATGTTTGACCATTTCTGTAATCATAAGCTTTCCGTAACCTGAAGACACCCAGAAGTGTTGAATTTTGTTATAATTGCAAACCACCATGATCGTTGGCTGACTGACTGTGGATTATGAAATTTGAATTTGATATGCCTGGATGGCACTAAGTTGGTAAAGACTGTTCTAAAAAGTTTCACCGTTAATGAATGTTACTGTAGGTAGGGCTAGTCTCTGCTGGGAAGATCTAGTAATAAAGGGAACAAAATTTGATCATGGAACTACTTTTCTCTTTCTGCAGAGATTGAGGGACCAGATCAAGACATGGGTTGCATCCAATGAGATTAAAGACAAAAGGCAGCTAACAGACAACCGGAAAATCATTGAGACGGTAAAAATTCAAACTGAGAGAAAATCTATTAGCTATTATGTGTCAGTGCTGAGCAAAAATTCAGGCGAAATGGATGTTTTTCAAGGAAATTCTGTGGTTTTGGAGGACTAAATGAACCAGGTTTAATTTTGTCCAGTTTTAGACTTAGTTCTTACCAGCTCAATCAGCTTTTGTACTTAAGACTTCTTGATATTTTTATGCTTAGCTCCTCAACAGTGTTGCCATTGCCTGCTAGCAGTGTGACCTCATAAAGATGAGCCACCTGGCTATCTCACTTATTACTTAAGCTGAATAAGTGACAGAAAAGAGGTTCTGTGGGGAGCCCAGGACCTTTTCCACACAACCTTCCTGAGACAGACAACATGGGATAGAGTAGACAGTAAGACCTTAGTTTAAGGGTTTAACTGGTAGTGCTTGTGGAAGGTCTTCTAAACTTGAGAATAGAGGCTTTGAAATAAGGGACTTTGCAAGGATCAAGCTGTATCTTGTATTTCCCAGGCAACCTGAATCAGACTTTCTGTACATTTTCATTTTGGAGGGCGGGGGAAGGCATTCTTAGAAACCTCATATTTTTCTAGTGTCAAATCCAAGCACTGATTAAAAAGCCTAATGGTTGGTGATCATCAGTATCTGTTTGCAGGGACAAAAATGCACATTTGCTGCATTGTTCGTGATTGGAGGTTCTTTGTTACATGGCTCCATGTGACACTGCTTTGGGTATTTGTGGACAATATCTACTTGTTATTCACTTTGTGACTGAAAATGCCTTTGTGTGCCTCACTTATGTATTATACAGCTATCAGTGTCATTATTCTGTAGAAGCAGTTAAATATTAAAATATTAATTGAAAAAAGCATTTGAATTAGACAACCCATGCCCTGTTTCAGATATATTTCCTTTCCTAAATGGAGAAGCAGAAAGACTACAAGCAGACAAAAAAGCCATGGGAGCAGGAGTGACTTCTGACTTCCTGCTGACTTTCTCATTGAATTTCTTTGTGGAAATTTGGCGGGGAGCATTGGAAATCTTCCTTATATGATACATCATTTTGCCTAATTAGAGG
Source organism: Hydrophis major (assembly GCA_033807585.1). Taxonomy (NCBI): domain Eukaryota; kingdom Metazoa; phylum Chordata; class Lepidosauria; order Squamata; family Elapidae; genus Hydrophis; species Hydrophis major. Next base: position 865,804 of record JAUCBL010000050.1, read on the forward strand.
GCATGGCAATGAGAGTATTAGTAACATCTAGATGGGCCTGGGAAAACCATTCTTTTGATACTTTCACTTAGGAAAAAAATCATTCCCACTGTGGTAGTAGCACCATGTTAATGAGATTCACTAGTTTGGCTTGTGTTATGATATGTACAGAATAACCCTTGAGTAACAAGGATATGCACATGCAAATGTTTATGAGAGTAGTTATGAATAATTATTCAGCCACATTCAGAAACACTAAATTGAGTTAAAATTACTTTAAGAAATAGCACAGTCCAATAAACAGTCCAGGTCAAATATGTTTTACAGTCCAAAGAATATCCAATTACAAAATCTTCTTACCTTTGTCATTTCCAGCAAACAAAAATATCAAAGTATAAGCACAACAAAAATACAACCTTAGATAGCAACAGAATGTCAGAGAGACAGAATGTCAGAGAGAGCAAGCCATGATCTCTAGCTCCCTCTTATGGCAATTCGCAATACAATCAACCAATCGGAATCAATACAGTGATTTTGTCTCAAAGCTACAAACATATATTGTTGGTTTATATATTGCCAACCCAACTAATTGGTGGACAGATTCCTAACATTCTCCCCTTTGGGTAGGTCATTATATAATACATTATATCTTTAAAACATAATTCTCACAACACTCTTTATGCTTAATTGCACCTTGAGCTTGAGCTTTCGTGAAATGATCTGCAATATTATGTTCAGTCATGCAGTATTCTAACTGAATAATTTTATTTTGAACACACTGTCTAACGTTCAAATATCTGAAATCAGTATGTTTAGACCTTGTTTTAACAGCTAAATTAGTAGCCATACTAATTGAAGATTGATTGTCTTTATAAACAATAAATGGATCACGTACAGTAATTCCAATATCCATCAACAATTGTTTATAATATATCAATTCTGTACACATTAAAGATAAACATGAGAATTCCACTTCCATAGTGGATAAACTAATATGTTGTTGCCTAATAGACTTCCATCCTATTAAAGCATTACCCAACATAACCACTATATAGGGCTGTGAAATCTCCGATTTTACGCGGAATTCCGATTTTCCCTCAAACACCAATCTACATTTTCCGCGTTTTTTTTCCCCCATCGGGAGTGTGGCATTTGCGCTGTGGCGGGAGCTCCCGGAGCAGCTCTTTGCTGCTAGGGGAGGGGGCGGAGGAGGCTGCCTGAGCCTGGCGGTTTGTTTCCTGGGGAGCGTGGCATTTGCGCTGTGGCGGGAGCCCCCGGAGCAGCTCTTCGCTGCTAGGGGAGGGGGCGGAGGAGGCTGCCTGAACCTGGCGGTTTGTTTCCTGGGGAGCGTGGCATTTGCGCTGTGGCGGGAGCCCCCGGAGCAGCTCTTCGCTGCTAGGGGAGGGGGTGGGGGAGGCTGCCTGAGCCTGGCGACCCCAAGCGGCCTCTCCTTCCCCATTAACGGGCGCCCGGGGCCCCCGCAAGCTCCTGCGTTGCGTGCTTCCAGCTTCACCAACAAACGGAGCTGCAAATCTGGTAATCGCTTGCGGAGCCTCGGCACGAACCCCCTTTCCCCGCACTCCCCCCCCCGCACTCCTCTGGCGGCAGCAGGCGGAGAAAGCCCCACTTCCCCCTGGCTTTGATGGCACGCGTGAGTTGGCTTCCCATTCTTTTTTTTTTTTAACTCTCCTCTTCCTCCTCCTCCTCTCCTCTCCCCTTGTTGTCTGGTCTTCCCTAAGGAAACTCGAGGGCTCACACTTCCATGTCTTTCTCCCTGTCAATGATCTTTTCTTCCCTTCCCTTCTCTCAGCCCCAATTTAAAGAAAGAAAGAAAGAAGAGAGAGAGAGAGAGAAAATGGGGCCCTATACAAATAGTTTGCCCCAGACAGCACTTAACATAAAAGTAAAACAAACATTTTTTAAAAAAAATCTGATTCAGATTAAAAAATATATCCTGGCTTTTATTTGTAATCATCATGGATGTTTGGAGCCTACATTTCTGCATGATTGTTTGGCTATTTTGAATTTGATAGAATGGACTCATTGAATATCTTTATTTTTTAATCTATTTTATTTTTTGCCTGTTTCAGAAGTTTTACACATGGACAATTGAATTTGCAGATTTGAATTCACAAACACTTTTTGAACTGTTATACATGACTGTATAGAATTGGATTTCACTGCAAAGTTGAGAGTTGCCTGGTGTTTTTTTCAACCTGTTACCAGCAAATGCCAGTTGCCAGGCAGCAGATTATTTAGAAGTGTTTTTTACAGTGGTTGTCCCAGATGCAAAGATTCAAGCCTCAGGTTAGGTATGGAAAAAGTAAAGTGTTTATTCTCAAAAACAGCAGTTGAAATTGATGGAAATAGTCTCCAAAATAAGCCTAAGTTGCACCAGAGAGCATCTAGAACCCCAGAGCTTCCAGGGCCCTAGGCGGGCCCTGGACCCCAGCCTAAGGGACTTTTTTTTTAACTAGCTCTCACACCCCTAATTATACCTGATGTTGACTTACGAGTCATTATATCGGTAGCAAAACTTGCATCAGCATATGCAGTTAACACTAATTCATTTCTTGGTTCTAAATATAATGAATAATGGATTGTGTGTTTTAAAAATCTAATTATTCGCTTAGCTGCTTGCCGATGCCTTTCATTTGGTTCAGTGTTTTACCTAGTCAATTGGTTTACACTGTAAGATATATCTGGTCTAGACCAATTACCCAGATATGATAGACTACCGATTAAGGATTGATATATTTCCTTATCAAACATAGGACTTTTGATATCACTATGTATAAATTCCTTACTCATTGGTGTCTTAGCAGATTTACAATGCTCCATGTTATAGCATTTTAATAATTGGCTAATCTTCTTGGCTTGCAAAATTTTAAAACCTTTATTCGTTTTCACTATATCAAGACCCAAATAATGCTTAATTTCCCCTAAATTTCTAATCCTGAACTTTTTCTGTAATCTATAAACAATATCATTTGCCTCTTGTTCAGTTTTAGTTATAATTGCTATGTCATCCGTAAGTAACAGTAATAGAGAAATTAAACCATCTTTTTCTCTTCGGAACAAACAAGGATCAGCTATACTAGCTTCAAAACCTATTGAAACTAATTCCTTTACAATACATTTATTCCATTCATAACCGGATTGCTTTAGACCATAAAGACTTTTCTTTAATTTCCAGTAATCAGTTTTTCCATCATCCTTTAAACCTAATGGATTTTTCATATAGATGCTATGTTGTAAAGGTGCATGTAGATATGCAGTTTCAACATCTAAATGGTTTATTTTACATTTATTCTTAGCTGCCCAAACTAATGCTGCTCTCAATGTATTTGCTCTCAGACCAGGTGCAAACACTTCATCATCGTCCTTATCTGACTGAGCAAATCCTTGAGCAACTAATCTTGCTTTATGGGTAATAGTCCCATCCACACCAGTCTTTATGTTATACACCCATTTGCAACCTATTGCACGTTCACCTGGTGGTAACTCTACATCCTCATACACCTCTAAATCCTTTAATGATTTTAACTCCCTATTCATAGCTTCCTGCCAAGCTACCTGATCCTTTGTAGGATATAGTTTTATTTCATTGAAGTTAGAAGGTTCTGTATTAACCTGACATACAATGCTTGCTTGAAATCTGTCAGGTGGACATCTCTCTCTAGTTGACTTCCTAGGCAACTCAGGACATGTTGTTGGCATGTCCCCTTCCTTTACCTCCCCCATCAAATCCTCGTTTTCTACAGTCATAGAGGGTTCTTCTATTGATGATTCCTCCATTGAGGATTCCTCCACTGTCTTATCATCAATATTATCATTAGGATTATCGGTAAACAATGGAGTCTCAACAACAACACTATCCTGTACCTTATTATATTCCTGTTCAAGCTTTCTCCAGCCAACATGCTCCAGAAATTTAGCACTTACACTGCAATATACATTAGTAGTACCTGGCTCCCAAAATCTAAATGATCTATGATTAGCTTCATAACCTACAAAATATAATTGTCTTGCTCTATGTTGTCCCTTTCGCCTTACTTGTGTGGGAATATGAACCCATGCTGGGGTTCCAAATGTATGTCAATAACTGAGATCTGACTTTTTTCCATTTCAACGAGTAAATGGTAATTCACCAGTCGTTGAATTCACTACGTTATTCAAAACATGGTTAGCACACATTATTGCTTCACCCCAAAGTTTCTCTGATAAACCAGAATCTGAAATCATAGTCCTAGCCATAGCCTGTAATGTTTATCCTCTACGTTCAATATATGCGTTATGTTGTGGTCTATAAGGAGCAGAACGCTTACAATGCCAGCTTTCTGTAACATGGCTTCAAATTTTCTATTGGTAAATTCAGTACCATTATCTGTTACTAAGCTAATAACTTTCTGTTTCTTTTTCTTTTCAGCAAATTTTAGCCAGTTTACAAAATGCTGGTATGTTTCTGTCTTCGTTTTCATCAAATAACAGAAACCATATCTGGAAAAATGATCAATTATGCTGAATATGTAACAGGCTCCACCTAAACTAGGTTTCTTAGGTCTAATAATATCAGCAAAAACAACCTCTAATGGTTCACTGGTTTTGAATCCATTTACCCTATTTGCAGGAGTTACCTTGCTTTTTTCTTGATTGCAAACATTGCAATTCAAATACTTTGTACAAGGTTTTAATTTTTTACCATTAGATAACTCAACAGTTTTCTTCAGCATTTTGAAATTTATATGTCCCATATGGATATATGCTCTCATATGGAGCAGATGAATATATTCATCATGAGGCTTTTTATTCTCATAAACTGAGTTAGCATTAATTAATGGATTATTATGTATAATAAATAAACCCATTATCCAATCTTGCAGTCACACTTTTACCCTGTTTTTCAATTAAACATTTATCTCCCTTAAAAGTTACAACAAATCCTGCTTTTACCATTTCTCTTACAGATAGCAAGTTAAATATTAGTCTAGGTACATATAGCATCAGTAAATGTTCATTAATACATGAACAATATACAGTACCTTCTCCAGATGCTCTCAATTTCCATCCATTAGCTAATGATACATGCTGTTTACTCTTTGTCATGTTAACAAACCTCTCTTTACTTTTAGTTATACACTGCGATGCTCCACTGTCAACTACCCATATATCATGGTTTACAGTTGTAGTTGTACTTGATATGGCTAAACTAACATCTTTATATGCTCTCTGTATATTAATAGCATTCCGTTTCTTTCCCTTTTTACAGTATCTGACTATATGACCTTTAGCCCCACAAGAAAAACATTTCCTAACAATATAGACAGTTGAAGACAGTTTTTCTTCCTGTGGTTGTCATTCTCTCAGTTGATTTCTATCTTGCCTTCTTCTTGACTCTTCTAACAGTCTTCCAGTTATGCCAGTCAATGTAAGTTCATCTCTGTTTAAAACTTCCAGTGAAGACACATAATCATCATCAAGTTTCATCCAAAGAAGAGAGAATGATATAAACTTGATGCAACTATGAGAAAATCAGTTCCCTTTATTGTAGCTCTTGTAAAGTCCTTTTCATAAACTCCAAATGAGCTAACATATCGCCACCTTTTATAAGACGGGCTCTAAACAGTTTATGTGTAAGGTGTATGTGTGCACCCACACTATCTCGAACATAAATCCTCTTCAAAATGTCCCAACACCTAGTAGCAGATTCTTCACCACAAATATGGACTAAGTGCTGATCACTCAGTGTCAGTCCAATTATACTAAGAGCCTTTTGATTATCCCTGTTAAAGTCAGCTATTTTCTTTTTATCTTCATCATTCAACGGGTCCCAAGCTGTTACATCCGGTGGACTGTTAACTACAGTCCATAATCCGTTTTTATGCAGAAGTAGGCTGCACTTCATAGACCAGGAAACATAGTTTGTTCCATCCAACCGGGTTATCTGGGATATACTGGTTGACTGTTCTTGTGCCATTGGTAGTTTAACAATAAACCGCAATCAGCCTGCTGAATATGAAACTGTATATTCACACTGATTCTCAATATCTCTCTGGGCCCATAAACAATGTTATGATATGTACAGAATAACCCTTGAGTAACAAGGATATGCACTTGGAAACGTTGATGAGAGTAGTTATGAATAATTATTCAGCCACACACAGATACACTAAATTAAGTTAAAGTTTACTTTAAGAAATAGCACAGTCCAATAAACGGTCCAGGTCATATACGTTTTACAGTCCAAAGAATATCCAATTACAAGTTCTTCTTACTGGTTGCCTTTGTCATTTCCAGTAAACAAAAATATCAAAGTATAAGCACAGCATAAATACAACAGAAAACCGTAGATAGCAACAGAATGTCAGAGATACAGAATGTCAGAGATACAGACTGTCAGAGAGAGCAAGCCATGATCTCTTGCTCCCTCTTATGGCAATTCGCAATACAATCAACCAATTGGAATAAATACAGTGATTTTGTCTTAAAGCTACAAACATATATTGTTGGTTTATGTATTGCCAACCCAACTAATTGTTGGACAGATTCCTAACAGGTTGGCCTGCTTATTTTAATAACTCAGCATTGTAAACAAAACAAGCTTATGAATTTTGTTAAGGAAATTACCACAACAGTTCAGGAGCCCAGATTTCTGGATAGGAAGAAATATTGTGAGTCCCTATTTTAGGGGACTAAGATTCTGAATCCAAGGATAGGCAGTAGAATTTATCTCTGGACAAGATTCCTCAGCAGGAGTCCCTTCTGGTTTTTTTGGAGCCAATTTTCATCACCTCCAAGCAATATCAGGTTAAGAATGGTTTTGAAACCTAATCTACCAGTGGCAATCAAATAGATGAAAAGTGAAATTATCTCTTCCAAGATGCAGATAAAGAAAAGCCATTTAAAATGGTCTGAGATCTCCCACTTGTTTTAATCTGCTCTGCAATCATTCTAATTGCTGCTTCTCTTTTCACAGCATTCAGCTTCTTCTACTGATGGGAGACTACAGAAATCAGCATCCAATTAATCCCGTGACCCACCTCACATCCCAACATTTCTTCCCACCTGTTCAGTGATTTTCAAGCAACCAGACTGGTCACCATGAGGGGGAGGAGCTGTTCAGTTGTAAAATAGAAAATGAAAGGACAGCTTAATAGTATCTTGGTGGCTTAAATTTTCCTAAGGATGTAGAATTTATGGGAGATGCAATGAGACCCAACCACCACCTCAGACTCCAGAATTCATTCTGCAGATTCATTCATTCTGTCTTTGTGGTGACTTTACTTATCCTAAAGCAGAGCCAGAAGTTAATTGCAATAGAAGAAAATATCTGTAGGTCAAGGTTGAACTGTGGGGTCCTTGGTGCTCTCTGAGCTTGGTTGTTTGCTTGTTTACAGATGTTTCAGTAGCCAACTGGGTAACAACGGTGTTGATGTTACCTAGATGGGCAATGGAATATCTGCAGGCAAACAACCTCAAAGAGCACCAAAGAGTCCAATATAAATTAATTGGTTCTGCTGCCCAGTACAAATAGTGGTGTTGTATATGTTCACACAACATCTGAAAATTTGAGAGTCACATATGGAGGAGTCCTATGATTTGACCGTAAGCATTCTGGGTTTTCCCACCCTCCTTTCAGATCAAAAATGGTGGTTGACGTTATGTTCATCAGAGCACCTAATTTTTCAGTTTATTGCAGTGTAGACCTGCATTTCAAATGGTCAAATGCTGGAAAATGCATGCTAGGGGCTGGATTCTGAGCCCTCCTGGGAACTGTTTCCTTCTTTGCATTAACTCACTGAGACTTTGTAATCTCTCTTTCCAGCAAATGGAGCGGTTCAAGGTAGTGGAACGTGAGACCAAGACAAAAGCCTACTCTAAAGAGGGTTTGGGCCTGGCCCAGAAAGTGGACCCAGCCCAGAAGGAGAAAGAGGAAGTTGGGCAGTGGCTGACGGTGAGAACTGGGGAATGTTGGATGGATTGGATGGCAAAGCAGCTTCTGGAGAAAGCGGGGAGCAGAACTAATTCTCCAGAGTGGTGTTGATAGGATCCAGACAGCATGGGATAACTCTGGTCTACTTGCTCTATGGATGAGTTGTTTAAACTGAGGACACACGTCTTCCTCGTTAACAGTCTCCAGTTTTCGACTCATCTATTACTCAAGCAATTGGGGTTTTTTGAGCTCCTGTAAAGTTTCTTAAGGAAACTTTAGTTTTTGGTACTTTTTGTGCATTTTTTAAAAATTCTGCAAAGAATCACAGGACAGAGCAGCAGACTGAGCCTGGGGCATTTGCCTGCTGGGCTGCAGGATATTGGAGTGAGTACAGTCTGCTTCCCCTGGGCAGTCAGCGGCTGGAGTGATCGCAGGGGAATTGCAGCTGAGAACGTTGCTGGAAAAGCTGGCTGGGGATGCCTGCCCCTTCAGGGAGTGCATCCCTGAGCTCAGGCAGGACCGTGCTCTACAGTAAGGTCCTCCGGGCTGACTGCCCTTTAGGGAGTTGCAGCTCTGGAACGGCCATAGTGCGATTCATCTAATCAGATGATCAGCATGCAAACAGCGGGGGAGGCCAGTTCCGGAGGAAGAGAGCATTGCTGGCTGCAGCCTTTGTTTGTTGTGAGTTGTGCTTTCAGTTTCCCTTTGCAGCAGCTGTGGAGCGTGAAAAAGGATCTGCTGCTAGTCCAGGAATTGCAAAGGGCTAGCAGTGGTCTTTCAAAGCAGATTCTGGAGGCCTGCCATTGAGAAGAGCACTACAGGGACTTTTTTTTTTTTTCTGTTTGACTTCAACCACAGGAGATTGTCAAGTAGTTGAGGGAGAAAAAGGATTAAGGATCTGAGGCCTTTTCCAGAAGCCAGAGGGTGGTGAGACCTGGCAATAGTACATTTAGTGGGGTGTTTGTTGGTGTAGGAGTGAGTTAGTATTGTTAGAGTTACTTTTCCCTTTTTTGTTTCGGTAATTATCAAAGGACCATATGGCTGATCATAATGCTAGTTTTTCTTCCTCCCAAGGATTGGATTCCCAGTCAGGCAGAAGGGGATCTGAAAGGTCTAAAGCAACCTGTTCTAGATCTAGTAGAAGAGTCAGGGAGGCAGCTGCTAAGAGCAAGGCCAAGGCCATTTCCACTAAAAGAACCTCTAAAGGTCAACAAAAGGCTGAGCATTGGCTTCAGGAGTCCTTGGAAAAAATGTTTATAAAAAATGCCAAGGACAGAGAGGGACCAAAGCAGCGGAGTCCTTTAAGGGAGGATCCTACTCCTTCGGTTGCTCAGGCTGGGCAACTGTTGGATCTATCTGGGGCCACACTGGAACCAGTCCTGGTTGAGACCAAGGACAGATGGAAGATCTTGCCTTCTCTTTCAAGAAGAGCGGAGAGCAGGTTTTCACCATCATTTCGGAGATCCTTTTGTCCTTCCTATTACAGACTAAAATTTCAAAGAGGTCAAGGCTCGTTTGGTTAAAGGTAGGATTTCCAGTCGTCTCAGGGGTTCCAGGACAAGAACAAGCCCCAACCACAAAGCAAGCGGCCATTTTGAGGGTCAGGCAACCGGTCCTTTTGTCGTCCCAAGTGACTGCATTGAGGCTCCCATTTGCGGCAGACTAAGCCTTTTTGCAGACCAATGGGAGAAGACGATGACAGATGCTTGGGTTCTAGACACAACAAGAAATGGCTTAGCTTTAGAATTCTGCTCCAAGCTCCCAAGGTTCTTTTTCCGTTGCCCAACCTCAAACGATACATCCCGACAACTTCTGATGGAAGCAGCTATCCAGCATTTACTGTCAATTCGGGCGATAAGAGTGTGTGCCAGAAGAACAGCAGGGGCACAGCTTTTATTCAGTGCTTTTCATCATTCCAAAGAGCTTGGGGGGATGGAGAGCAATTCTTAGTCTAAAGGGGCTGAATCGCTATTTCATACAGAGAAAATTCAAAATGCACACTCTGCGCTCCATCCTTCAGAGTGTCAGAGAGAGAGACTATTTGACTTCCATACACCTTACAGAGGCTTACTTGCACATATCAATTCGACCAAATCACCGTCGGTATCTGAGATTTTGCTACGAGGGCAAGCATCTTCAATACAGAGCCCTCCTGTTCAGCCTGGCATCAGCTCCCAGAACCTTCACCAAGGTTCTGGTAGTGTTGGTGGCCTATCTCAAGACCATACTGATCCATCTGCAGTGTTACCTGGATGATATACTAATTCAATCGCCATCGACCTGTCAAGCAGAGGAGGATCTACAGATTACCCTGCAGGCTCTGCAGGCGCACAGGTTCTAAACACCAGCAAAAGCCATTTCTTGCCAACCACCCATCTATTACACCTGGGGGCAGTTATAGACACAGTGGAGGAAGTGGTCTCCCTCTCCCCAGAGAGAAGATCAGACATCAAGCGACTAGTAAGCCAAGTGAGATCCCACAAGGTAACATCGTTTGCTCTACTATCTCAACTGTTGGGCAAGATGATCTCTTGCATAGCAATTGCTCCATGGGCTCGGCTGCATGCAAGGGATCTGCAGTGGTTTCTGCTCCCTTATCAGAGGTCGGGGCGAAGCAATTCACCGACAAGGGTAGTAGTGCCACCAAAGGTGTTAGCTTCCTTACTTTGGTGGAGGTCCCCGGCAATGCTCAAGGGGTGTGTGTTCAGAGATCAGGAACATCTCACAATTACGACAGACACCAGCCTCTTGGGGTGGGGAGCTCACTTCCTAGATCAGGTAGATCAGGGCAGGTGGTCGGACAAGGACTTGTTTTACAATATCAATTGGATAGAACTCCAAGCAGCACACCTGGCTCTCAAGGAGTTCAAAGACCACATTATGGGACAGAATGTCCTCCTCCTGATGGACAATGTGGCCACCAAGGCTCACGTAAACCATCAGGGAGGTACCCACTCCAAGACCCTCATGAGGGAGGTGGCAAGGTTGTGCAGATGGGTGGAAAGGAACCTGGGATCCATCAAGGCCAAGCACATCTCAGGAGTGAAGAATGTGTGGGCAGATTGGTTGGGCAGGGCCACAGTAGATCAAGCCAAGTGGTGACTGAATCCAGTCCTGTTCAGGGAAATCTCAGATCGGTTCGGTCCCCCAGTTGTGGACCTTTTTGCAACCTCAGAGAACAGTCAGCTGCTGAGGTTCTTCTCCAGATTCCCAGTGCAGGGGGTGGAAGGAGTCGATGTGCTCAGGTGCCAGTGGCTGCAGAGTCTCCTTTATGCCTTCCCCCCACTTCCTCTCATCCCAGGGGTGATCAGGAAGGTACTCAAAAAGCAGAGGTACTTCTTATAGCCCTCAATTGGCCCAGGCGCCATTGGTTCACGGACCTAGTGAGTCTTTCAATAGACAGACCATGGAAGATTTCCCCCAAGAGAATCTCCCTCAGCCAGGGGCCGATAGAGCATCCAGAGCCTCGAGACTTCCAGTGGTGACGTTGTGACGGTGAGAGGTAAAGAACAGGCTCCATTCTCCAAACCTTTTTCTTGGCGTTGAGAAGACCCCCAAGGGGTACACAGATCCCAAAGAGATCCATGACGGTGTGGGGAAACTTGAGGAGCAGAGTGGCGGAGGGCAACCGCCCCATGACGATGAGATACCCTTTGAGCTCAACGCGTAAGCGACTGCCAACCCTGAATGGCGGCCCTGAAGTCTTGACAGCCCAGGTGAAAGAAGGAAGCAAAGTTTAAAACAACTGACTGTGGTGTTGACTAGACTTGGAGGTGCAAAGATTGTGTGCGATGAACAGGGACTGCTCTAAAAGAAGGTTTTTAATTTGTGGAGGGCGAGAGAGGCAGGAGAAAGTCGATTGGAGCTCCAAAAAAGGCGGTGAGTGGGTGGTGGTGTGAGCAGTAACAAGGAGCGGAGGATTTGCTGGAGAGAGAGGAGCTTGGTGAAGCGGTACGATCAAAGAAGCAGAAAAAAGATTTGAGACCTTTAAAAGACTTCTAGACTCAAAAGAAGAAATTGGATTTTGTTGAAATAGACGATAGCTGTTGGGCTGCTTACATTTGACAGTGACAGTGATAAAGAAGAATGGAAGAGGAAATGGTTGAAGTAACAGAGGCGACTGGAGTCCATTGAGGAGAACAGCTATTACTCAACAATTTTGCTTTTGAGATAAGATAACTGAATTGAGGAAAGTACTGTCAAGGGGTGAAAATACCTGATGAAATGATTGTTGATTTTTGATTGATTGAAGCTAGATTAATGAAATAAGTTCGTATTTCTATAACTTTATAACTTATTTATAAACTTATTTATAAAATTCAGAGATTTATAAAATTAGTTATTTAAGATTTAGAGACTTAGAGGGTAATTATCTGCATTAGTTCATATTTATACCTTATATACATATTTATATATTTATATACTCATATATTTTATACTCTAAAATATTAGATGGGGGAAATTTGTTAATGAATGGGGACAAATGTGATTATTTGAGTAAACATTTTATAATGTATATTTTATATAATTCACATATTTCATAAGACTTTATTACATTTTATAGTATTGATACTAATTGAAGACTACATTAATTTAAAACTGCATAGAGTTGATAAAGATTTTATATATAAATAGTGTGATACATAAGAGTTACAATATTTAATTATATAATATTTCCAAATTTGGTTGTTAGAAGTGTATGTTAAGCCTATTTAGCTGAAAGACAGAAGTTAGTTGTGCTACAAGTAATATTAACGATTAATTGATTCTATAACAAGATATACTAGAAAAAGAATTATAAAACGCTGAACAAATTAATAGGAATCTAGATAGAACTAAACTTAGAGTATTGTACAAAAAGTATATAGACAATAAGAAGTGAACTCTCAAATGCTGATCTGGGACAACATATATAATATTTTAGAAAAACAGTGTGAAATATTAAAAGAAATGACGAGCATCACCACAACGACGGTGAAAGCCAAAACAACAACAACACCAATTCCATTAATTTCAACAGCGGCTGCTTCACCTCTGACACAAAAAACGATCGAAGGAATGCTCACGACAGAAAAACAGTGCAGCCCCAAATACACCAAATATACAAACCACACTATTAACAATACAAGAATCGATGATCAAACTTCAGGAAACAATGATGAAAAATCATAGTGAAATGAAAGCAGAAATAAATGAAGTGAAAAAAGAAATGGGGAAATTAAAAAGTGAAATGAAAACCGACATACATAAATTAGATGAAAAAGTTGGATCAATTCAGCAAGCACTGGAAAAAAATGAACGTACAATAAAAGAAGTTGAAAAACAAACAGAACAAACAGAAAAATTAGAACTAGTCGACCAAAAAATGAAAATAATAAAGAAATGGAGGACTCTCTTATCCACCTTGAGATGGACCGTGCAGCTTTGTACCTTAGGTTACAGAACGGGGTGGAAAAGAAGAAGATTTAGAGTTAGTAATGGCCGAAATACTAGCAGAAACCCTACAACGAGATAAAAACGAAATGTTGACTGAAATGGATGACGTCTATCAAGTGAGCAAGGATTATGTCAGATGGCATAAGTTACTGAAGGAAGTGCACATACGGTTTACAAGGAAAAAAGTTTGGGGTATAATCTACAGAATGACAAGAGATGAACCAATGGTGTACAAGGGAAAAGAGATCCAGACGTTAAAACAGGTCCCGAGGAGAGTGAGGGAGCAGAGACGGGACGATCAATTTTTGGCTATACAACTCTCTAAAGGGAATATTCTCTTTAGGTGGCTAGTCCCAGAAGGGATGCTAGTGGCATGGGAGGAAAAGAAATTTAAGATCAATACCTTAGAGAAGGCATAAGAATTTTATGACCAGCTGGTAGGACCAGAGGACCAAAGTAGTAAAGAAGAACTTGAGTCAAATAGTCAGGAACAACAACAACAACAACAAGGAAACAAAGGAGGAGACCAGAGGACAGAAGAGAAAGAACAACAAGAAGAAGACCCAAAGGCAATAGTAAGAACCCAAAGAGACACAAGAGCCAACAGACGACAAAGACTAAGATACAATTAAGAGGATGGGAGAAGAAATCAAATTATTATCGAAAAATATAAATGGATTAAATTCAGCAACGAAGAGAAAAAGAACATTGGCAAAACTAATTAAACAAAAAGTAGACATAGTAAGTTTACAAGAAACACATATCCAAAAAACAGACAAAAAATATTTAGAATGTCCTAAATTAGGAAAAATATATACAGCACCAGTGGACAGAAAAAAAAGGAGTAGCCATATATGTTAAGGAGGAAATAAAAACAAAGTTAATCTTTGCAGATCCCAAAGGAAGAATACTAATGATGGAAATGTGGGTAGCCCAAAAACCAGTACTATTATTGGTAATATATGTCCCCAATGAAAATCAACAAGAGTTTTATAAAAAATTACACGAGAAGTTTATTGAAACAGAACAAAGAAACATATGCATCATAGGAGACTTTAATGCAATAGTAGACAATAAAAAAGACTAGAGTAGCGAAAAGAAAAATAGAAAGAAAAGATTATTACCAAAAACGTATTTCAAAATGATAGCAGAACTCAACTTAATACAACTGAATGCAGATAAAAGACAATTCACCTTCTATTCTAACCCGCAGCAATCGTTGTCCTCTATTGATATGGCCTGGATGGATGGGGAAATAGGAAAAGAAGTGGAAGACATAGAAATAATACCAAACACTTGGGCAGACCACAACCCACTTAAAATAACCTGGAGAGGTCGGAAAAAAACAAAACGAATATGGACCTTAAACACACAAATATTAAGAGATAAAGAATTTACTCTGAAATTCAGAAAAGAATTGGAACTATTTTTCAATGAAAACACTAGACAACACACATCGATACAAAATCTTTGGGATACCAATAAGGCCAACATACACAGAATTATAATATCATATACAGCCAAAAGAAACAAAGAGAGGTGGAAACAACAAAATACATTACAAGAAGAAATTAAAGATTTAGAAACCCAGCTACAGAAAACACCACAAAACACTAAATTTAAAGAACAATTGACTTTAACTAAACATAAACTTAACATATTAGAACAAGAAGAAATTGTGAAAAACTTAAAAGCAGCTAAACAAAGCTTTTTTGAGCAAGCAAATAAACTGGGAAGATGGCTTGCCCATAGACTAAAAAAGAGAGAGAAAAGAATAATACATCAATTACAAGATGAGGATGGAGAATACCAGCATACAATGGAAGGGGAAAAAAAGATTGCATACCAATATTTTGAAGGTTTGTATAAAAATGAGGTAGATGGGGAGAAGATAAGAGAGTATTTGAAAGAGGAAGGGAGTCCATTAACAGCAGAAGAATTAAGGGAAAGCCTATCTAAAGAGATAACCATAATAGAATTAAAACAGGCAATTAAGAATCAGAAGAATAATAAAACTCCAGGGCCAGATGGACTTCCGGGGGAAATATATAAGATAATGGACAAACAAATAGAACCACTGATGTTAGATTTATACAATGAAGTCTTGACAGAAGCCAAAATGCCGGATTCATGGAGGGAAACATATATTTTGCTAATATCAAAGGAGGGTACAGATAATAGACTAATTCAAAACTATAGACCAATATCATTATTGAATGCCAATTATAAAATATTTACAACCATAATAGCAAACAGACTGAAAAGATTATTAAATGAATATATTCATCCTGATCAAAATTGATTCTTGCCATTAAGGCAAATCAGAAACAATACAAACTTCTAAGAATTTGACGGAATTACAGAAAAAAGAACTTGGAAGAGTAATGGGACTGCAAGCAACAAAGAAAATTAAATATTTAGGTCTATGGTTACTGCACAAAGTATAACAATAAAAGAGAATAATTACAGGAAACTTCTACAGCAAAGAAAGATAGATTTAGAGTCACGGGCCAAGCTACAATTATCAATCAAAATAACTATTTTACCCAAATTTTTGTATTCATTTCAAATGATCCCTATAAAACTAGAGAATTTTTTTTAAATGAATAAAATTATGACAAAGTTTATATGGCTAGGGAAAAAACCTAGAATAAAAATGAGAGCGTGCAAGACAATAGAAGCAGAGTTGGCTCTGGACTGCCAAATTGGGAACTTTACTATAAAGCAGTTAATTTGGACAAAAGAATGGATTAATTTAAACAATAAGTGAGTATTAAGCTTAGAGGACCATGATCTGCAAAAAGGATGGCATTCTTTTTTGTGGGATACAGGAACTAAAAAGTATTTCCATAGGCATTTGATTAGAGACTCTAATGCTAAACTGGATTAAAATTAGAAGGAGAATTGGAAGAAAAATTAGAAGGAGAATTGGAAGAATTCCAATTTGGCTATACACAATGGACGCTATGATACATCCCAACAATCTGGACCTATGTAAAGTGACAAAATACACTGCTCAAAAAAAAATAAAGGGAACACAAAAATAAGACATCCTAGATCTGAATGAATGAAATATTCTTATTAAATACTTTGTTCATTACATAGTTGAATGTGCTGACAACAAAATCACACACAAATTATCAATGGAAATCAAATTTAGCAACCCATGGCAGTCTGGATTTGGAGTTACACTCAAAATTAAAGTGGAAAAAAAACACTACAGGCTGATCCAACTTTGAAACAAGTCAAAATGAGGCTCAGTAGTGTGTGTGGCCTCCATGTGCCTGTATGACCTCCCTACAATGCCTGGGCATGCTCCTGATGAGGTGGCAGATGGTCTCCTGAGGGATCTCCTCCCACACCTGGACTAAAGCATACCCCAACTCCTGGACAGTCTGTGGTGCAACTTGGCATTGGTGGATGGAGGGAGACATGATGTCCCAGTTGTGCTCAATTGGATTCAGGTCTGGGGAATGGGTGGGCCAGTCCATAGCATCAATGCCTTTGTCTTGCAGGAACTGCTGACACACTCCAGCCACATGAGGTCTAGCATTGTCTTGCATTAGGAGGAACCCAGGGCCAACTGCACCAGCATATGGTCTCACACGGGGTCTGAGGATCTCATCTCGGTACCTAATGGCAGTCAGGCTACCTCTGGCGAGCACATGGAGGGCTGTGCGGCCCCCTAAAGAAATGCCACCCCACACCATTACTGACCCACTGCCAAACCGGTCATGCTGAAGGATGTTGCAGGCAGCAGAACGTTCTCCACAGCGTCTCCAGACCCTGTCACGTCTGTCACATGTGCTCAGTGTGAACCTGCTTTTATCTGTGAAAAGCACAGGGCACCAGTGGCAAATTTGCCAATCTTGGTGTTCTCTGGCAAATGCCAAACGTCCTGCATGGTGTTGGGCTGTAAGCACAACCCCCACCTGTGGACGTCGGACCCTCATACCACCCTCATGGAGTCTGTTTCTGACCATTTGAGCAGCCACATGCACATTTGTGGCCCGCTGGAGGTCATTTTGCAGGGCTCTGGCAGTGCTCCTCCTGTCCCTCCTTGCACAAAGGCAGAGGTAGCGGTACTGATGCTGGGTTGTTGCCCTCCTACGGCCTCCTCCACATCTCCTGATGTACTGGCCTGTCTCCTGGTAGCGCCTCCATGCTCTGGACACTACGCTGACAGACACGGCAAACCTTCTTGCCACAACTCGCATTGATGTGCCATCCTGGATGAGCTGCACTACCTGAGCCACTTGTGTGGGTTGTAGACTCCGTCTCATGCTACCACTAGAGTGACAGCACCGCCAGCATTCAAAAGTGACCAAACCATCAGCCAGAAAGCATAGGAACTGAGAAGTGGTCTGTGGTCACCACCTGCAAAACCATTCCTTTATTGGGGATGTCTTGCTAACTGCCTATGCTTTCCAGTGTTGTCTATTCCATTTGCACAACAGCGTGTGAAATTGATTGTCAATCAGTGTTGCTACCTAAGTGGACAGTTTGATTTCACAGAAGTGTGATTGACTTGGAGTTACATTGTGTTGTTTAAGTGTTCCCTTTATTTTTTTGAGCAGTGTATAAAGACGTCTTAGATGAACAGGGGAAATTAAAATTGAATCAGGATCTTCAAAAGCAAGGGATCTATATTGACTGGTGGCCATATCTTCAGTTACAAAATAGACATAAAAAAGACATAGAAGAATATGGAATATATACAGAATTACAACAATTGAATAAAATTCTAACAGGCCCGGATGAAAAAAATATTACAAAAATTTATAAATATTAGAAGAAGAGTAAGAAGAAGAAATTGTTCAGGGATGTATGATAGCTTGGGCTCAAAACAGGACATAATATAAATTTAACAGAATGGGAAAGTGTTTGGAACCAATATAAATTAACAAAATCGTCAACATACAAGGAAAATATTTACAAGATGTTCTACAGATGGCATCTACCTCCAGATTGGCAAAAATACAGTATATCCCAACGTGAATCTGGCATGCTGGAAATGTAGAAAGAAACAAGGGACTTTCTACCACATGTGGTGGTCCTGTCCAGAAGCCCAAAAATATTGGCTTAAAATAAAACAATGGCTTCAAGAATATCTTTTTTTTTTTTTTTGAAACAAATTTTTATTAATTTTAAAGATAAAACAACACATCATTAACCATTAAATACATAAACACATAAAACCTCTTAACATTGTAAATCCTTACAAGTCAAACAAAACATTATTTTTATACAGCATAATTCCAATTTATCCCATCTCCATATGGACACACAAACATCTTTCAGCAAGTTTCTCATTTTTTCTCTTTACTCCTATTCAATTTCATTTCTCTTCCATATTTATCCATTTTATAGTCATCATATTCTTTTCTTTCTGGCTTGTATAAATTATTCTCGTCTAGCATTCCTCCAAGGTTTATTGATTCTTTCCTTTTTTTTTTTTTTATAAAAAACAAATTTTGTTAGTTTTACCATAAGCACAATACACAAACATACAAACACAAAACATAAACAAAACTAAAAGATATTTTCTGAAGGTTGTCTGTTCCCGGGTTAAAACTCTTTACACAGACACAAATTCAAACATCATATTCAACCCATATCTCCTTCCAAATCTTATTATCATTTTTTTTTATATATATATATATAAAAACCATTTTTATCAGTTTTATAAAAACAATGCACAAAAAATCAAGGCATAGCAGCTTATAAATTCTTTTCTAAGAAAAAATAATAATAGACCAATAAAGCATAACATTTCCAGATTATAATATCAATATTTCATATAATATTAACTTCATATCTTGTCCCTACTTCTCTTTTCCATCCAAATTATTAATTAAAATTTTATTGCCTTTTATCAATACACAAAATCCAAAAAAAAAAGCATATATATCCTTCCATATCTTATTACCATTTTCAATAACATTCTTTGTCTGTTCTATTTCCAATTATCCATTCATCTTTTTTTTCTTTTACTATACTTCTCCTGTACACCAATTGGAGTAACATCTATAACTCATTACCCTAACTTAGAAATACTACATATAGCAATCTTTCTTGGGATTCTGTTTAAAAAAAATTCTAAAATTACATAATAAATTTTATATTCTAAATATACATATAAAAACACACTCTTATATACCCTCCAGAATCCCTCTTTTAATCTAAATTAAATTCACCCATTATCTCTAAATAAACTTTTTTTCCTTAGGTCTTGCTTCCCCCCATTAAGGCTTCTCCTCCCCCCCTTTCTCTCTTGCTTATTCTTCTCCTTGCCCTTTCTACCCCTTTGTTTTTTCTCTTCGCTTTTCTTGCTCCTTTTCCTTTGCTTTCTAACCTTGCCTCCATCTTTTCGCTCATTTTTCTCTCTTTTGGTTGTTTTTATAATTCTTAAAATCCCCTTTTTCTTATCCTTTTTGTCCTCCTCTCCAGAAGGGACCCATTGTTCATCAAAGATGGCTTCTTCTTCCTCTTCTTCCTTGTCCCAGTCCTTCTGCTGCGTAATCAACTTTTCAAAGGAACATAACGCCATTTCTAAGAATTGAAACAAAGCGCCCAAAGTATCTTCTTTTTTATATTTTTGATATTCAATCTCTAGTTCATCCACAGACGATGCCATTATGAAAAGGGAAACTTTTTCCAAAACAACCACAAGAATTTTTAATCAAAGACAATCAAAAGCAATTAAAAAAAGAAAAAAAGTTCCAAAAGTTAATACTTTTCTTTCTTCTTCTCTTTCTCTTTCTGAATTAATTTTTAATCAAAGAGGTCCAATTACCATATATCTTCTTTTGGGATCCACAAAGACGTTCTAATCAATCTCCTCCTTTTTCAGCTTCTGCTCCAATTTTTTTTTTTCTCCCTTCCCACTTGCAATGAGAATTTTAATAATCAAAAATCCATACCTCCAGCAGAGATTTTCCAATTTCTCACATTTTTCAATGTCCAAAAATCCCTTTGTCTCTTATCTTAGCTTTCAAAACAATCCACTTTCAATGTCTAATATATCCAAATATTTCTGCTTTTTCCGTGGGGTGGGAGAGTAAAAAAAAAAAAAAAATTCCCTTTAACAGCTTCTCCGCCGCTTTTCGCTCTTCTTAGGGATACAATGTATCCTCCAGCAACAAACAGCTCAATTCCAGGCAATTTAAAAGGTGTTACTTGACCCGGCTCAGACAGAACTTTCACTCTTCACACTTCCTCCAGCACAGTTCTTACCCGGTTGCTGGCTTCTTCGTGGCGGCCATTGCTGACCGCCGCTCCACCGCCTTGGGAAAAAGGGGTTTTCCCGGAGAAAGGGGGGGTCTGCGATGCCCCCACCTCCCTTTCCGACTCCCCTCTATCTTCAGCTGTCCCTACAGGGCAGCCATATCCCCCTGACCCATCTGGATCGGGGGTACCTCGACGGCTAGCACAGCAGGAATCGCGAGCTGTCGCGAATTCCTGCTGCCCCGAAGCCACGCAAACCGGAAGTTCTGCTTCAAGAATATCTTAAGGAACAAATAAAGTTGGAACCAGAACTATTTCTGTTTGGAATATTCAAAAAGAAATATGAATATGAATATATATATATATATATATATATATATATATATATATATATATATATATATATATATATATATATATGGATCTTTGGTTATTCGGGTTTTCTCCCGCGTAAGATTGGAAGTATCTGGGCAACGTTTCGATGAAGTCTCATTCATCATCTTCAGGCTTGGTCTTCAGCTCTGTGCTTCTCAGAGTGATGTGAGCTTGCAGCTGCCTCTTCCTTTTAACTGCTCCTGGGGGTGTGACTTGATTGGCTGGGGGCTTGGCTGTGTTCTGATTGGATGGGGGGGTTGTTCTCATTGGTTGGGGGTTTGGCTGTGTTCTGATTGGTAGGGGGGTTGGCTGTGTTCTGATTGGCTGGAGGCGTGTTCTGTTCAGGTGGGGGCTTGATTGTGCTCAGGTTAGTCTTAGTTGCTGGAAGGTTTGAGCTGGTGAGCTGTGATCTTGCTGTTTGGCTTCGAGTTCGTGGTCGTGCTGCATCTTCATGGTGGGGGTCAGTTCGCTTCATGTATGGCTCAGAGGGGTTTGAGGTGGGTAGTGATGCAGCTGCAGTGCAGCTTCTGGTCCGTGGTCGTGTTTCATCTTCTGTGTGGGTGTGAGTCTGCTTTCTACGTGGAAGTGTGGTGGTGGCATCTTGTGTGGCTATCAGGGGTGTGGGTCTGGTGTCACTCTTCATGTTAGGTACGCGTCTGTTCATGAGGGCGGGTTTCCAAATGGCTGGTAGGCGGGAGGCATCATCTCGTTTATTCATGCTGTGTGGGCGTTTTTCTATCTCTATGGCTTCTCTGATGATTCTGCTGCTGAAGTGTTCGGTTTTGGCGATAGTTCTGGTATTTTTAAAGTCAATCTCATGTCCTGTGGCTTTGAGGTGTTGGACCAGGGAAGAGGTCGGTTCTTCCTTTTTGATTGAGTTCTTATGTTCTTCAATGCGTGCACCTATTCTTCTGTTAGTCTGTCCAATGTATGTGGTGGGGCAGGCAGTGCAAGGGACTGCCTGCCCCACCACATACATTGGACAGACTAACAGAAGAATAGGTGCACGCATTGAAGAACATAAGAACTCAATCAAAAAGGAAGAACCGACCTCTTCCCTGGTCCAACACCTCAAAGCCACAGGACATGAGATTGACTTTAAAAATACCAGAACTATCGCCAAAACCGAACACTTCAGCAGCAGAATCATCAGAGAAGCCATAGAGATAGAAAAACGCCCACACAGCATGAATAAACGAGATGATGCCTCCCGCCTACCAGCCATTTGGAAACCCGCCCTCATGAACAGACGCGTACCTAACATGAAGAGTGACACCAGACCCACACCCCTGATAGCCACACAAGATGCCACCACCACACTTCCACGTAGAAAGCAGACTCACACCCACACAGAAGATGAAACACGACCACGGACCAGAAGCTGCACTGCAGCTGCATCACTACCCACCTCAAACCCCTCTGAGCCATACATGAAGCGAACTGACCCCCACCATGAAGATGCAGCACGACCACGAACTCGAAGCCAAACAGCAAGATCACAGCTCACCAGCTCAAACCTTCCAGCAACTAAGACTAACCTGAGCACAATCAAGCCCCCACCTGAACAGAACACGCCTCCAGCCAATCAGAACACAGCCAACCCCCCTACCAATCAGAACACAGCCAAACCCCCAACCAATGAGA
Source organism: Hydrophis major (assembly GCA_033807585.1). Lineage (NCBI taxonomy): Eukaryota > Metazoa > Chordata > Lepidosauria > Squamata > Elapidae > Hydrophis > Hydrophis major. The sequence continues at coordinate 888,398 of JAUCBL010000050.1, forward strand.
ACAACCCCCCCATCCAATCAGAACACAGCCAAGCCCCCAGCCAATCAAGTCACACCCCCAGGAGCAGTTAAAAGGAAGAGGCAGCTGCAAGCTCACATCACTCTGAGAAGCACAGAGCTGAAGACCAAGCCTGAAGATGATGAATGAGACTTCATCGAAACGTTGCCCAGATACTTCCAATCTTACGCGGGAGAAAACCCGAATAACCAAAGATCCACATACAAGTACCCGCGAGAACCTCAGAAAAGAAATATATATATATATATAAAGTTTTCGCGGGTACTTACATGTATGGCATTCAGCTTAGTTCAGGTATTTTCCCATGTCATAGTAGTTGTGCTTTTAAAGTTGTAGCAACGTTTCAGCAGAATCTCATGTGCCATCATCAGGCTTCTGTATAGCGTTTGTCTGTGAGTCAGACTTTTACAGTGGTTTCAGATTTAAATTTGGGGCAGCCTATTGCTGTGCCAGAATGGTTTTTTCTTCATCCTCAATGCCCAATCCCACCACCACCCAGCACAGATAAACTCCGTGGCTAAAACACTCATCACTAGAACCAAACGCCTGGCAGATAAGACACACATTAAGACTGAACTATGCACCCTGACTAAAATATTGACAGCCAACGGCTTCCACAAAAGCAAAATCACCAACTTGATCCACAAAAACACACTGAGACATAATAGAGACCCAGAAGATGAACAGACCCATGGAACAGCTGTCCTGTCCTACATAAGAGGCACTACAGACAAAATTAGTAAGATTCTATACAGACACCACATCAAGACTGCCTTCAAAACAGACAGAAAAATAGCAGCCATCCTCAGGAACCCCGAAGACAAAATTGACCTGGAAAACCAAGGCATATACGAAGTCCCCTGTGCATCATGCCCGGCCACATACATTGGACAGACCAATAGAAGAATAAGCACCCGCCTGGATGAACACAAAAATGCAGTCAAAAAGCTGGAACACACTTCCTCACTAGTCCAACACATGGAAGCCACAGGTCATAGCATCAACTTCAATGGCACCAAAACCCTAGCCACTGTAGAAAATCCCAGCCACAGACTCATCAGAGAAGCCATAGAGATTGAAAAAAGACCAGAAAGCATGAACAGAAGAGATGATTCCACCAGGCTGTCAATCATTTGGAAGCCTGCACTCACAAACAAAAAAATCTCCACACCACAAGCCAGGCAAACACCTGGGCACAAACAGATCCCCCCTGATACCTCCAGCTCAAACACACCCCAACCAGGCACCCAGATGAAACCTAGCTTCCTAACAAATGATAGCCGTCCATTTACCCGAAGCCAAGCTGCACTAAAGGCCTCCCATAAAGTAACACAACGTTGCCAGCCAATCAAGATATTTGAAACACCAATCAAGCAGAACACAGCAAACTCCAAGACCAATAAACACAGACCAAATCAGGATGAAGAAAAAACCATTCTGGCACAGCAATAGGCTGCCCCAAATTTAAATCTGAAACCACCATAAAAGTCTGACTCACAGATGAACACTATACAGAAGCCTGATGATGGCAGATGAGATTGTGCTGAAACGTTGCTACAACTTTAAAAGCACAACTACTATGACGTGGGAAAATACCCGAACTAAGCTGAATGCCATAGATAGATAGATAGATAGATAGATAGATAGATAGATAGATAGATAGATAGATAGATATAGATATAGATATAGATATAGATATAGATATAGATATAGATGTGTGTGTGTTATGTCTCACCTTTACAAAGGAGGTGAGAAGTCCGAATTCCAACTGAATAAAACAAGCAAGCAAATCCAGTAATTATAGAGTTAATTCCTTGAGCCGATAAAGTTCTTGGCAGTCTCACACATGCTGTCTTCCAAGTCCAACAAGAAAGCAGGAATATAAATCACACAAGCTGTCACAACACAATATACTCCGAGGCTCCTCTGAATAAGTCACACGTCCTGTACGAAGCTCTCAGAACGAACACACCCACTTTTATTCCCTGTGGGGTGTGTCAGTCCCTCAGCTCAGTCTCTGATTTGTTCCTCCCTCCTGCGTTGCAGCTCACACTTTTGCCTGCGACGCTGCCTCGCATCAAGCCAGCATTCCTCTGCTTGATTCTCTGTCAGAGACAGAGAATCCCTCCTCCTCCTTTTCCTGATTAGCCTCAGGTTTTCCCTCTTGGTTATCTGCCGACACCTGAGGCACAATCAGGGAGGAAGGCATTGCCGAAGAGGAAGGTCCTGGGGAGGAAGGCATTTCCAAATCCTCCTCTTCCCCATTGTCCAAGTCTTCGTCCTCTAACAATGCAGGCTCAAACCTCAGAGCCACAACATGTATGTATGTATGTATGTATGTATGTAAGTATGTGTATGTATGTGTATGTATGTATGTTTTAAGTTGATGCTATGACCTGTGGCTGGAACACACTTCCTCACTAGTCCAACACATGGAAGCCACAGGTCATAGCATCAACTTCAATGGCACCAAAACCCTAGCCACTATAGAAAATCCCAGCCACAGAATCATCAGAGAAGCCATAGAGATTGAAAAAAGACCAGAAAGCATGAACAGAAGAGTTGATTCCACCAGGCTGTCAATCATTTGGAAGCCTGCACTCACAAACAAAAAAATCTCCACACCACAAGCCAGACAAACACCTGGGCACAAACAGATCCCCCCTGATACCTCCAGCTCAAACACACCCCAACCAGGCACCCAGATGAAACCCAGCTTCCTAACTAATGATAGCCGTCCATTTACCCGAAGCCAAGCTGCACTAAAGGCCTCCCATAAAGTAACACAATGTTGCCAGGCAATCAAGATACAAAAAGAGCCCCCCCCCAAAAAAAAAAACAGACAGAAGATATTAGAAGCAGAACACAGCAAACTCCAAGACCAATAAACACAGACCAAGACTCTCAACCAATCAGGAGGAAGAAAAAACCATTCTGACACAGCAATAGGCTGCCCCAAATTTAAATCTGAAACCACTGTAAAAGTCTGACTCACAGACAAACACTATACAGAAGCCTGATGATGGCAGATGAGATTCTGCTGAAACGTTGCTACAACTTTAAAAGCACCACTACTATGACGTGGGAAAATACCCGAACAAAGCTGAATGCCAGACATATATGTATATGTATATACATATGCGTATGTATGTGTGTGTGTGTGTGTGTGTGTATATATATATATGTATATATATATCTGGCATTCAGCTTTGTTCGGGTGTTTTCCCATGTCATAATAGTGGTGCTTTTAAAGTTGTAGCAACGTTTCAGCAGAATCTCATCTGCCATCATCAGGCTTCTGTATGTATGTATGTATGTATGTATGTATGTATGTATATATATATATATATATATATATATATATATATATATATATATATATATATATATTAAGTTTTCATGGGTACTTACATGTATGGCATTCAGCTTTGTTTGGGTATTTTCCCACGTCATTGTAATTGTGCTTTTAAAGTTGAAGTGTTGAAACGTTGCTACAACTTTAAAAGCACAACTTCGGCCACCAGAATATCCTATACACAATGCTGGAAGTACAATTGTATACCCCCCAATGAATTGATCATTCAAAAAATTATGACCTGTGCTGAAATTGACAAACTGACGGTTATGTTAAAAGACAAAGATGAGTCTGAATACTAGAAAATTTGGGATATGTGGTAAAATTGGATAGAATCAAGACAGATAGAAAATGAAGGAATTTAAGACATGCAATTTATTGATAAATGTATACACATAATATTGTATATATCTGTAAGTATGCACAAAAGATAGGGAATGTATGAGATGGATGTCACATAACGGTTAACATTATGATTAATTTTTTGTTTTGTTTTTAAAAGATGCAAAAGACTAATAAAGTTTATTTTAAAAAAAAAAGAACATCCAGAGCCTCAGCAGCTCCAATTGGCTGTCTGGCACTTGAGTGGAGAATTCTAAGGGGGGACCACTTCTCCTCTGAGGTGATTAGAACCATGCAGGTGGCCAGAGGACCATCAACCACCAGAATTTATGAGGCAACATCGAGGGCCTTCTGCAAGTGGTGCTGGGAAAAGGGGCTTGGGCCCATTTCAGCAACAGTAACACAAGTACTGGACTTTCTGCAGGCAGGACTAAATAGAGGCTTGGCCCCTGCCAATGTTCGCAGACAAGTGGCAGCCCTTTCAACAGTCTTGACTTGCGGAAATCGAATGTCACTAGCACAGCTACCAGCAAGTGCGTCTGTTTCTTCGAGGAGCCACCAATTTGAAACCGCCAGTGGTACATTGATACTCTACCTGGGACTTATCCAAGGCACTCCAGGCACTTACAACTGCTCCATTTGAGCCATTATGATCAATCAGTTTACGTTTCCTAACGTACAAGGTAGTTTTCCTTGTGGCTATCACAGCCAGGAGGGTATCGGAGCTGGCGGCCCTTTCGGTCAGGGAGGACCTTTGTATTTTCCACGCCAACGGAGTTGTCCTAAGGTTGGACCTGGCCTTCATCCCTAAGATCAATTCCTACTTCCACCAAGCACAGGAACTGATCTTGCCGGACTTTTGCCCAGTGCCCTCGCATGCCTGGGAGCAGATCTGGCACACATTAGATGTTAGGCGGGCTCTCCGTATATATATTAAGCAGACTGCAGCCTTTAGAAGAATGGAGGCTATGTTTGTATCTTTTCAACCAACTACAATGGGTCAGAAGATTACACCGTCGGCCATAGGCAGGTGGATCGGGCTGCATCACTACGGCATACGACTTGCAAGGGCTCACCAGACCAAGACAAATTACGGCCCACTCCACATGAAGTGCAGTGACAACAGCTGCATGGGCCACTTAGGCTTCGGTGGAGGAAATTTGTGGAGCAACAACCTGGTCTTCTTCACCTTTTATTTGACATTATACAGTTGATACGTTCGCCTCAGTGGATGCAGCTTTTGGCAGATGGGTCTTACAACAAGTATTGACAACAACCCAGACTCAGGACCAGCCGATGACCTGCCTGTAGGACATCAGCTTTGGTATGTCCCATGCTGTCTGGATCCTATCGACACCACTCTGGAGCAGGGGTGTTGGTCTTACCTGAGACGCTCCTTCTCAGAGGGTGGAGATAGGATCCAGCCCCACCCTGAAGACCATCTGGTCTGGGGTGCAGGGGTGCATGTGGAAATTTGCCATCAACCACATGCATCGCTTTGACCTCATCGAAAACTGTGGACCATTAAGGAGGATGAGTTGTGTCCTCAGTTTAAACTCATCTATAGAGCAAGTAGACCAGAGTCATCCCATGCTGTCTGGATCCTATCTCCACCCTCTGAGAAGGAGTGTCTCAGGTAAGACCAATGCCCCTTTTCCCAACCTTAGATTGAAAATGTAAAGGATCCATATTAGAAATTACTTATGTAACTTATCAGAAGTTACTAGGTAGGGCAAAGAGCATCCTGAAACTCTGTAATTTTGCTGTGGTTGACAGTCTTAAGATCTAAAAGAGCCCTTTCCCTCCTCCCCTCCTCTAAGGTTAAAGAACAAAGCTGGATTTTTTGTCTTCCAAATTCAAGAATTCCAAGAATCCAAGAATTCTTGTGGATATTTTTGTTCAGTGGCAAAAGGTCTCATGACAATCTGAAAATAAATTATCTTGCCTGAATAAGGGAGAAGTTCTGGTGATGAAGATGACCCTTTGCTAAACAGACAGTTGCATGATAAGAAGAATGCAGCCGTAGCTTTGAACTCATTGAATGCAGAACAGAGGTTGAAGCTGGCCATAGAATCATAGGGCTGGAAAGGACCTTGGCGGTCCATATGGATCTATTTTCTCCTCTGAACCCAGAGGGACTTTCTTCAACTTGGTTCATATCAGTTGTCAGTGACCAGTGTAGTTTGGGGAATAGGTTTGGGGAATAGGTTTAGGAAGGAAGGAAGGAATATGCAACAAGGACTGATAATGACAAAAGTAGCATCTCCAGTTAGTGTTAATATTGGAGTCTACTGGCTATAGATAACGGAAAGACACTGGTCAGGAAGAGCTGCAAGATGCATTGGCCAAATGGTAGTTTATAGCTCTGAGATCCTGGCATTGGCAAGCTAATTAATGCACACAGCTTGTTTAGAATACCATCACAGACAACTGGGGAGCTGGCTGCTTTTAGTAATACCTAATTGTCACGATCTGTGATTTCATTGTATATTTAAAGGAGAAAGAGAAACACTGAGATCAGGAGGAAATTAAATGAAGAAAACACAGTAAGCACCTCCCCCCATGTACATACATAGAAGCAGAAATGGTAAAAAAAACAATAGTCCAGAAATAAGTCTGTCACTGGTATTAAGAGCAGCCCAGTGCCCTGCAGAAGCCTCATCAGGAAACAGCTTCTGCCATTCAAGATAGCATTTCATCAGATCTATGGACTGTGGCCCAGGAAATGTTCTTAAAATAAATCAGATGGTTTTTTTAAAGAGAGCCACCAGAGACACTTCTATGGTACAAATGTCTGCTCTATGCCATTTATCATGTATTAGATTACCCAGCAAATGATATTGACAAAATGCTTTTTAGAAAATAGACCATAGGCAGGAAGTTAGTACAATTGCAATTCTGAAGAAGGTGAAACTTCCAGTCTGCACACAAGGTATTTATGCTCTCAATCTTTCACAAATCTCTCAGAATTTCTGGGACTTTCTGTTGGAAATCCTAGGCTGTAGATTAATTTTGTTTTACCCATTGGGTGGTTGGCAATGATCTGCTTCATTAACAAGGTTATTTAAATGTCCCATTAATTCTTACTACTACCCTAGTTAGTTCCCTTTTCCTGCATAGCTAAAGAACCTTGTAAGTATAGGTAAAAAGGTTCAATATTCAAGGCTCAAAGTGTCCCATTCTAATCAGCTAATTAAGCCATAACACTTGCAAAGGGTTCCTGAGCCTTTAAAGGGTCTCTCAGTCAGGTTCAGTAGGAATCATAATCATGGGACAGACTGCTGACGTGACAGTTGTGCAGAAAACCATCACTGACACACTCCATAAGGAGGGAAAGCCTCAAAAGGTAATTGCAAAAGAAGTTGGTTGTTCCCAAAGTGCTGTATCAAAGCACATTAATAGAAAGTTATGTGGAAGGGAAAAGTGTGGAAGAAAAAGGTGCACAAGCAACAGGGATGACCACAGCCTGGAGAGGATTGTCAGGAAAAGGCCATTCAAAAGTGTTGGGGACTTTCACAAGGAGTGGACTGAGGCTGGAGTCAGTGCATCAAGAGCCACCACACACAGACTGATCCTGGACATGGGCTTCAAATGTCGTATTCCTCTTGTCAAGCCGCTCCTGAACAACAAACAATGTCAGAAGCGTCTTACCTGGGCTAAAGAAAAACAGAACTGGTCTGTTGCTCAGTGGTCCAAAGTCCTCTTTTCTGATGAGAGCAACTTTTGCATCTCATTTGGAAACCAAGGACCTGGAGTCTGGAGGAAGAATGGAGAGGCACACACTGCAAGATGCTTGAAGTCCAGTGTGAAGTTTCCACAGTCTGTGTTGATTTGGGGAGCCATGTCATCTGCTGCTGTTGGTCCACTGTGCTTCATAAAGTCCAGGGTCAACGCAGCCATCTACCAGTAGCTTTTGGAGCACTTCGTGCTTCCTTCTGCAGACAAGCTTTGTGGGGATGCTGACTTCATTTTCCAGCAGGACTTGGCACCTGCCCACACTGCCAAAAGCACCAAAACCTGGTTCAATGACCGTGGGATTACTGTGCTTGATTGGCCAGCAAACTCGCCTGACCTGAACCCCATACAGAATTTATGGGGCATTGCCAAGAGAAAGATGAGAGACATGAGACTAAACAATGCGGAAGAGCTGAAGGCCTCCATTGAAGCATCCTCAGCAGTGCCACAGGCTGATAGCTTCCATGCCACGCTGCATTGAGGCAGTAATTGCTGCAAAAGGGACCCAAACCAAGCACTGAGTACATGTTCATGCTTATACTTTTCAGAGGTCCGATATTGTTCTATGTACAATCCTTGTTTTATTGATTGCATGTAAAATTCTAATTTTCTGAGATTGTGGATTTGGAGTTTTCATGAGCTGTAAGCCATAATCATCACAATTTTGATAAATCAGGGCTTGAACTATCTTGCTTTGCATGTAATAAGTCTATCTCATATATTAGTTTTACCTTTTAAGTTGCCTTACTGAAATAAATGAACTTTTGCATGATATTCTAATTTTTTGAGTTTCACCTGTATGTTTGCCTGTTTCACTGTCTGACTGGATAATGATCTGTCTGTCTGCTCCCTCCCTCCCTCCCAGAATACAATAGACACCTTGAACATGCAGGTGGATCAGTTTGAGAGCGAAGTAGAGTCACTCTCGGTCCAGACGCGCAAGAAGAAAGGAGACAAGGATGTGAGTTGATGAAATATCTCTTTAGAAGCTTGTGCCTACAGTGCATTGGGAATTAATGAATGGAGTAGTCCTGTGGCTTCATTAAGATGTTCCAGTATTGAAAATCCAGGCATTTGAAGTTTTGTCAAATCCTTTATTGATTAGATCCAATCATTCTTTTCATTCAGGAGTTCACGGTGGTGTACTGGGTACTTTTTATTTTTCCCCACAGCAAGAGCCCTGTGAGGTGAGCTGGGCTGAAGAGAGAAAGTAACTGGCCCAGGGTACTCAAAGGAACTTCCGTGGCTGAGGATGGATTAGAAACTGTCTCCTCAGAATCAGTCCAATATCGGAGACAGGTTAACTGAATTGTGAATTGACAGTCACTTTGCATTGCAAGAGGATAGCCTAAGTTTCATGCCCAAGTTGGACTTAGCATTTCAGAACGTAGCATATATTGGCAATTATTTCAGAGGCATATTTTACCTGTCTTTTTTTTCAAAAAGCTTGAGCAGTCAATAACATTTTATAACATGCTCTCTGAAGATTGGTGAGACAGGATTCCCCTTCCAAGAGTTTTGCGGCACCAGCATATTTGGAAGGTATTTGGAGGTCAGGAAATGGTGCATTATAAAATGCATTGGAATTAGTGAATTAGGAATTCACTAAGTCAGAACCCAACAAGCCCCCTTATGGCTTAGTGCAGCATTTCTCAACCTTGGCAACTTTTAAAGATGTGTGGACTTCAACTCCCAGAATTCCCAGCCAGCATTTTAAAAGTGGCCAAGGTCAAGAAACGCTGGTTTAGTGTGATCCAACTTGTTCTTCCTACGGGAAACAGAAGCAAGACCGGATTGAGGGCCTGAAGCGGCACATTGAGAAGCATCGGTACCACATCCGGATGCTGGAGACAATTCTGCGCATGCTGGACAATGACTCCATCAACGTGGACTCTATCCGCAAAATCAAGGATGATGTGGAGTATTACGTAGATTCTTCGCAGGACCCTGATTTTGAGGAGAATGAGTTTCTCTATGATGACCTCGACTTAGAAGACATTCGTAAGTGTTACCTCCAGGTGGACAGTGGGATGCGGGAGATTACAGTTGAAGTGGTTGCAATAAAATCAGTATAGTTTCCCTCCCCATAAAACTTGGGACCTTGTCAATGTGAAGGCAGCATCTGCCTTCAGAGCCCCCTATATTTTGGCTTTCAATGTTCACGGCAGATTCTCTTACTTTTTGAACTGCAGTCATGACTATACATTCTCATTTAACAACCACATTCTATTCCAGCCATTGTTAAGCAAAATGGTGACTAAGTGAATACTTAGAGATGCTGGAAAGATCACTGTTTGCTACCATCTCTTTCAGATAAAGTTCTCTGTACAGTGTCCTGTGTCTGACCATTTTTCCCCTGTTTTGCCTCCTCACAGAATGGAGACATAGCTTAAACAAGTGATTTCTTGCTGAACTGCGTTTGTCCCCAGCCCAGTATTTCCCTAAAACATGCTAACTGCAAGTTAACCGGGCTCAGTTCTGTGACCTTAATTAGCTGTTTACAACCTGAAACTATTCATCATTTTCACATTGATGGCTTTCGTTGTCAGGCACACCAGTGGGAAAATGTATTTTTAATACTATTTATTACCATAGTATTTGCAAATAGACGCCAACTAAGGCAGTTGCAAAACAAGGCATAGCTGTAATTTTTACTCATTTGTCAGAATTAATTTGTTTTTCCTCCAAGAAATAATGATGGGATTTTCTTTCAACAAAAAAAGCTTTTTGGTATTAGCTCTCCTTTTATTTTTATGGACAGGTAGTCCTCGACTTACGACCGCAATTGAGGCCAAAATTTCTCTTGCTCAGCAAGAGTTGCTAAGTGAGCTTTGTCCCATTTTGTGATGTTTCTTGCCACAGTTGTTACATGAATCACTGCAGTTGTTAAGTAAACTAGCACGGCTGTGAAGTGAACCTAGCTTCCCCACTGCCTTTGCTTGTCAGAAGGTCGCAAAAGGAGATCATATGACCCCAGGAAACTGCAACCGTCATAAACATGAGCCAATTGCCAAGCACCTGAATTACAGATGCCAACATGGGGATACTGTAAGAGTTGTAAGTGTGATGAAAAATGGTCATAAGTCACTTTTTTTTATGCCGTTGTAAATGGTCACTAAATGACTAAATGAATGGTTTTAAATTGAGGCCTACCTGTATAAGAGTAAGTGTGATCCACGAAAGCTTCTTCATAAGACATTGGTTAGTCTGTAAGATGTAAAAAGATCATTATATTTTACAAAATTTTGCACTTAAACACGTAGAACAGTGGTCCCCAACCTTTTGGGCACCAGGGACCAGTTCTGTGGAGAAAGATTTTTCTGTGGACCAGAGGTGGCATGGTTTCACATGCTGCCTGCATCCTGCAGATAGGGCTTTTTTTGTTTGCCTGGCCCAGTTTCTGGCATGCTGTGGCCTGGTGCCTGTCCAGGGACCAGGGGTTGGGGACCCTGTTCTAGAATTCAAATGTACTAAGGTAAGTTTTCTGTGTTTGCCTTAGCTGGCCATAATGTTTCTGCCTAATTGCAGAAACGTCTCTCTTCATCTTTTCTTGCTCTTGGTCTTCCAGCACAGGCACTGGTAGCCACTTCCCCACCCAGCCATAGTCACATGGAAGATGAGATGTTCAACCAGTCCAGCAGTACACCCACCTCAACCACATCCAGCTCCCCAATCCCGCCCAGCCCTGCAAACTGCACAACGGTAAGGAGGGTTCTTGGTGAAGATGGTGAGGTAACATCCATGGGTTTGTGGGAATGAAGCATACATGCATGAACTGATGAGGGCTTCATGAGGTCAGCTTCCATGTTTACTCGCAGGAGAACACCTTTTCCTGTGATGATGCTTACAGATGCCTTTCAGTTGTACTCGGGGCCTGCTAGCTACATCCACCCAGTTCACAGGGCAAGGTTACAAATGTATTTTGCCATTGTCACCTTCTGGGAGATGCTGGTTTGCTTAACTAGTCTACCCAGTCTCCTCAAATGCTCCCTTCAAATATGAACCAGGGCTGAACTCTCTTCTCATCTTAGACAGATGGTTAGATGCTGCTTTGTGCTGAGGTACTCAACCTTTCTTTTTCCTTTTTAGGAGAACTCTGAAGATGATAAGAAACAAGGACGGTCAACAGACAGTGAAGTCAGCCAAGTGAGTTTGAAGCCTAGGGTTCTTCATCTTGTAAAGTCATGGTGGGAGAGGCTGGAAACAGTCAAGTTTTGATTAAGGAGAAGGGCATTAGGACTCTTTAGGGGAGGAAGAAGTGTTGGGACTAGTTAGTTAGAACTAATGGAGGTTCATTGTTTCTGATACAGTACAATCTAGTTTTAATGACTTGAGCCACTTCCCGAATTACCCCAGAGAAATTGCTTTTAGAAATCCATCCACTTCAGATCTCTTTGCATGCAGAAATACTGCATATTGAGGCACTGTTCCTCTCTTGGGCTTGCTTGCACCTGCTTCTAACGAGCAAGGCGACATTAACATGGGAATGCATTTCACTCGACCAATTCCATGTATGAATTTCAAAGATAGGCAGCTCTGTACTTCAATAAGACTGAAATGCTTCATTTGGCTATTTATGAGAAAGGACAAGGGAGTCAGAATTTGGAAATCCCTACAGTTTTGTCTTTGTAATGGGGAAAAAAAATCTTTGCAATCCTATTTTGTATTTTTCTGGTGGTCCTCACCAACCACAGCTGAGACTGGCAACTCCGTCATAAGCATTGTAGTTGTAAAGTGACACATCACATAACTCTACCCAACCTATGATGTCAGTTCTGATTGTGGTTGTTAAGTGAATTCACGGTCGTTAAGCATGATATGTAACTCTGACTTGCAACGTCCTGCTGTCTTCCCCATTGGCTTTGCTTGACAGAAGCCCACTGTGAAAATCATAAATGGCAATCATGAGCTTGGGACACTGCGACTTGTAAATGTGTGCTGGTTGCCAAGCACCCCCAAATATATATATATATAAAAAAACAATTACAATACATTAAATCTATTTTCTTTTTCAATATTTTATTAGTATTTATTAGAATAAAAGCATAAAAAATTAAAGGAAAAACAAAGAAAAAAGGTGGAAAATAAGAAAATGTCAACAATTTGGAAAATACGTAACTTGACAGTACTTATAGGTCATTCCAAGTATAGGGTCTCCTGCTTGAGCAGGTGTTTGGACTAGAAGATGTCCAAGGTGCCTTTCAACTCTGTCCTTCTGTTAAATGACCACGGGGATTCTATTGACAGCCACAAATGCTAGGATTAGTCATAAACCTACTTGTTCATCATCTCCATAACTTAATGATTGCCGAACAAGCAGTCGGTAAATGAGGACTACCTGTAATTGATTTGTTTTTAATTTCTTCCATTTGTATTTGCTTTTGAGATATAAAGGGCCTGGAGGCTGTCCCATTTGATCAGAGAAGTGGGATTTCTTGGGGTAGACTGGGTGTCGGCAACCCGCGGCTCCAGAGCCGCATGCAGCTCTTTTGGCCCTCTGCCGTGGCTCCCTGTCCCATCATTGGCTGGCCCCACCCCTTGCCCTCCCCTCCCTCACCTGGCCTGAAAAGATTAGGGCGATGGTGGGGGATGGAGAAGTGGCTGGGGCTAATTCTCCGACGTCTCACTCTTGCTGGAGCTTCTTCCAGCCCTTGTTGCTGCTGGGCGTGCCTTGATCATTTGGGGAGACGCGCAATCTGTTCTCCACACTGAGACACTGGCCCGACCCGGCCGCGACTGACGCCAGCCTTGCTAACATGAGAGCTGGTGGGGTGGGAATGGGATCCAGGAGGAGGGGATGTCGGAAAGGGGGATGGGCCTGCAATGCCCAGCCATGGCTTTAAGAAGCTCAGGGCAGCAGGAAAAGGGGACTGGCCCTGCTGAAACTCGCACGCCCACCATGGGGGTCAGGCTCGGAGAAAGCCTGAGCGCCCTCGCCAAAGTCGCTCGCCCATCAAGCTCTCCTTGGGGCTCTTCGCTACTCCTTTTATTTCTTTTTTTTTGGGAAATCCGGGCTGGCTGAGGAACCAGCTGTGGCAGAGGCTTCCCTTCGGGTGACCCTTTTCCTCCTCCCCTCTCCTTCTCTCGTGACCCCCTGGGAGGGTGCATACGTGCGGGGAGACCCTCCTTAAGCAAGTGCCTGTCCCGCACGTGCGTTCCTTTGCTGTGCTTTGGCCGAGCCTGGCCGCTCGCTTGAGGGTCTCCCCACATGTGCACACCCTCCCAGCCCCACCACAGCTAGCCAGGGGGTCATGAAAGGAGAAGGGGTGGTCGCCTGAAGGGAAGCCTCCGCCATGGCTGGTGCTTGTTTCTCAGCTTGGATTTCCAAAAAGAAGAAATAAAGGAGTAGCAAAGAGCCCAAAGGAGAGCTTGCTGGCTTGGCCCAGTCGCAGCTTTCCAAGAGAGAGAGAAGAGACACAGAGACAGAGCGCAAGAGCACGTGAGAGAGAGATACACACACACATATACACACAGAGACACAGTCATTTGGACTTTGGGGGGGTGGGAACATTTCCATTCCTTTGTATATGTGATCTGTGCGCCAATTCCTCAGATTTGGAATAATGTCAGTCTGTGCTCTCTTCAAAATCCAAGAAATAAATACTCAGACTCCATGGGTTAGAGCAGTGTTATCCTTTCACTGGAAAATAAAGTGGAAGCTGCAGATTTAATTCCGAATCTGAGGAATTGGCGCGCAGATCACATATACAAAGGAATGGAAATGTTCCCACCCCCCGAAGTCCAAATGACTCTTCCAATTAAAAGTTCTGAATACGATCATGTGGCCATCTTGAGGTGGTGATGAGGCTTCTGTCTGTTGACCTTGACATATTTTGATAAAAGTTCGCAGCGGCGCAAAGGGGATAGAAGCTAGCCAAGAAATGGAAAGTTAAAGACAGGAATTCATATCCCCCTCCCCTTGCTACCCACAGTGAAGGAATGCAAAACACCTCCAGCTTTCTTCCCCTCCAAGTTCCCCCCTCCCTCCGTTCCTAATGACAGCTGAAAGAAATAGTATGGCATAGCAGCAGAGAAGATGCAATAGTTAGGATGCAGAATATATAAGATGCGGAAGATATCTTGAGGCTGACAGAGGGAGAGAGACGGGGGAGAGAGACACAGACACAGAGAGAGAGATACAGAGACAGTGAGAGAGGGGAAAATAGGTAAAGGGGAAGAGACACAGAGAGAGGGGAGAGAGTAGAGCAAGCTGGGGGAAAGGGGAAGATAGGGAGAGGGAGAGAGACAGGGAGAGACACACAGATACAGGGGGGGGAGGGAGAGAGATACAGAAGGAGGGGAAGAGAGGGAGAAGGGGAGAGAAATACAGAGAGGGGTACATGGGTTTGAGATACAGAGAGAAGTGGGAGAAAGAGGGTGGGAGATAGAAGGGTTTTGTGGCTGGGTAGGTGTGGCTAGGGGGTCATGTGACTGGGTGGAAGTGAGTGACATCGAGTTGGCCATGCCCACCCAGGTTTTGTAGCTCCCGGTGTTTTTTCTTTTTCTGTGGGAAACAGGTCCCTATGGCTCTTTGAGTGTTTAAGGTTGCAGACCCCTGGGGTAGACAAATGAAAACAAACATTCCATTCTCTGTTCTGCCTTAGTCCCCAGCAAAGAACGGTTCAAAAGGCCTCCACCAGCCTCCTCCCACCATCCCTCCCAGCTACCCGATGAGCGGCAGCTCCAGCACATCATCCTCCGTGGGCAATGGGCCTGACTCCAACAGCAACGGGGCAATCGCTGGCAGTGGGAATGCAAGCAACAAAGCTAACCTGGCAGGGCACGCACCGACTACCCCGACCCCTTATGCACAGGCTGTGGCACCCCTGCCTCCCAGCACCAACGCCTTGCAGCCCCGGCCTCCTAGCACCCAGCAGAACGCCAGCAAACAGAATGGTGCAACCAGTGAGTTTACTGTGGATGGGCCCCAGGTTCCAGGGGTGGCTGCTCTTTCAGGTTTTCTGCGCTTCCTGGGGTGTAAAATCTGTAGTCATGCTGAAGAACATGATCTTTAAAGAAGCTTCTTGCCATTGTTGGGGCACACGGGTGAGCTTTTGCTTATATAGGTAGTCCTCGAGTTACGACCAAAATTGACCCCAAATTTTCTGTTGCAAGGTAAAATGCTTGTTAAGCGAGTTTTGCCCCATTTTACGACTTTTCTTGCCACAGTTGTTTAGTGAATCATTGCATTTGTTAAGTTAGTAACACAGTTGTATCTGGCCTCCCTATTGACTTTGCTGGTTGCAGAAGGGGATCACATGACTCCAGGACGCTGCAAGCGTCATAAGTATGAGTCGGTTGCGAAGAGTCTGAATGTTGATTGTGTGACCATGGGGATGCTGCAATGGTCGTAAGTATGAAAAATGGTCAGTCACTTTTTTCACTGCCATTGTAACTCTGAATGGTCACTAAATGAACTGTTGTAAGCCGAGGACTACCTGTATATCATTGCTGTTACTTTCACAGTGAGCTTAGTACAGGTGGTTCTCAACTTAAAACTTTAATTGAGGCCAGAATTAAAAGTTGTAGGTCATTGTAGTCTTAGGTTGAGGCATCCACGTGAGGCATCCAAATGAGCACTGCAGTCACTAAGTGAACACCACAGTCATTAAGCTAATCCATCTTCCTAAATCGCTGTTTTTTTTACTGGAAAAAGGAAATAAATGCCGGAAACCAGCAAAAAAGGTAAATTGGGGTCACGTGACTGTGGGATGCTGCAAACGGACATCAAGGTGACCTGGCTGCCAAACCCCCCAAATGCCATCATGTGACCACAGGCGGGTATATAGTCATTGTAACTCTGGAAACAGGTTATAAGTTGCTCTGGGGAGGTCTGTTGTAATTTCAAATGGTTGTTAAGCAGCCAGTCGTAAAGCCAAGGACTACCTGTATCTAGACTATTGTATTAGCTGAGAACAATCTTCTGCAGTCTGCTGTCCTCCAGGTGTGTGGGATTCAGTTCCTGTAAATCCTATCAGGCTTGGCAGTCAGTTGAAGTAAAACTCATCCAGAGGGCAGCTAGTTGTGGAAAAAGCTGGTATGGGAAAAGCAGGGAACCAAGACGAACGATCCAGAGCTCTGTGCTAGAGAAACCTTCAGCCTTTCTATCTCCTGCCAGGTTACAGCTCTGTGGTAGCCGACAGCAGCTCAGATTCGACACTAAGCAGTGGCAATCAGTTGTTGCCTAACCAGACAGCATCACACAACCCACCCAGTGCTTCCACGTGAGTATCTTCCCAGGTTTTTCTGCATCCTCCCTTTGCTCCTCTTTTCCTATCTGTGGCTCCGAGAGTCCAGATAGAAAGGGTTAAATCAGATCCTGCCCTGTTGGACTGAGTCTGCATTAAAACTGAAGCTCCACCCTGCCCTGTGGCCACGCCCCATTTTTCGACTCACTCCAGCCAGGACACGACGTGAGTTGCTGAGGTTCCACTTGAATTGCAAGTGGAGGCTTTTTGCATAAGAAAGTTTTAAAGAGCAGCAGAGGCTTTTGGAGGACTGCAGCCAAGGAGTGAGGCTTTTAGCCTCCGGGCTTGGCTATTGCATTCAGGGCAGCTGCCCCAATGCACAGAGCTGCGACCACGTGATGCAGCTCCAGGCGATTGGCCTGATAAGGGCTATCAGCTGTTGTGTGCGGTAGCGTAGCAGAAGCATGGAGGAACAGCGCTGTTTCACTTTCATTTTCCATTTGATCGCCTTGGCTGCAAAGCACAAGCGTAGCAGCATGAAGCAGCGGCTAAAAGGGGCAATCGGCCCATAGGAGGCTTTGCAGCAGCGCAAAGCAGCCACTTGATCGGGCAATTGGCCCGATCCCAGCTGGGGGGCGCAGCTGCATGGCAGCAGTTGGCACTGAAGAGTGGCAAGGATGGGATCGACCCCAGCTGAGGGTGCAGATCGACCACGTTGCCAGGGCTGTGATTCCAGCTGCAGAACTGAGGTGATTTTGTGGGCGCCAGTAGACCTGTACGCAGGTCCATTATTACATTGGGGTGACTGGCAGGGTGTGGCTGCAGCCCAGCAATAGGCCTATCTAGGCTTTCTTCGCCGGTCCAGAGGTAAGAGGATCTTTTTTATTCTGGATGAGGCCTTACTGGCAAGGGCAAGCAGTAAATGTGTTATTAACTGCTCATCCCCTCCCCCACCAGGATCCATCCTCTCCCTCTGGCTGTTTTTGTAATCCTAATCTCCTAGTGGGATGGCGGATAAAGATCAGGAAGGTGATCACAGTCCTTCTACTTCTAGAGGTAAATCTAGGGGCAGGCAGAAAAGAAAGGCCCCTGAACCCAAGAAACCTTCCAGGGCAGAACAGCAGGATGCCTTGAGAAGACAGAAGGCTCTAGAAAAGCAGGTGGAGAAAAGCCAGCGTGCTGCTGGTGGGAGGAGCTGAAGATCACCACACCTAGAGGAGTCAGGTTCTTCTGCTCAACCTCCACTTTTAGAAAGGGAGCCTGAGCCTTCTACATCTACTAGTGGACCTCACAAGCCTGGTCACCTGACAATTCATCTGCTATTGGTGATCCGCTACCTTCAGAAGGAATTAGAGATTACGAAAGCGATCCCCAAGCAGCCTGCCAGGAGGAACCCTTGGTTCCCCCTCCTAAGAGAGTCAGACCAGGAGCGGAGGCAACTTTTACGCCCACAGCTGCTGGCTTGCGCAGTGCTGAAGAGGCTGAAACAGCATTACCTGCGTACATGGAGGCAATTATCTCTAGAGCCATAAGGCAAGGGATCATGGAAGCCCTCCAAGCAATGAGAAGGCCTCAATCAGTGGTGTCAGAAGACTCAGACCTAGAACAGTCCATTCATGATAGAAGCAGAGAATTCTTAAGGGACAGAGCTTCTCCTGACCCCTCCATACATAGCATTACATACAAAACACCAGAGGAAGATGAGGGAATCTGATTTCTTGGCAGACGAAGATATGGCCCTGGAGAGACCTTCCTTCACTGGTCTCTTTGATTCTCAAAAGTTCAGGGCCTTATTGTTTAAGGCCAGAAAGATGGCCCATTTGGGGCTAGAAGCAGATGTCGGGGAAGTGGAAGGGGACATTGCTGCTCCTCCAGACCAATATTTTGATGAACCAACAGTTCGGCCTGAAATGGTTTCAGTTCCCAGATTGTTTTTGAATGTAATCAAGAAACAGCTGGAATTTCCGGGAACATCTGCCATGTTATCAGCCAACAAACACCGCTACTTTAACATGGGGCCTGAACTTACCAGCTCATTACAGGTGCCATCAGTGGATGGTCCGGTTGCAGCCTTGATTTCTTCCTCATCAAACCCCGCTGATCCAGAGGAGGCATTGAAGGCAGAGGACAAGAAGATTGAACAATTCCTCCAACGTACCCACCTGGCGGCTGCCGGGGCAGTCAAGGCTGCTTCAGCTGCCTGATTCTTTATGAGGCCTTCCTTACGTTTGCTGCACCAACTGCAAGACAGGGTCCCCACCACAGATGTCCGAGTGCACCAAGACATCCATAAACTTGTGGCAGCGGCCGAATTTACTGCGGTTGCCACTTTAAACAGTGCCAGATTTGCCTGCAGAATGGTCTGGCTTAAAAACTGGCAGGCCAATGGGCGGCAGAAGTGGAAGGTGGCATCTGCCCCCATCAAAGGAGATAAATTGTTTGGGGAGGTCCTAGAGCCCCATCTGGTGGAGACCAGAGATAAAAAGAAATACCTTCCTTCTCTGGCAAGGCATTTCAGTTTCAGAGTGGTACCATACACCCACAGGTCATCTTTCAGAGCTAAGGGCAGCACCGGGGCTCAAGGGCCTCAGAGGCAGTCCTTCAGCCCCCAGGAACGCCCCCAGGAAAGAGTGTGTTAAGCCTGGTTTCCCCAACCAGGGTTAGGGAGACAAGCTAAACAGAATGTGCAGCGTTAGTCAGATAGGCACACAGATAAATGAGTGAGCTAAGCTTGTATGTTTATTAACATACAGTAAAAATAACAGATACGCTTGTGCTATCAAATATATAGTTTATTCCATTATGAGTTCATAGCATAGTCAAAATAACAGTCCAATAGTCATGTATCATTTAGTCAGTCCATTCAGGGATATTCAGTTAGCAAAGTCCGTGTTAGAATATCCTATGTCAATTCACTTACAAGTCTGTCCTTTGTTTTCTCTCCCGTTCGAGCAATGCAGTCTTGTGTCCTTGCAGTAATCAGGTTTCATCAAAGCCAGAGAGAGAGCAAGCTGCAGCCTTGCTTCTTTTAAAGTGCTTTCACAACCACTCCCTTAATTACTATCCCACAGTTAAAGTTGCAGACACTTTAACTTACAAACTATGATTACATATTATTTACCTAAACCAGTTAGGGTAAAACAATGTAATCCCTAACAGAGTGGACAGAGATAGGCCTCAATTTTCAGGCAAGCAGCCCTTTCGTGGGGGAGGAAGTCGCTTTTTCCAGTGCTCCCGCTAAATGCAGCAGTAGTTCTCCCATTGGGGGTACGTTATCCAATTTTGCGGCCCAATGGGAGGCTACTACATCCGGCACTTGGGTCTTAAAGACCATTAGACATGGCCTTTTCAAAACTTCCGGTTGAAGTTCCCCAAAGCGGACCTTTGCCGCGATATCTGCAGCTTTGGTACATGCTTTTTTGTCAAAGAGCCCCAATCCAGATTGTTCTGAAAAGGAAGAAGCCGGAAGAAGAAACTTGTCTTTGAAATAATTAAATATACAACCCTGACACCAAACAGGTTTATTAAAGCTGGACTGGGCTGTGTCAAGGTGGAAAATAAAATTTGAAAATTAATGTTTGGACTTACTGATACTGGAACTTTAAAATCTTTGAATGAGTGAAGGATGGGGGGGGGGATTGACTTCAAACACAGCAAAGAGTGCCATCTAGTGGAGAAGGGAATTGTTTATAAATATTCCTTTCTATTTTAAAACTTTGATCCGTTAGATTTATGTTGGAAAACCTTTATAAACATTGTCTAAAGATGGCAGGAATGTTATTTGACCTTAAACTGGAACTTAAAAATATGAAAGACATGCTACAAAAAGAAGGTAAATCATTTAGTTTCGCATTTAAATTTCTGGAAATGGAGGTTTCAAAATACCAAGAAGAACAACAAGAAGAGAAATCAATGCAAGAAGTGGCCATCTTAAATGAACACTTGAACCAAAGGAAGCTTAAGCAAAGGGGGAATAGAAAGAGAATTAATAATAGGAGGCTTAACATCGTAATTAAAAGGGGGTTTATTCTAAAAACTAAACAAAAGGAAACAGCAGGAAAGGAAACTTCAGGTGGTAGTAATGGAAAAGAAGGGAAATAGAAATTGGAGTGATAAAAAAAGGGCAAGAATGAAACGGGATTTGGAAAGAAAGGAATATGGCAAGCACATAACAATGAAATTGTTGATTGCTTAATCAAAAGGCACAGAGATAATGGCTGATTGAAAATTATAAAGAAGGGGGTTCTGCAAGAGTATAAGGACTAGTTTAAACAAATAAGAAATGATAAGATTGTTTAGAAAATAGAGAAATATAGATTATTAAAAGGCGAGATAGGGACTGATATTGTTTCGTTACCACTGTGATTGTTTGCTTTTTTCTGTTTATGCGATGATACTGTTAAGCCTGGTTTCCCCAACCAGGGTTAGGGAGACAAGCTAAACAGAATGTGCAGCGTTAGTCAGATAGGCACACAGATAAATGAGTGAGCTAAGCTTGTATGTTTATTAACATACAGTAAAAATAACAGATACGCTTGTGCTATCAAAAATATAGTTTATTCCATTATGAGTTCATAGCATAGTCAAAATAACAGTCCAATAGTCATGTATCATTTAGTCAGTCCATTCAGGGATATTCAGTTAGCAAAGTCCGTGTAGAATATCCTATGTCAGTTCACTTACAAGTCAGTCCTTTGTTTTCTCTCCCGTTCGAGCAATGCAGTCTTGAGTCCTTGCAGTAATCAGGGATCATCAAAGCCAGAGAGAGAGCAAGCTGCAGTCTTGCTTCTTTTAAAGTGCTTTCACAACCACTCCCTTAATTACTATCCCACAGTTAAAGTTGCAGACACTTTAACATACAAACTATGATTACTTAGTTATTATTTTACCTAAACCAGTTAGGGTAAACAATGTTATCCCTCACAGATACTAAGAATTAATAAGCAACAACATAAGAAATGATAAATAGTGGAATATAGAGTACTAAGATGGGAGACGGGGATTGATATTGTCTTGCTGTTGTAGTGATTGTTTGCTTCTTCTTCCTTTATGTTGTGAAATTAAGAGAGGTAATCAGAATAAAGATATCAATAATACTCAGTGAATTAATAAGTTGTGGCAAACAGAGTAGGAGTAAAGTTAAAGGGGAAACAATGTTAGTTCTTATGAAATGGTGGGATTAGTTATGTTTGTTTTATGTATGTATGTGTGTGTGTGTGTGTGTATATATATATATATATATATATATATATATATATATATATATATATATATATATATATATATATATATATATGTTTTCTTAAGTTTTCGCGGGTACTTACATGTCTGGCATTCAGCTTTGTTCGGGTATTTTCCCACGTGGTGCTTTTAAAGTTGTAGCAACGTTTCAGCAGAATCTCATCTGCCATCATCAGGCTTCTGTATGGTGTTTGTGAGTCAGACTTTTACATTGGTTTCAGATTTAAATTTGGGGCAGCCTATTGCTGTGTCAGAATGGTTTTTTCTTCCTCCTGATTGGTTGAGAGTCTTGGTCTGTGTTTATTGGTCTTGGAGTTTGCTGTGTTCTGCTACTAGTATCTTCTGTCTGTTTTTTTGGGGGGGGGCTCTTTTTGTATCTTGATTGGTCAAGATTGGAAGTATCTAGGCAACGTTTCGATGAAGTCTCATTCATCATCTTCAGGCTTGGTCTTCAGCTCTGTGCTTCTCAGAGTGATGTGAGCTTGCAGCTGCTTCTTCCTTTTAACTGCTCCTGGGGGTGTGACTTGATTGGCTGGGGGCTTGGCTGTGTTCTGATTGGATGGGGGGGTGTTCTCATTGGTTGGGGGTTTGGCTGTGTTCTGATTGGTTGGGGGGTTGGCTGTGTTCTGATTGGCTGGAGGCGTGTTCTGTTCAGGTGGGGGCTTGATTGTGCTCAGGTTAGTCTTAGTTGCTGGAGGGTTTGAGCTGGTGAGCTGTGATCTTGCTGTTTGGCTTCGAGTTCGTGGTCGTGCTGCATCTTCATGGTGGGGGTCAGTTCGCTTCATGTATGGCTCAGAGGGGTTTGAGGTGGGTAGTGATGCAGCTGCAGTGCGGCTTCTGGTCCGTGGTCGTGTTTCATCTTCTGTGTGGGTGTGAGTCTGCTTTCTACGTGGAAGTGTGGTGGTGGCATCTTGTGTGGCTCTCAGGGGTGTGGGTCTGGTGTCATTCTTCATGTTAGGTATGCGTCTGTTCATGAGGGCGGGTTTCCAAATGGCTGGTAGGCGGGAGGCATCATCTCGTTTATTCATGCTGTGTGGGCGTTTTTCTATCTCTATGGCTTCTCTGATGATTCTGCTGCTGAAGTGTTCGGTTTTGGCGATAGTTCTGGTATTTTTAAAGTCAATCTCATGTCCTGTGGCTTTGATGTGTTGGACCAGGGAAGAGGTCGGTTCTTCCTTTTTGATTGAGTTCTTATGTTCTTCAATGCGTGCACCTATTCTTCTGTTAGTCTGTCCAATGTATGTGGTGGGGCAGGCAGTGCAAGGGATTTCGTATACTCCTTGATTTTCTAACTCGATTCTGTCCTTAGGGTTTCTTAGGATGGTGGATATCTTTCTGTTTGTGCAGAATGCTGTCTTAATGTTGTGTTTTTGGAGGATCTTGCTGATTTTGTCCGTAGTGCCTTTTATATATGGGAGGAGGGCTTTGCCATTCTCTTGTTCTTTGTCTTGGATTTTGGCTGGGGTTTCTTTTTGGATTAGGTGGGTGATCTTCTTTCTTTGGAATCCATTGGCTGTCAGCACGCCGGTGAGAGTGTGTAGTTCGGTCTCTAGGTGTTGTTCATCGGCTAAGCATTTTGTTCTGGAGATGAGTGTCTCAGCTACGGAATTGATCTGTGCTGGGTGGTGGTGTGAGAGTGCGTGTAGATAGCGGTTTGTATGTGTTTTCTTCTGGTAGATGGTGTGTCCTAGGGAGCCATTGGATTTTTTGTATACCAAGACATCTAGGAAGGGAAGTTGGTTGTTAGCTTCTGTTTCCATGGTGAATTGTATTTTGGGGTGTTGGCTGTTGAGGTGTGTGAGGAAGTTCAGTTTTTCTTTCCCGTGTGGCCAGATTATGAAGGTGTCATCTACGTATCTGAGCCAGAGTTTGGGTTTGTGATCATATTTTTCTAGAGCTTGTGTTTCAAAGTGTTCCATGTAGAGGTTAGCGATGACAGGTGAGAGGGGTGATCCCATGGGTGCTCCTTCTATTTGTTTGTATTTTTGTCCGTTGTAGGTGAAGTATGTATTGGATAGGCAGTGGTTGGTCAAATCTAGGATGTGTTTTGGATGGCTGTCAAGGCTTCTTTTATTGGCACTTGGGTGAAGAGGGATATGACATCGAAGCTCACTAGTAGGTCACTGGGTTGTAAGTTTTGTTTCTTTATGATCTCGATGAACTGGAATGAGTTTCTTACATGTGAGTTGATGGATTCTGCATAGGGCTGTAGTTGTTTGGCGAGAAATTTGGCTAGGTTTTGTAGAGGTGAGCCTATGGAGCTGACTATTGGTCTAAGTGGGGTTCCTTCTTTGTGTATCTTGGGGAGACCATAAAGTTTAGGGCATCTGGATGATTTCTCTCTGGGTATGATTCTTTGCTGGATTTCTTCACTGATGGGGGAGGCTTTTATTTTGGATCTGGTGGTTTTTTCTAGGTAGGTGGTGGGGTCTGTCTTTAGGGGTTTGTATGTGGGGTCTTGGAGTAGGTTGGTTAACTTGGATTGGTAGTCAGATGTGTTCATAACCACTGTCGCGTTTCCCTTGTCTGCTGGTAGGATTATTATGCTGGTGTCTTCTTTCAGGTTAAGTAGTGCAGTTTGTTCTTCTTTGGATAAGTTGCTTTTGGGTGGTTTGCTAGTGCAGAGGATGTTGGTGATTTCGAGTCTGATTCTATTAGCATCATCAGGGTTGGTTTTGGTCAGGCTGGTTTCAACTCCGCATATGATGGTTTCTGTGGGGATGTGTTTGGGAGCGACAGCAAAGTTGAATCCTTTAGAAAGGACCTTGGTTTCTGCTTCGGTGAGGATCTTGTCTGAGATGTTGTGCACTGTTTGTTTCATGTGTGGCTGTGAGGGGGGAGGAGTTGGTTTCTGGCTTTGTTGTAGTTTTCTGAGTTTGTTGGTGTGCGTGTCTGTCTTGAGGGTGGTCTGTGTTTCGGCTCTCCAGACAGCGAGCTGTTTGGATTTGTCCCAAAGTAAGGGGTGAATCTTGTTGCTGAGTCTGAGGTGAAGGGTGAGGAGATCTTTGTTGATTTGGTCTAGGAGAAATCTTTTTGTGTGAAGTTCATTTCTAATTAGGGCCAATTCTGTTCTTTTTAGGATGCGTTTGGTGGCTGCTGTGTTGGTGTGGAATTTCAATTGGAAGCTTGTGGGAATTAAATTTTGATCTCGGCAGTTGCATAGGAATGCAAGGTCACATAAAATGGAAGCTCTTTGGACTTCAAGTTTTTCATAAGTCCTGGTCAGATGGTGGGTTTCCTCCCCGTAGAGGTGCAATATTTGTTTTCTGAGGTTCTCGCGGGTATTTGTATGTGGATCTTTGGTTATTCGGGTTTTCTCCCGCGTAAGATTGGAAGTATCTAGGCAACGTTTCGATGAAGTCTCATTCATCATCTTCAGGCTTGGTCTTCAGCTCTGTGCTTCTCAGAGTGATGTGAGCTTGCAGCTGCTTCTTCCTTTTAACTGCTCCTGGGGGTGTGACTTGATTGGCTGGGGGCTTGGCTGTGTTCTGATTGGATGGGGGGGTGTTCTCATTGGTTGGGGGTTTGGCTGTGTTCTGATTGGTTGGGGGGTTGGCTGTGTTCTGATTGGCTGGAGGCGTGTTCTGTTCAGGTGGGGGCTTGATTGTGCTCAGGTTAGTCTTAGTTGCTGGAGGGTTTGAGCTGGTGAGCTGTGATCTTGCTATTTGGCTTCGAGTTCGTGGTCGTGCTGCATCTTCATGGTGGGGGTCAGTTTGCTTCATGTATGGCTCAGAGGGGTTTGAGGTGGGTAGTGATGCAGCTGCAGTGCGGCTTCTGGTCCGTGGTCGTGTTTCATCTTCTGTGTGGGTGTGAGTCTGCTTTCTACGTGGAAGTGTGGTGGTGGCATCTTGTGTGGCTCTCAGGGGTGTGGGTCTGGTGTCATTCTTCATGTTAGGTATGCGTCTGTTCATGAGGGCGGGTTTCCAAATGGCTGGTAGGCGGGAGGCATCATCTCGTTTATTCATGCTGTGTGGATGAAACACGACCACGGACCAGAAGCCGCACTGCAACTGCATCACTACCCACCTCAAACCCCTCTGAGCCGTACATGAAGCGAACTGACCCCCACCATGAAGATGCAGCACGACCACGAACTCGAAGCCAAATAGCAAGATCACAGCTCACCAGCTCAAACCCTCCAGCAACTAAGACTAACCTGAGCACAATCAAGCCCCCACCTGAACAGAACACGCCTCCAGCCAATCAGAACACAGCCAACCCCCCAACCAATCAGAACACAGCCAAACCCCCAACCAATGAGAACACCCCCCCATCCAATCAGAACACAGCCAAGCCCCCAGCCAATCAAGTCACACCCCCAGGAGCAGTTAAAAGGAAGAAGCAGCTGCAAGCTCACATCACTCTGAGAAGCACAGAGCTGAAGACCAAGCCTGAAGATGATGAATGAGACTTCATCGAAACGTTGCCTAGATACTTCCAATCTTACGCGGGAGAAAACCCGAATAACCAAAGATCCACATACAAATACCCGCGAGAACCTCAGAAAACAAATATATTTATATTTATATTTATATTTATATTTATATTTATATGTATATGTATATGTATATGTATATGTATATGTATATGTATATATATATATTAAATCTAGTTATATCCTTAAGGTTATGAGAAAGGGAACTTGCAGACCTAGATTTAAAAGAGATATGTAACGTAGTAACTACTAGAAAATTATTATTGTGTCTTTTTCTTCTTTTTTAAAGAGTTAACTTAAAGTTAAATTCTGGGAATCTTTGGGGGGATCAATTATGTGATATGTTTAACCACAGGGATGGTACCTTGGAATTGGTAAATAGGGGTGTTGTATTGTTGTTACTTTTTCTTCTTATTACTATTATTATTAAGTTGAAAATGTGTGAATTGCTGGAATGATGAATTAATAAATGAGTAAATTGCAGACCTAACACACTAAGAAGATAAAATATAATAAATATGAAGATATATAATAATGTATTAAGGATTTAAAGAAATACATTAAGCAATATATTGGAAAAAAATATAAAATAAGATGGGAAAAGTTTGAAGATTAAAATTAAAGAAAATATACAAAGTAAGTTTAAGAAAAGATAAGTTATCAAATGTGAAAGATGAATATGAAATGCAAGTCAAGTTTGTAATGGAAATGTGTTAACCTGGAATCATGCTGTTCACTGAAAAAAGATTTTTTTTTCTAATATGTGAAAATTGAATAAAATTTTTGCAAAAAAAAAAAAAAAGAAGACATGGTCTTTTCCTAGAATTTAGGTCACAACCCCTCAGATTTTATGTGCCTTGCCCTGTTTCCCAGGAGGCTTCCCGTAGGAAACTAATGGAACAGGCCATCCAACACCTACTGGATATTAGAGCCATCCAGTCAGTTCCAGTTAATCAACAGGGTAAGAGATTCTACTCCCGGCTGTTTGTTGTTCCCAAGGCTTCTGGGGGGTGGAGAGCCATTCTGGACTTAAAAAGGCTCAATAAATTTTTGTTGTATACAAGAGTTTCCGGATGCATTCGCTGCAGTCTATTTTGCAGAGCGTCAGGGAGGGTGACTTCCTCACCTCAATTGATTTAACAGGCTTATCTACACATCAGAATTTGTCAGATGCACAGGGAGTATTTACGCTTCAGCTACGAGGGGAGTCACTTCCGATATAGGGCTATGCCTTTTGGTTTATCCTCTGCACCCAGGGTGCAGACTAAGGTCTTGGCTGCCTTGGCAGCTCGCTTGAGAACCATCCCAGTAAGGGTGCAGTGTTACCTGGATGATATTTTAATCCAATCATCCTCACATGACTGGGCCTTAAAGGATCTCCAAGCGACAGTCTCCCTGTTACAAGACCATGGCTTTTCTATTAACAACAAGAAAAGTCATTTCTCACCATCTACATGTTTATTGCATCTTGGAGCTAAGATGGACACAGTGTCTTGTAAGGTATTCCTCTCACAGAAATGCAGGGACAGTTTACAAAGCATGGTGGGGGAGGTCGTGAGACTGGACAAGTCTCCCTTGGCACTTCTCTCACAACTCTTAGGGAAGATGATTTATTGCATCTCCATCGTGCCTTGGGCTAGACTACACTCCAGAAAGCTTCAGTGGTTTCTGTTGCCCCACTAAAAGGCGGGTAGAAGTCACTCATCTCTCAAGGTCTCAGTTCCTGGGTCTGTCAAGCAGTATCTACAGGTTCACCATTCCACAGAAGGAGACCTGACGGAAAGTATGAGCTTTGATGGTTTGACAGCCTATCCCAAATAAGAATGGAATGGTGGTTTTCTCAGGCTTTGAATGCAGGTCAATTATTCAGAGAGCCGTCCTGAAAGGTAATCACTACCAATGCCAGTCTCTCCGGCTGGGGGGCGCATTTGCAGTCACAGTTGGCCCAGGGCCAATGGTCTGTTTTGGAGAGGGGAAAGAACATTAATTGGTTAGAATTGAGAGCGGTTCGATGGGCTCTCAAGAAATTTAGAAACACCATACAACACACACATGTCCTAATTTTAACAGATAATGTAGCGACCAAGGCTCACATCAACAGGCAGGGTGGCACCAGATCTAGGGCTTTAATGTTAGAGGCTGAATGTTTGGGCCTTTGGGCAGAGAGGAATCTCCTGTCAATCAGGGAAGAACACATCTCTGGGGTGGAAACTGCAAGCGGACTGGCTTCGTAGGGCCAAGATTGACCTCTCAGAGTGGAGTATTCCCCCTCTTCTATTTCAGGAGCTGTCACAATGGTTCTGACTACCAGTGTTGGACCTGTTCGCATCTCCAACCAATACCAAACTCCCCAGGTTTTTCACCAGGTTCGCGACCCAGGGGGCAGAAGGGACCAATGCCCTCAGGAGCAGGTGGCCTCAGGGTCTCCTGTATGCCTTCCCTCCTCTTCTGCTGCTGCCAGCAGTAGTCAGAAAGATACTGGAGGAGGAGGAGGAGGTCATACTTCTGGTTCCTTACTGGCCCAGATGCCCCTGGTTTGTGGATCTGGTGAATCTCTTGACCACCCAACCATGGAGAATCCCTCCTCACAAAGTAAGGTGTCCCTACACCAAGGAGAAATAACCCACCCAGAACCTCAGTGGTTCCATCTGACCGCTTGGAGGTTGAGTGGAGCGCTCTAAGGAGACAAAATATATTGGATTGGGCCATCCGTACCATTCTAGCAGCTAGGAGGCCTTCAACCAACCTCATCTATCAAGCCACATGGAAGGTCTTCTGCCAGTGGGGCATCAAAAATAGGATTTCCTGGAGCGGAGCCATCTGTCAGGGAGAGAAGACGTGCGAGCAGGAGGCTCTGCGAAGCACAATCTAACTTCGCTTTGCGGGACTTTTCGGGGCCAGAAGGAGGCTTATATGGTTTCCGAAGGTGTAGGGGCAGTGGTTTGTGTGGGAGAGTGGAAAGAAGCTGGATCGAGCAAGCGGAGGAAGGACGGTCAGCAATGGCTGTCCAAAAAACCTGACAGCTGGTCGTACTATTGTTGAAATAGCAGAACGAAGGCGCATACCAAACTGACAGCCTTAACAACTCTAAAGTGAGTAAAACGGAAAGGAGCGCCAAAAGCAGATTTAATAGAGAAAACCCGGCATTCGAAACCAGCCCTAGCTAATAGCATACGGAGTGGCAAATTTAATGGCGGGCAAAAAGATCGGAAGAAGATAGGGAAGCCAAGAAAGACGGAAGATCTGGCGGCTAGACTGGGGAGAAGAGCTGTGCATATGGCTGAGAAGAAAGGTGACTGGATCGGTGCTTGGAGTTGATGTAAGAAGTGAACCCTGGACTTAGTTTGGATAACAGAGGCACTTGAGAGCGTTAAGGAGCTGTTTAGGTGTGAGCCCTGTGGTGATTACGAAGAAGAGTTGAATGGATTTGAATTAAAAGCCTTAGAGAACTGATAACTGCGATTAAATAAATGCTGAGACGGGACTGGATTTTCTTAACTTTTTACTTTATTCTTCCTTGTGAGCTGATCTGAAACCCTTGAATAAAGAAAGTTTGAACTAACAAAAATGGACAATACAGGGACAGTGAGACGGCAGTTTTGAAGAAGACAAAGAGACACTAGCGGTTTGTGAGAGACACCTGCTGGCCACTGAACTAAAATTGAACAGTAACAAGTTTTTAAAAAAAGGGATACTTGGTTTCTTTTCTTTTCATGTTAAAGCTTTTGTTTCTCTGACTTCTAATCCTCTGACTATATAAGATAATATAAGATAATATTATATGTAATTATATAGTATATATAACACCTGTTTTTGGATTTAGATATTTATATATATATTTGATATTAAGGTTTCATATACTTAAATGATACAAATACTTAACTGATACAACTATACAAATATAAATTACATATATATTTAGTAGTTAAGTTAATCTAATTACAAAGGTAACTCTTTAATATTTTATGATATGTACAGAATAACCCTTGAGTAAGAAGGATATGCACATGGAAATGTTTATGAGAGTAGTTATGAATAATTATTCAGCCACACACAGATACACTAAATTGAGTTAAAGTTTACTTTAAGAAATAGCACAGTCCAATAAACGGTCCAGGTCATATACGTTTAACAGTCCAAAGAATATCCAATTACAAAGTCTTCTTACCAGTTGCCTTTGTCATTTACAGTAAACAAAGATCAAAGTATAAGCACAGCATAAATACAAAAGAGTCTCAGAGTCAAACTGAGATAGCAACAGAATGTCAGAGATACAGAATGTCAGACATACAGAATGTCAGAGAGAGAGCATGTCAGAGAGAGCAAGCCATGATCTCTAGCTCCCTCTTATAGCAACTTGCAACACAATCAACCAATCGGAACATAGTACAAATCAATACAGTGATCCCATCTTAAAGCTACAAACATACATTGCCAACCCAACTAATTGGTGGACAGATTCCTAACATTTTACACTTTAATACATTGTTATATTAGACTATAGACTATTTAGATATACAAATATTGGCTTTAAAGAATGATTAATTGAGACTATTTTAAGTAATATATTTATTAAAAATTAATAAGTATGTATTGATTGTTAATATAGCTTAATATATTACTGAATATTTAATGCTAGACTTGTATTACTATTAATATAACTTATCTGATAGCTGATATAGAATTGATATAAGAAAAAGAAGCCATCTATTGTACTGTCTTGTGTTAAAAGTAAGAATTTATAGAAGTGGAGGGTTTTGAAAGGGAAGAGAAGAATTGGAAGAGGTGGTTGGAAAATAACATTATAGTAAAGCTATTTAAAATGACAAGTAACACAAATTTGCCTAAGATAGGAGCTGGGAAAAAAGTACCTACACAAACATTGACAATGGTAACAACAGCAAGCCCCTCCACGCAGAGAGCTATTGATGAAATGCTTCCAGGAGAGAGATCAAATTCGATAAAAGATTTACAAGGACTAATGTTGAGCATGCTTGAAATGCTATCAAAAATCATGAAGATTTGAAAAATGAGATAGGGTCAGTAAGAACTGAACCAAAAGAAAAGATTCAAATTATAGATGAAAAATTTGAATGTTACCAACAACAGATGTGGAAAAATCAAGAAAAAATAGCGGAAATAGAGAGTAGAATGGAGAAAGAGGAAAAAAAGGGTGGATGACCTGACTGGTAAGCTGATGCAAGCAAATAATGATTTGGAATCCACAGTAATTTTCTTGGAAGCAGAAAAGGCAGCCCATTACCTGAGATTCCAAAATGTGAAGGAGGAAAAAGAAGAAGACCTGCCGGATGTGATGGTGGGCATAATTGCGAAAATACTAGGGATAGAAAAAGAAGAGATGGTGATGGAAATGGACAAAACGTATAGAGTGCAGATGAACTATGCAAGGAGGTACAATCTTCCTAGAGAGGTTCATGTCTGGCTGATCAAGAAATTGACCCGCGACAAAATACTGCACAGAACGAGAGATGATTCAACAGAATATAGTGGAAAGCAGATAATTGTCCTTAAACAGGTGCCGAGAAGAGATCTAAGGAGACCCTATCATTTTTTGACAGCAAAACATATAAAATATAATGTTAGTTTTAGATGGTTGATGCCGGAGGGAATTATGGTCAACTGGCAGGAGAAAAGATACCGATTAGACACACTTGATAAAGCGGAAGAGTTTTACGTCCAACAATTTGTCAGTGAAGAAGAGGTGGCAGTGGAAGAAGTGGTGGAAGGAAAAGACTTGACAGAGGTAAGAGAAGCAGAAGCAATAAATATGGAAGAGAGTTCACTAGATAATAAGGAGAGAAGATATGGAAGATGAAAAGCAGAAGTATATGAAAGACAAGATACAGAACCTAGAGAAACTAGAGCAACAAGAAGCACTAGACAAAGAAACAGATATGAAAAGAGAGAGGTGTGAAGTAATATCGATGAATATCAATGGCATAAACTCTCCAATGAAAAGGAAAAAAATATTTCATAACTTACGAAAGCTGAATGTGGACATAATAGCCTTCCAGGAAGTACACATAAAAGAAAAACAAAAATATCTGCTAAATAACAAAAAAATAGGGAAAGTTTTGCGTCACTCGCCGAAAAAAAGAAAAGAGGGGTGGTGTTATATATAAAAGATTGGATTTTGGCTAAAGAAATTTTTAAAGATGATGGTAGGATACTGATGGCGGAGATAGAAGTAGAAAATAGAAAGATTCTTTTGGTAGAAATTTACGCTCCAAATGGCCCCGCAGGAGGGTTTTTTTTAAAAAAAAATTGTATAATAAAGTTAAGGATATACAATATGAAGAAATATGTATCTTAGGTGATTTTAACATCATCATAGATAAAACATTGGATTAGAAAGGTGAGAATAAGAGAATAAGAAAGAAAAAGGTACTACCAAAAATTTTTCATGATTTGACAAGGGAAGCTAAGATTTATGATGCATGGAGAGAACATCATCACCCAGATAAAAAACAATTTACTTTTTACTCTACTAGACACCAATCTTGGTCGAGATTAGATATGGCATGGATGCCTAAGAACCTTATTTCAGAAATAACCGAAATAGAAATTGAAACAAATCTGTGAGCAAATCATAGTTATATCAAGTTTAGCTGGAAAGGTCGACCCAAGCCCTCAAGATGGACTTTGCAAAGAGCAATTTTAAAGGAGGAGGAATTTAAAATTAAAATGGAAAAAGATATGAAGCTCTTCTTTAAAGAGAACAAAGAAGAGGACACATCCCTACAAAACACCTGGGACACGGTGAAAGCAATTATGAGAGGGGTGGCAATTAAGCTACATGGCGAATAAAAATAAGGAAAAGAAACAACAATGAAAAATATTAGAAATAGAATATAGAAATTTGGAAACAAAGCTACAAGAAGAACCAAACAAAAAACAAAAAAACAACAACAAATGGATTTAACAAAACATAAAATAAACTTGCTGGAGAAAGAAGAATTAGCCCCAAAACTGAAAAGGATAAAACAAAACACATTTGAGAATGCCAATAAACCAGGAAGATGGCTAGCCTGTAAATTACAAAAAAAAAAACAAGCAGAAAAGAGATGGATCACTAAGCTACAAGATGAACAGGGGGAGATATGCTATCAAGAAGAAGTGAAAAGAAACATAGCTCAGAAATTTTATGAGGGTCTATACAAAGAAGAAGAATACTTAATGGAAGAAAAAGGGATAAATTGCCTAAAGAAAGCAGAACTTCCGAGAATATCGGAAGAAAAACGTATGTTGAATGGAAAAATAAGCCTGGAAGAAGTGATTTGGGCATTAAACAAACAAAAAAATAATAAGGTGTCAGGACCAGATGGACTCCCCGCTGAATTATACAAGACTCAACAAGATCTACTAAGTAACAGGTTGCTTAAATTATTTAATGGGGTCTTGGACGAGGCAAAATTTCCACAATCTTGGAATGAAGCAACGATTACACTCATCCCAAAAGAAAAAAATGATCAAACAAATATAGGAAACTATATTTCAATATCTCTCTTAAATGTGGACTACAAAATTTTTGTAACTATAATAGCTGAAAGACTTGAAAAAATATTAAACAAATTTATTCATACAGATCAAAATGGCTTTCTCCCACATAGACGTCTCAAGAACAACATAAGGACAATTTTAGATATTACAGAGTATTATGAGGAGCATAGTGGCGACCAGGTAGCATGATTGTTTTTGGATGCTAAAAAGGCATTCGATAACGTAAAATAGAGTTTCATTTTGAAACAAATTAAGTATGTGGATTTGGGGCAAAAATTCTCAAATGTAATATCGGCAATATATAACAAACAGGAAGCCAGGATATTGATAAATGGTCATACAACAAATAAATTTGAAATACAAAAAGGAACGAGACATGGATGTCCATTATCGCCATTATTATTTATTCTGACACTAGAGGTATTAACGAGAACAATCAGGAAAGAAACGGAAATCAAGGGATTAAAAATAAAAAAGAAGAGTATAAATTACAAGCCTTCCTTGACAATTTGGTTTTTATTTTAGAAGATCCACAAAATTCGGGACCAAAACTTATAGAGCAATTAGAAGAATTTGGAGAAGTTGCAGGGCTAAAAATTAATAGGGAAAAAACTCAAATACTTACGAAGAATATGACAAATAAACAAAAAGAAATTTTAACTAGGATAATGGACATCCAGATAACAAACAAAGTTAAATACCTGGGGATTATGATTTCTGCAAAATGTGCAACACTTAAGGAGAATAATTATACTCCATTAATTAAACAAGTAACGGAAGATTTCAGAAAATGGGATAATTTAAGACTTTCTCTTATGGGGAGAATAGCATCCATAAAAATGAATACACTACCAAAATTATTGTTTCTTTTCCAAAATGCTCCTATAAAATTGGAAATACATTTTTTGTTCAATTGGACAAATTAGTATCGCAATTTATATGGCAGAAGAAAAAGCCCAGAATCAAACTAAAATTGTTGCAGGATGCTACGGAAAGGGGAGGATTTGGCCTACCTGACTGGGAATTGTATTATAGAGCGGCTATTTTGACTTGGGTTAAAGACTGGATAAATGTTAAGAATAAAAGAATGTTAACACTAGAAGGATACAATCTACAGGCAGGGTGGCATGCTTTCCAAGCATGGATACTTCCAAAGGCATAAAATTAGGCAGGCTCTATTAAACATATGGAATAAAACCAAACAAATTTATGTTGAAATACCAATTTGGTTTTCCACATTAGAAGCATTAATGTACCTACATTTACTTCGACAGGGGGAGGTCATTACATATGAGGATATATCAGATGAGTAAGGAGAGTTAAAAATGAGGCAAGAGCTGAAGGATCTTGGATTGGAGATAGAATGGTGGGCTTACTTGCAATTACAATCGAGGTATGGTAAGGATATGAAAGAATGGGGAATTAGTAAGCGGAAAACAGAATTAGATAAAATACTATTGGGAACAAATGAGAAATTGATTTTAAAAATTCATAAAGTGTTATTGGAATGTCAACTGGAAGAAAAAAAAGTAAAAGAAACAATGTTGGCCTGGATGAAAGATTTTGGATATAGCATACATTTGGATAATTGGCAAACCTTATGGGATAGAAACAAAAAAATAACTTTGGCGGCACCGTATAAAGAAAATTTATATAAAATGTTTTAACCAATGGCACATCCCACCATCAAAATTGGCAAAAATGTATCCGAAACTATCCCCCAAATGTTGGAAGTGTAATAAAGAAATTGGAACATATTATCACTTATGGTGGAATTGCAAAAGAGCCCAAATATATTGGTTGAAAATTAGGAATTGGGGAGAAGAGATGCGTAAAATTAAAATAGAATTTAGACCTGAAATCTTCTTACTGGGAATTAATGTGGGAAACTATAACAAAGATGTAATATACTTAATAGTCCATGTCACCACTGCTGCGAGGTTAGCTTTTGCCCAAAGATGGAAAGGTAATGAAATGCCAGATGAGATGGAAATAATCAGGAAAATTTGGACATGCGCTGGAATGGATAAATTAACTCGAAGAATGAAAAAATAAGACTGAATCTGATTATTATAAAATTTGGGAGAGGTTTTACCACTGGTTGAAAAAAGGAAGGAATAAGTATATCAAAGATGACTAAAGTTTATGTATATATGTAAATCTGTATTCTTTATATTTGTCACTTGATGATGTAAGATAAGCAGGTGTGTCAGGATGTATGCACCACGTTCATTGTTTTAAAATGTTTTTCCTTTTTGTTTGATTAATAAAATTTATTTAATTTTTTTTTAAAGAATAGGATTTCCCCCACTTGGGCTTCAGTAGCCAACATTCTGGGTTTTTTACAAGAGGGTCTTGACAAAGGGCTCTTGGCAAACCCTCTACACAGACAGGTGGCTGCCTTTTCATCAGTATTGTACATACACAGAAAGGGCAGGATCTGATTTAACCCTATCTATCTGGACTCTCTACGCCACAGAATAAAACGAACATTCAGGTAAGCCAATGTTCATTCCCTCCCTTCCTCTCAATATAACTTTTTCCCTATAAGCCTAGCAGATGGACCGCAGTCTCACTTGCACCGTCACATGTTTTTCCAGGTTTAGATTCAGCTTTAATGTGTTTAAAGTTCTAAGTAGTCTAAGGTCTAAATAATTCAAAAAATAAAATTCATGTTAACTTACTTCTGTCACCTTTGAAAATACTACAGGTAGCCCTCGACTTACGACCACAATTGAGCCCAAAATTTCTGTTGCTAAGTGAGAAATTTGTTAAGTGAATTTTGCCTCATTTTACCATTACTACCTCCCTACAGTCACATGATCAAAATTCTGGCGCTTGGCAACAGGCTCGTATTTACAAGACCTGCAGCATCCTGGGGTCATGCTCTTTGTGACCTTCCCAGCCAGCTTCCAACAGGCAAACTCAGGGGGAAGCCAGATTCACTTAATGGCTGCCTGATTCACTTTTAACAACCATGGCAAAAAAAGTCACAACATTGGGCATGCTTAATGGCCATCTTGCTTAGTAAGTAATATTCCGTCCCCATTGTAATTGTAAGGTTAGGACCACCTCTGATCTGCAGCTTGTAGTTATTT
The DNA here is from genome assembly GCA_033807585.1 of Hydrophis major. Classification (NCBI taxonomy): domain Eukaryota; kingdom Metazoa; phylum Chordata; class Lepidosauria; order Squamata; family Elapidae; genus Hydrophis; species Hydrophis major. The sequence goes on from JAUCBL010000050.1 coordinate 925,331, forward strand.
CCTTGAAATCTTACACCTCTTCTGACTCCTTTTCCCAAAGAAATGGGGGTCCAGCTGTCCCAAGGAACATTGTCTTGCTTCATTCTGATAGGAAAGAGCCCAGTGCAGCTCCTGAGCTATCAAGTGTCAGCAACAGTACTGGATCCAGCCTCCTGGTGCCTCTGGCTGCCAACCCACCTGCCTCACCCACACCCAGCTTCTCCGACAGCAAATCTGCCCAGACGTTGCTCAACGGGCCACCCCAGTTCAGTTCCACGCCTGAGATCAAGGTTAGAAGCCCTGTGGTTCTCTTCTGCCATGCTTTTCACCCAACAGATGGTTTCAAAGCATTGCAGTGACTTGCGGGGAAAATGGCTGAGATAGCTGGGAGAATTTTCAGAACCTGAAAATTGCAATCTGGGACACATTAAGACCTGTGCTAGAACTAGAGTTTTCCAACTTGTTAATCAGTGGACCGGTGTTAGGGTGAACAAAAAGTGTTCAGTTGTTTAGGTGTCTGAAACAAAACTGGGACAGCACAAGGTTCCAAAGCAAGCTTTAGGACAGGGACAATAAAATGACAAATTTTAATGAATTTAAAACTTTAAATTGAAGAAAACAGTATCCTAATCATGTACGTGTTGGCAGTAAATGAGCTGGTGATGGTTGGCTAGGAAACAGGTTGAGTTTGCAATACACAGCTAGATAAAACTCAATTCTGTCAGGATTTTTTGGCTGTGAATGAAATTGTGAAAAAGCCAGATTTCTTGTCAGGCATTTTTAGGAATAAAATTAGATACTAAACTGCCAATTTCTTAATTCCCCTTAATAAATATGTGGTATGATTGTCGATGGAGATTCTCACTCATTCAGGTTTCTTTTGTATTATTATTTTTTATTGTGCAGTTTCCATTATTATTTATAAAATTTCCATATCCATGATGGCAGTATACTGTCTGGGTAAAATTTCTTTTAAATACAAATAAACCTTATACACACATTAATTATAGCTATTATTCACTCAATCTGTTCACCATAATCTTCATTTATCCTTGTTAAACAGTATCCATTATTTAATTAAACACTCTGTTTGGTTTTATCATATAATTGATTCATATCAGACCTTATAAATATCAAATTTATCGCCATTATCCACCAAATCTAACAATCATATCATCTTATTTATTCAACATTCAGTGCTTTTTCAAGAGGCAACTGGAGTTTCTGGTTTTTTCTTTGAAGATGTTTTCAGTTCTCAACCAAGAAGCTTCTTCAGCTCTGACTGGATGATGGGGAATGGAAGGATTTATATTCCTTGCAGATAGCTGGTCATTTGCATTCTTTTAGCACAAGGGTCCTCAAACTATGGCCCGCGGGCCACATATGGCTCGCTGAAGCCATTAATCCGGCCTGCACAGGACCATGAGGCTGCCCCGCCCACCTCACCCCGCCCACCACCCTTTGGCCAAGCGTAGGACTTACCTTTGCGAGCCCCGCAGGCTGGAACTGGAAGGTAAGGCCAACAATTTTGTCCTCCAGAGAAGTTTTGGAGGTAGGGGAGGTGAAAAACAGGGAGTGCAGACATCCCGGGAGCCCAAAAAACGGGCTGTTTTAGCCCGTTTTTGGCCTGCAGAATGCTTCTGGAGGCAGGGGAGGTGAAAAACGGACCCAATTTTCACCTCCCCTGCCTCCAGAAGATAGAGACAGAGGGAGAGAGAGAGAGAGGTATTTATTTATTTGATTTATTTGATTTGTCAGTTGCTTACAAGATAATAGGTAAAAGTATAAACATGAGTAAGAATACAGGAAATAGGTACAAATAAATGGGGACAATAGGACAGGGATGGTAGGCACGATGGTGCACTTATGCACACCCTTTACAGACCTCTTAGGAATGGGGTGAGGTCAATAGTGGATAGTTTGAGGTTAAAGGAATGGGGGTTAGAGGATGTCACAACAGAATCAGGTAGTGCATTCCAGGCATTGACCACTCTGTTGCTGAAGTTGTACTTTCTGTAATCGAGTTTGAAGCAATTTACATTGAGTTTGTATCTGTTGTGTGCTCTTGTATTGTTGTGGTTGAAGCTGAAGTAGTCATTGACTGGTAGGATGTTGTAGCATATAATTTTGTGCGCTACGCTTAAGTCTAACCGTAGCTGGCGTAGTTCAAGGTTGTCCAAGCCCCAAATCTCAAGCCTGGTGATATAGGGTATTCTGTTGAGAGCAGAGGAGTGTAGTACTCTTCTCGTGAAATACTTTTGGACTCGCTCGATTGTATTAATGTCCGATATGCAGTGTGGATTCCAGACTGCTGAACTGTATTCGAGTATTGGTCTGGCAAAAGTTTTGTATGCTCTAGTTAGCAATTCGATATTTCCGGAGGAGAAGTTTCGTAAGATTAGATTTACAACTCTTAATGCCTTTTTGGCAATGCTGTTACAGTGAGCTCTGGCGCTTAGGTCATTTGATATGAGAACTCCAAGGTCTTTGACAGGATCATCGAGGTCATATCCGCCTACTCTGTATTTGGTGTATTGATGTTTTTTACCAGTGTGTAGGACAGAACATTTGTTGGTCAAAAGATTTGGAGTTGCCAATTGTTTGACCATTCAGACACATAATCAAGGTCGCTTTGAAGGACAGTAGCATTGTCAGTAGTGTTGAATAGTTTTACGTCATCCGCAAAGAGGACGCAGTTGTTTATAAGGTAATTGCAAAGGTCATTTATAGAGAGTATAAAGAATGTGGGTCCTAGAACACTGCCTTGGGGGACACCGTTGTTAACTGGAGCAGGGTTTGATATAGCGCTCCCTATTTTTACTATTTGCTGCCTGTTTGACAGGAATGCAGTAATCCACTTATGAAGGGATCCACTTATGAAGGTAGACCCAGAGAGAGAGAGAGAGACTTGTTGATTGTAATCTCCTTGGGGCTGAGAAGTCTTGCTGCAAAACTGAGTGTCATGCCCCTGTTGGAGACTGACTCCAAGGGAGAGGATGAACAGCCGACGGGGAGTGGAAGTGTGGCTCCGGAGGTTGTGGAGGAAGCTGGGGAAAGGCACAGGCCGGCTGGGCAGTCAGAGGAAGACCCAGGCCCATCCCTTCTCCATCCAAGGGCACTCAGGAAGGAGAGGATAAGGGAGAAACGTGAATGGCATGGTCTACGGGGGAGGAAAGGGCCTTGATCCTCTTCATGGGCTGCAGCTGGGAGGACTGTTTAAAAGGATGGACTGCGCATGGGCCAGTGCTGGAAACAAAGCGTGAAAATATCTCTAGTCTGTCCATGCTTATCTGAGTTTGGCATCCTTCCCAGTGTGTATTCCGATATTTGTGGATGTCTTCAAGCCCTTATCTTGCCTGGTTCCCTTAATTTCTTCAATGTGGTTTGTGTTGTTTTTTCTACTTATAATTTATAGGTATTTTTAGTTTAAATTGCATTTCCTCCTTTTAGCAACTGTTTGTGGGGGGAGTTTTTTGTCTCCAGTCAATGATATTTGGACCTTTGAAACCAAGTTGAAGGTATTAAAGGGACTTCACCTGTTTTTGTGCCTGTCTTGCTTTTGTATCCCACCCTGGGTCATCACACTGAGTTTCCTGAAGTGGACCACTAGACTCCTAAACAACTGAAAAAACGATATAGTAAAAAGAAAAATCAACCAAAAGAGCAATATGCAAACAAAAGCAAATAAAACGCTCCCAGGAGCAAAACAAATGAAAGTTTAATTTGTGTGCATTGTTTAATGGACTATTAAAGTGGCCAGTTTTAAGTTTCTGGGTGCTTCCATAAAAGAGGACCTGACCTGGGGTGCTCACATTGCAGCATTGGTCAAAAGGGCCCAGCAGAGATTATACTACGAGACTTCTCAGAAAACAACTGAATGAAAAAGTGCTGGTGACCTTCTACCACTGAACCATAGAGAGTATCTTAACTTACTGCACCTCTGTATGGTTTTCCAATTGCACAGTAGCAGATAGGACAGCACTCCAGAGGGTTAACATCATTGCCCAGAGGATCATGGGTTGCCCTCTCCCCTCTTTGGAAGAGCTTTATAGCTCCCGCTGCCTTAAGAAAATTCAAAACATTCTCAAAAATCCATCTCATCCTGGGTACCCTTTTTTTGAACTATTACCATCTGGCAGTCGGTACAGGAGAATAATAAAAACAAGGACAAATAGGCTGAAAAATAGCTTCTATCTCAGGGCAGTAATTCAATTGAATTCTACTGTATAGTGCAATATTAATGCAATATCAGGGGTTTTCAATTCAATGTGTGGAGTGTGAGGGATGTGTGTTTGTGTTTATTTTCATCGTCATAAATTGTACACTGAAGATGGTATTTAATTTCATTGTACGAGGTGCAATGACAATAAAGTAAACTAAACAGTCCTTTCAACAGTTCCAAGACGGCTCCACACCCATTTACACCACTCAGGTGACCCTGAAAATACAGATAAACCTCCAAGTGGCCGCAAGGACTCTCTAAAAGAATGCAAATGACCAGCTGTCTGCAAGGAGTATAAATCCTTCCATTCCCCACCATCCAGTCAGAGCTGAAGAAGTGTCTTGGATGAGAAGCATAAGGTCTTCAAAGAAAAACCAGAAAGTCCAATTGCCTCTTGAAAAAGTACCTTTGGGACTATGGTATGATTGGATTTGAAATATAATGTTCATTTTTAGCATCATGGGCTAAAATTGATACCACAATCCTAGAAAAGGGAAATGATCAAAATAATAGAAGGGTTGGAGCAGTTTTCCAAGGAGAAATGTAATAAGTTGCTGTTTTAAACCATAGAGAGGCAAAAGAGAAATAAGAGAAGACACAGTAGGGTTGTATAAAATTCCACAAGACATGGAAGAAAAGGGATAGAGAAAAAATATTTTTATCCATTTCCCATAATATTAAGACCTACGTCTTTCTGGTGAAGTTGTGTGGAAAGAGACACAGGATAATTTTTTTAAGTCAATGAATAGTGGAATTGACTGTCACAAAATGTAGCTTTAAAAGAAGCTAGATGAAAAGGTGAATGTGTCAGTGGCTGCTGACCATGATAAAAATTACATTTTCTTCAGAACCAGGGACAGAATATTTTGGGGTATTAATTACTAGGGAATGTGAGGATGCTTTCATTCTGATTGTCTGCCTGACAACTTCTCAGGAAAGTTTTGGTTTGCTCTTGTGCACACTGTATAGGCCTTTGATGAGATTCAGCATGGCTTTAACTGTTTTAGAATAGAACCACTGGAGCTGGTACAAGGAGCTGGATTAGTTCCATGTAAGCCTTTCAGCAGCTCTGTAAGGTTTGCTAACCGGACAAACCATGACCAGCTTGAGATCTCTCACAAACTTTGCTTATTCACTTTGCTTTTAACAGAGTTCTTAAGCTCATACCTGCGCCTCCTATCTTCATTTCCTCTTTTCCTATGGGTGTTTCTTTTGCCTGTAGGCACCTGAACCTCTAAGTACATTGAAGTCCATGGCTGAGAGGGCAGCGATCAGCTGTAGCATAGAAGACACGGTGCCATCTCTTCACCTGGCTGAAAGAGGTAAGTGAGAAAAAGGACAGCTCTTCCTTTAAACTATGCGTCAGGAGCAAGGCCAAACCAGTGGAAAACTTCTGAAGTTCAGGATCTGGGTATCAAAAACTAGATTCTGCATCAAAAGCCAGTGTGCCTTGAGGGCCATGATGGATGGAAACTGTGCAGTTTTCCTATCTGTGGCTCCAAGAGTCCAGATAGAAAGGGTTAAATCAGATCCTGCCCTGTTGGACTGAGTCTGCATTAAAACTGAAGCTCCGCCCTGCCCTGTGGCCACGCCCCATTTTTCGACTCACTCCAGCCAGGACACGACGTGAGTTGCTGAGGTTCCACTTGAATTGCAAGTGGAGGCTTTTTGCATAAGAAAGTTTTAAAGAGCAGCAGAGGCTTTTGGAGGACTGCAGCCAAGGAGTGAGGCTTTTAGCCTCCGGGCTTGGCTATTGCATTCAGGGCAGCTGCCCCAATGCACAGAGCTGCGACCACGTGATGCAGCTCCAGGCGATTGGCCTGATAAGGGCTATCAGCTGTTGTGTGCGGTAGCGTAGCAGAAGCATGGAGGAACAGCGCTGTTTCACTTTCATTTTCCATTTGATCGCCTTGGCTGCAAAGCACAAGCGTAGCAGCATGAAGCAGCGGCTAAAAGGGGCAATCGGCCCATAGGAGGCTTTGCAGCAGCGCAAAGCAGCCACTTGATCGGGCAATTGGCCCGATCCCAGCTGGGGGGCGCAGCTGCATGGCAGCAGTTGGCACTGAAGAGTGGCAAGGATGGGATCGACCCCAGCTGAGGGTGCAGATCGACCACGTTGCCAGGGCTGTGATTCCAGCTGCAGAACTGAGGTGATTTTGTGGGCGCCAGTAGACCTGTACGCAGGTCCATTATTACATTGGGGTGACTGGCAGGGTGTGGCTGCAGCCCAGCAATAGGCCTATCTAGGCTTTCTTCGCCGGTCCAGAGGTAAGAGGATCTTTTTTATTCTGGATGAGGCCTTACTGGCAAGGGCAAGCAGTAAATGTGTTATTAACTGCTCATCCCCTCCCCCACCAGGATCCATCCTCTCCCTCTGGCTGTTTTTGTAATCCTAATCTCCTAGTGGGATGGCGGATAAAGATCAGGAAGGTGATCACAGTCCTTCTACTTCTAGAGGTAAATCTAGGGGCAGGCAGAAAAGAAAGGCCCCTGAACCCAAGAAACCTTCCAGGGCAGAACAGCAGGATGCCTTGAGAAGACAGAAGGCTCTAGAAAAGCAGGTGGAGAAAAGCCAGCGTGCTGCTGGTGGGAGGAGCTGAAGATCACCACACCTAGAGGAGTCAGGTTCTTCTGCTCAACCTCCACTTTTAGAAAGGGAGCCTGAGCCTTCTACATCTACTAGTGGACCTCACAAGCCTGGTCACCTGACAATTCATCTGCTATTGGTGATCCGCTACCTTCAGAAGGAATTAGAGATTACGAAAGCGATCCCCAAGCAGCCTGCCAGGAGGAACCCTTGGTTCCCCCTCCTAAGAGAGTCAGACCAGGAGCGGAGGCAACTTTTACGCCCACAGCTGCTGGCTTGCGCAGTGCTGAAGAGGCTGAAACAGCATTACCTGCGTACATGGAGGCAATTATCTCTAGAGCCATAAGGCAAGGGATCATGGAAGCCCTCCAAGCAATGAGAAGGCCTCAATCAGTGGTGTCAGAAGACTCAGACCTAGAACAGTCCATTCATGATAGAAGCAGAGAATTCTTAAGGGACAGAGCTTCTCCTGACCCCTCCATACATAGCATTACATACAAAACACCAGAGGAAGATGAGGGAATCTGATTTCTTGGCAGACGAAGATATGGCCCTGGAGAGACCTTCCTTCACTGGTCTCTTTGATTCTCAAAAGTTCAGGGCCTTATTGTTTAAGGCCAGAAAGATGGCCCATTTGGGGCTAGAAGCAGATGTCGGGGAAGTGGAAGGGGACATTGCTGCTCCTCCAGACCAATATTTTGATGAACCAACAGTTCGGCCTGAAATGGTTTCAGTTCCCAGATTGTTTTTGAATGTAATCAAGAAACAGCTGGAATTTCCGGGAACATCTGCCATGTTATCAGCCAACAAACACCGCTACTTTAACATGGGGCCTGAACTTACCAGCTCATTACAGGTGCCATCAGTGGATGGTCCGGTTGCAGCCTTGATTTCTTCCTCATCAAACCCCGCTGATCCAGAGGAGGCATTGAAGGCAGAGGACAAGAAGATTGAACAATTCCTCCAACGTACCCACCTGGCGGCTGCCGGGGCAGTCAAGGCTGCTTCAGCTGCCTGATTCTTTATGAGGCCTTCCTTACGTTTGCTGCACCAACTGCAAGACAGGGTCCCCACCACAGATGTCCGAGTGCACCAAGACATCCATAAACTTGTGGCAGCGGCCGAATTTACTGCGGTTGCCACTTTAAACAGTGCCAGATTTGCCTGCAGAATGGTCTGGCTTAAAAACTGGCAGGCCAATGGGCGGCAGAAGTGGAAGGTGGCATCTGCCCCCATCAAAGGAGATAAATTGTTTGGGGAGGTCCTAGAGCCCCATCTGGTGGAGACCAGAGATAAAAAGAAATACCTTCCTTCTCTGGCAAGGCATTTCAGTTTCAGAGTGGTACCATACACCCACAGGTCATCTTTCAGAGCTAAGGGCAGCACCGGGGCTCAAGGGCCTCAGAGGCAGTCCTTCAGCCCCCAGGAACGCCCCCAGGAAAGAGTGTGTTAAGCCTGGTTTCCCCAACCAGGGTTAGGGAGACAAGCTAAACAGAATGTGCAGCGTTAGTCAGATAGGCACACAGATAAATGAGTGAGCTAAGCTTGTATGTTTATTAACATACAGTAAAAATAACAGATACGCTTGTGCTATCAAATATATAGTTTATTCCATTATGAGTTCATAGCATAGTCAAAATAACAGTCCAATAGTCATGTATCATTTAGTCAGTCCATTCAGGGATATTCAGTTAGCAAAGTCCGTGTAGAATATCCTATGTCAATTCACTTACAAGTCTGTTCTTTGTTTTCTCTCCCGTTCGAGCAATGCAGTCTTGTGTCCTTGCAGTAATCAGGTTTCATCAAAGCCAGAGAGAGAGCAAGCTGCAGACTTGCTTCTTTTAAAGTGCTTTCACAACCACTCCCTTAATTACTATCCCACAGTTAAAGTTGCAGACACTTTAACTTACAAACTATGATTACATATTATTATTTACCTAAACCAGTTAGGGTAAAACAATGTAATCCCTAACATTCTCCCCTTTTAGGAAATAATAATATATATAACTATTTACATCTTTAAATCATATTTGTTACAACTCTCTTTAAACTTAGTTACTCCTTGAGCTTTTGTAAATTGGTCTGCAATGTTTTCTTCCGTCATGCAGTATTCCAATTTAATTAGTCCATTCTTTACAGATTCTCTAACATTTAAGTATCTTAAATCAGTATGCTTTGATCTAGTTTTTACAGCAATACTAGTAGCTAACTTTATAGCTGCTTGGTTATCCTCGAACACAATAATGGAATCTTTTACAGTTATACCCATGTCTAATAATAACTGTTTGTACAAAATCAAATCAGTGCATAATAATGACAGACATGAAAATTCCGCTTCCATCGTGGACAAGCTGATATGCTGTTGTCTGATTGACCTCCACCCTATTAGTGTCTTACCAAATAATATAGCCATCCCAGATGTTGATTTTCTAGTGTTTATATCAGTTGCAAAACTTGCATCTGCATAGGCACTAAGACTCAAATCACCCTTTCGTTCTATATACAATGCATGGTTCATTGTTCCTTTAAGATATCTTAAAATTCTCTTTAATGATTGCCAATGACATTTATGTGGATCTGAATTAAAACGTGCCAGCTGATTTACACTATAAGCTATATCTGGCCTAGACCAATTGCTTATATATGATAAGCTGCCAATCAAAGATTGATATATGGACTTATCAAATTTGGGACTTTGATCATTAGTTTGGCAAACTTCCTGACTCATTGGAGTCTTTGCCGGTTTACAAAGTTCCATTTTAAACGTTTTAATTAATTGGCAAATTTTATCTTCTTGAGATATCTTAAAACCATTTTTTGTTTTGTTAATTGTCAATCCTAGATACCTTTTAATTTCACCTAAATGCTTTAATTTTATCTTTTTGGCTAATAATGATATAATCTCATTAGCTTCATTATTAGTCTTAGTTATCAAAGCAATATCATCTGTAAATAATAATAATAATGACACCGTTCCATTATTTTCTCTTTTAAACACACATGGATCTGCTAAACCAGATTTAAAACCTATATTGTTTAACTCTTTCACAATATATTGGTTCCACTCAAACCCAGATTGTTTCAACCCGTAAAGACTCTTTTTGAGTTTCCAACAATCATTACTATTTATTTTATTGTCTTTTATACCTACTGGTTTTCTTAAATATATAGTGTGCTGCAATGGTGCATGCAAATAAGCAGTTTCTACATCTAAATGGTTAATGACAAAGTTTTTCTTAGCTGCCACACTCATGCTGCTCTTAAAGATGTTGCTTTAAGACTTGGTGCAAAAACTTCATCATAATCAGATGCAGTTTGATTAAATCCTTGAGCTACTAACCTAGCTTTATGGGTAACAGTCCCATCATTTCCAGTTTTTACTTTAAATATCCATTTGCACCCAATGGATTTTTCTCCTGGAGGTAATTTAGCATCTTCATAAACTTTCATTACCTTTAATGAATTTAGTTCTTTTTCCATTGCCTTTTGCCAATTCTCCTGATCCTTAGCAGGATACATCCTAAGTTCATCTATACTAGTTGGAACTTTAGTTACTTGGCAAACTATACTTGCTTGATACCTATCAGGTGGTCTAGTTACACGTGTAGTACGTCTAGGTATTACAGGATTTACAGGTGGACTTTTATTTATTAACTCTTCTTGATTATCTAACTCTTCCTGATCAACTGTTTCATCTTGTTCTGGTCCTATTTGCTCTTCATGGACTTCTTCTTTAATTGGACTCTTCTTATAACTAATCTGATCTTTCTGCCTTTTGTAGGGTTCAATAATTACTTCATTATTTAAATCTTGCTCTAATCTATTCCATCCTACATGTTCTAGGAATTTTGCACTAGCACTGGTGTAAACTCTAGATGTACCTGGTTCCCAGAATCTATAAGATCTATGATTAGATGTAAATCCTACAAAATATAATCTTTTAGCTCTATGCTGTCTTTTGTGTCTAAGTTGTGTAGGGATATGCACCCATGCTGGTGCTCCAAATGTGTGCATGTAACTTAAATCAGGTTTTGTACCATGCCACAGTGTGAATGGTAATTCACCTGTTGTTGAATTAACAACATTATTTAATATATGATTACCACACATTATTGCTTCTCCCCACAAATTTTCAGGTAATCCTGAATCAGACATCATAGTTCGTGTCATTGATTGTAATGTTTGGCCTCTTCTCTCTATAAAGGCATTATGTTGTGGCCTATATGGTGCAGACATTTTATGTTGAATACCTAACATTCTTAGTCTGTTCTGGAATTTATTATTTGTAAATTCTGTACCATTATCTGTTATAAGAGTTACTAATTTCTTTTTAGTTTTCCTTTCTGCAAATTTAATCCAATTAAAGAGATTTTGATACGTTTCAGTTTTGCTCTTCATTAAATAGCAAAACCCATATCTAGAATAATGGTCCATTATACTTAGTATGTAACGAGCTCCTCCTACACTTGGTTTTTTCGGACCTATTAAATCTGCAAATACTACCTCTAAAGGCTCTTTGGTAGCAAATCCATCAACTCTATTAGCCGGTGTAACCCTAGCTTTGCTATGATTACAGGCATTACATTGCAAATAGTTATTACAAGGTTTCAAACTTATTCCCTTAGATAATTCAACAGTTCTCTTAAGCATTTTAAAATTTAAATGCCCTAGCCTTCGGTGTAACAAGTGAATACATTCATCATGAGATTTCTTATTTTCATAAACTGTGTTAGCCACTTTTAAACCATCATCATTTAACACATATAATTCACCTCTTAAAGATGCAGTAATTTTCTTATTTTCTTTCTCAATTATGCAGTTATCTCCCTTAAAAGTAACTACATATCCTAGTTTAACCAAAATTCTAACTGAAATTAAATTAAACTTAAGTTGTGGTACATATAACATTTTTACATTCTCTTTTATAAAAGAACAATATGCTATACCTTGACCTTTAGCTTTCAGTTTCCAGCCATTGGCTAACGATATCTGCTGTGTACTCTTGGACATTTTAATAAAATATTTGTTATCATTTGTTATACAATGTGATGCTCCACTATCAACCACCCATAAATTATTTTTTACAGCTTCGTTAGTATACATGGCTAACTCTAAATTTTTATTTATCTTTTGATGACTTTTAGTATTCTGGCCAGCGTTCTGGCGTTTTGCCTTTTTACAAAATCTTGCCAAATGTCCTCTTCCTCCACAGTTAAAACACTTTTTAATTGCATATGCAGTAGGAGTTTCATTATCTTCTTTTTGAGGTTGCTGCCTCCTTAACTCGTCTCTTTCAAACCTTCTTCTGGCCTCTTCAATCAATCTGCCAGTTATATCAGTTAAAGTTAGGCTTTCCTTTGGCAATATTTCAAGAGAAGTTACGTAGTTATCATAGCTTTCATCAAGGGAAGATAGAATTATGTAGACTTGGTGTAGTTCAGAGAAAATAAGCTCTTTCTCGTGCAGTTCTTGAAAAATGCTTTGCATAGTTTTCAAATGACTCAGCATATCACCATTCTTATGGAGATGTGTACTGAAAAGTTTCCGTGTTATATTTATGTGAGCACCAACATTATCTCGAACATAAATCCTCTTCAGCTTCTGCCAACACCCAACAGCTGTATTCTCTCCGTGGATATAAACAAGTTGCTGATCAGTTAAGGTGAAAGCAATAATGCAAATAGCGTGCTGATTTTTATGCATAAATTCTTCTATCTTTAGTCTATCTTCCTCAATCTCTGGATCCCATTCCTCTACGTTTGGTGGATTTTCAATTATGTTCCACAAACCTTCTCTTCGTAGAAGCAGACTACATTTCATAGACCATGATACATAGTTTGTTCCATCCAACTTGGATATAAGGGACAAACTTTGTAGATTGACTTGTGCCATGTTTTCTTATATGGATATAAAACTATAATTAATAAAACACAGCTGTCTGTTTACTGTAATGTATAACAACACAAACTCTCACTTTTACCATAAATCTGTTTTATCCTAGTTAAACTGACTTTGCAGCCTCTGGGCCCATAACCAGTGTTAAGCCTGGTTTCCCCAACCAGGGTTAGGGAGAGAAGCTAAACAGAATGTGCAGCGTTAGTCAGATAGGCACACAGATAAATGAGTGAGCTAAGCTTGTATGTTTATTAACATACAGTAAAAATAACAGATACGCTTGTGCTATCAAATATATAGTTTATTCCATTATGAGTTCATAGCATAGTCAAAATAACAGTCCAATAGTCATGTATCATTTAGTCAGTCCATTCAGGGATATTCAGTTAGCAAAGTCCGTGTTAGAATATCCTATGTCAATTCACTTACAAGTCTGTTCTTTGTTTTCTCTCCCGTTCGAGCAATGCAGTCTTGTGTCCTTGCAGTAATCAGGTTTCATCAAAGCCAGAGAGAGAGCAAGCTGCAGACTTGCTTCTTTTAAAGTGCTTTCACAACCACTCCCTTAATTACTATCCCACAGTTAAAGTTGCAGACACTTTAACTTACAAACTATGATTACATATTATTATTTACCTAAACCAGTTAGGGTAAAACAATGTAATCCCTAACAGAGTGGACAGAGATAGGCCTCAATTTTCAGGCAAGCAGCCCTTTCGTGGGGGAGGAAGTCGCTTTTTCCGGTGCTCCCGCTAAATGCAGCAGTAGTTCTCCCATTGGGGGTACGTTATCCAATTTTGCGGCCCAATGGGAGGCTACTACATCCGGCACTTGGGTCTTAAAGACCATTAGACATGGCCTTTTCAAAACTTCCGGTTGAAGTTCCCCAAAGCGGACCTTTGCCGCGATATCTGCAGCTTTGGTACATGCTTTTTTGTCGAAGAGCCCCAATCCAGATTGTTCTGAAAAGGAAGAAGCCGGAAGAAGAAACTTGTCTTTGAAATAATTAAATATACAACCCTGACACCAAACAGGTTTATTAAAGCTGGACTGGGCTGTGTCAAGGTGGAAAATAAAATTTGAAAATTAATGTTTGGACTTACTGATACTGGAACTTTAAAATCTTTGAATGAGTGAAGGATGGGGGGGGGGGGGATTGACTTCAAACACAGCAAAGAGTGCCATCTAGTGGAGAAGGGAATTGTTTATAAATATCCCTTTCTATTTTAAAACTTTGATCCGTTAGATTTATGTTGGAAAACCTTTATAAACATTGTCTAAAGATGGCAGGAATGTTATTTGACCTTAAACTGGAACTTAAAAATATGAAAGACATGCTACAAAAAGAAGGTAAATCATTTAGTTTCGCATTTAAATTTCTGGAAATGGAGGTTTCAAAATACCAAGAAGAACAACAAGAAGAGAAATCAATGCAAGAAGTGGCCATCTTAAATGAACACTTGAACCAAAGGAAGCTTAAGCAAAGGGGGAATAGAAAGAGAATTAATAATAGGAGGCTTAACATCGTAATTAAAAGGGGGTTTATTCTAAAAACTAAACAAAAGGAAACAGCAGGAAAGGAAACTTCAGGTGGTAGTAATGGAAAAGAAGGGAAATAGAAATTGGAGTGATAAAAAAAGGGCAAGAATGAAACGGGATTTGGAAAGAAAGGAATATGGCAAGCACATAACAATGAAATTGTTGATTGCTTAATCAAAAGGCACAGAGATAATGGCTGATTGAAAATTATAAAGAAGGGGGTTCTGCAAGAGTATAAGGACTAGTTTAAACAAATAAGAAATGATAAGATTGTTTAGAAAATAGAGAAATATAGATTATTAAAAGGCGAGATAGGGACTGATATTGTTTAGTTACCACTGTGATTGTTTGCTTTTTCCTGTTTATGCGATGATACTGTTAAGCCTGGTTTCCCCAACCAGGGTTAGGGAGACAAGCTAAACAGAATGTGCAGCGTTAGTCAGATAGGCACACAGATAAATGAGTGAGCTAAGCTTGTATGTTTATTAACATACAGTAAAAATAACAGATACGCTTGTGCTATCAAAAATATAGTTTATTCCATTATGAGTTCATAGCATAGTCAAAATAACAGTCCAATAGTCATGTATCATTTAGTCAGTCCATTCAGGGATATTCAGTTAGCAAAGTCCGTGTAGAATATCCTATGTCAGTTCACTTACAAGTCAGTCCTTTGTTTTCTCTCCCGTTCGAGCAATGCAGTCTTGAGTCCTTGCAGTAATCAGGGATCATCAAAGCCAGAGAGAGAGCAAGCTGCAGTCTTGCCTCTTTTAAAGTGCTTTCACAACCACTCCCTTAATTACTATCCCACAGTTAAAGTTGCAGACACTTTAACATACAAACTATGATTACTTAGTTATTATTTTACCTAAACCAGTTAGGGTAAACAATGTTATCCCTAACAGATACTAAGAATTAATAAGCAACAACATAAGAAATGATAAATAGTGGAATATAGAGTACTAAGATGGGAGACGGGGATTGATATTGTCTTGCTGTTGTAGTGATTGTTTGCTTCTTCTTCCTTTATGTTGTGAAATTAAGAGAGGTAATCAGAATAAAGATATCAATAATACTCAATGAATTAATAAGTTGTGGCAAACAGAGTAGGAGTAAAGTTAAAGGGGAAACAATGTTAGTTCTTATGAAATGGTGGGATTAGTTATGTTTGTTTTATATATGTATGTATATATATATATATTTATTTTCTTAAGTTTTCGCGGGTACTTACATGTCTGGCATTCAGCTTTGTTCGGGTATTTTCCCACGTGGTGCTTTTAAAGTTGTAGCAACGTTTCAGCAGAATCTCATCTGCCATCATCAGGCTTCTGTATGGTGTTTGTCTGTGAGTCAGACTTTTACAGTGGTTTCAGATTTAAATTTGGGGCAGCCTATTGCTGTGTCAGAATGGTTTTCTCTTCCTCCTGATTGGTTGAGAGTCCTGGTCTGTGTTTATTGGTCTTGGAGTTTGCTGTGTTCTGCTTCTAATATCTTCTGTCTGTTTTTTTGGCTCTTTTTGTATCTTGATTGGCTGGCAACATTGTGTTACTTTATTGGAGGCCTTTAGTGCAGCTTGGCTTCGGGTAAATGGATGGCTATCATTCGTTAGGAAGCTGGGTTTCATCTGGGTGCCTGGTTGGGGTGTGTTTGAGCTGGAGGTATCAGGGGGGATCTGTTTGTGCCCAGGTGTTTGCCTGGCTTGTGGTGTGGAGATTTTTTTGTTTGTGAGTGCAGGCTTCCAAATGATTGACAGCCTGGTGGAATCATCTCTTCTGTTCATGCTTTCTGGTCTTTTTTCAATCTCTATGGCTTCTCTGATGATTCTGTGGCTGGGATTTTCTATGGTGGCTAGGGTTTTGGTGCCATTGAAGTTGATGTTATGACCTGTGGCTTCCATGTGTTGGACAAGTGAGGAAGTGTGTTCCAGCTTTTTGACTGCATTTTTGTGTTCATCCAGGCGGCTTATTCTTCTATTGGTCTGTCCAATGTATGTGGCCGGGCATGATGCACAGGGGACTTCATATATGCCTTGGTTTTCCAGGTCAATTTTGTCTTTGGGGTTCCTGAGGATGGCTGCTATTTTTCTGTCTGTTTTGAAGGCAGTCTTGATGTGGTGTCTGTATAGAATCTTACTAATTTTATCTGTAGTGCCTCTTATGTAGGGCAGGACAGCTGTTCCATTGGTCTGTTCATCTTCTGGGTCTCTATTATGTCTCAGTGTGTTTTTGTGGATCAAGTTGGTGATTTTGCTTTTGTGGAAGCCGTTGGCTGTCAATATTTTAGTCAGGGTGCATAATTCAGTCTTAATGTGTGTCTTGTCTACCAGGCGCTTGGTTCTAGTAATTAGTGTTTTAGCCATGGAGTTTTTCTGTGCTGGGTGGTGGTGGGATTGGGCGTTGAGGTAGCGGTTGGTGTGTGTTTTCTTCTGGTATATGGTGTGTCCTAGTGTGCCATCTGTTTTCTTGTAGATTAGTACATCTAGGAATGGTAGTTGTTTGTTTGTTTCTGTTTCCATGGTGAACTTGATTTTGGGGTGTGCGCTGTTTAGGTGTGTTAGGAAGTTGTTTAGGTTTTCTTGTCCATGGGGCCAAATCACGAATGTGTCATCGATATATCTTAACCATAGTTTGGGTTT
Source organism: Hydrophis major (assembly GCA_033807585.1). Taxonomy (NCBI): domain Eukaryota; kingdom Metazoa; phylum Chordata; class Lepidosauria; order Squamata; family Elapidae; genus Hydrophis; species Hydrophis major. The sequence continues at coordinate 942,185 of JAUCBL010000050.1, forward strand.
GAGTATGGCATTAGCCAGGGCTCTGGATTCGAATTCTTCCATGAACAGGTTTGCAATGACAGGTGACAGTGGTGATCCCATGGGGGCTCCTTCAATTTGTTTGTATCTTTGTCCTTTGTATATGAAATATGTGTTGGTTAAGCAGTGTTCTGTTAGTTCCATGAGGTGTTTAGCTGGTTGGTATTTATTTTTGATGATTTCGAGGGTCTCTTTTATCGGGACTTGAGTGAATAGTGAAACCACGTCAAAACTTACAAGCAGATCTTCTTGCTCCACGTGTAGATCTTTGATCATTTCCAAGAAGTGGTATGAGTTTTGTACATGAGAAGCTGCTGTTTCAGCATGGGGCTGTAGCTCTTTTGCTAGGTGTTTAGCCAGGTTTTGTAGTGGTGCTCCTCTGGAGCTGACTATGGGTCTGAGAGGTATGCCTTCTTTGTGTATTTTTGGGAGGCCGTATAGTTTGGGGCATCTGGAAGATTTCTCTCTGGGTATGATCTTGTGTTGGATCTCTTTGCTTATGTGGCTGGTTATAATTTTCTTCTTGGTTAATTTTTCCAGATATGTGGTTGGGTCTGTGTTTATGGGTTTGTATGTGGAGTCTTGGAGTAGGTCTGTCAATTTAGTTTCATAGTCTTTTCTGTCCATTACTACAGTGGCATTCCCTTTATCTGCTGGGAGGATGATTATGCTGCTGTCTCTTTTCAGGGTTTGTAGCGCTTTAATTTCATCTTGCTGTAAGTTGCTTTTGGGTGGTTTGCTTGTGCATAGAATGTTGGTAACTTGGTGTCTTATTTTATCAGCTTCATCTGTATTTAATTTAGTTAGGCTGGATTCTACTGCACATATGATGGATTCTGTGGGGATTTTTTGGGGTGCTATAGCATAATTGAATCCTTTGGTTAGGACTTCTGTTTCTGTTTTGGTGAGTTCTCTGTTGGAAACATTGTACACTAATTGTTTCAGGTGTTGTTGTGAGTTGTTGGGGGTTTTCTTGTCATGTTCTAATTTCTTTAATTTTTTCAAGAGCTTTTCCTGTTTGTAAATGTTTGCAGATTCAGCTCTCCAAGTTGTAAGTTGTTTTATCTTGTCCCAAAGTAGAGGGTGGATTTTGCTGCTCAATTCCAGGTGTAGTGCTAGCAAATCTTTGTTTAACTGGTCTAATTGGAATCTCTTACTGTGGAGCTCGTTCCTTAGTAGAGCCATTTTAGTTCTTTTCAGGATACGTTTAGTGGCTGCTGTGCTTTGATGAAATGTTAATTTGAAGCAGGTTGGTGTAGTATTGTTGTTTCTGCAGCTGCGTAGGAATTGGAGGTCACATAGTATTACTGCTCTTTTAATTTCCAGTTTCTCGTAGGTTTTGATCTGGTTGTTTATTCCCTCCCCGTAGAGGTTTGATATTTGTTTTCTTAAGTTTTCGCGGGTACTTACATGTCTGGCATTCAGCTTTGTTCGGGTATTTTCCCACGTGGTGCTTTTAAAGTTGTAGCAACGTTTCAGCAGAATCTCATCTGCCATCATCAGGCTTCTGTATGGTGTTTGTCTGTGAGTCAGACTTTTACAGTGGTTTCAGATTTAAATTTGGGGCAGCCTATTGCTGTGTCAGAATGGTTTTCTCTTCCTCCTGATTGGTTGAGAGTCCTGGTCTGTGTTTATTGGTCTTGGAGTGTGCTGTGTTCTGCTTCTAATATCTTCTGTCTGTTTTTTTGGCTCTTTTTGTATCTTGATTGGCTGGCAACATTGTGTTACTTTATTGGAGGCCTTTAGTGCAGCTTGGCTTCGGGTAAATGGACGGCTATCATTCGTTAGGAAGCTGGGTTTCATCTGGGTGCCTGGTTGGGGTGTGTTTGAGCTGGAGGTATCAGGGGGGATCTTTTTGTGCCCAGGTGTTTGCTTCCACAAAAGCAAAATCACCAACTTGATCCACAAAAACACACTGAGACATAATAGAGACCCAGAAGATGAACAGACCTATGGAACAGCTGTCCTGCCCTACATAAGAGGCACTACAGATAAAATTAGTAAGATTCTATACAGACACCACATCAAGACTGCCTTCAAAACAGACAGAAAAATAGCAGCCATCCTCAGGAACCCCAAAGACAAAATTGACCTGGAAAACCAAGGCATATATGAAGTCCCCTGTGCATCATGCCCGGCCACATACATTGGACAGACCAATAGAAGAATAAACACCCGCCTGGATGAACACAAAAATGCAGTCAAAAAGCTGGAACACACTTCCTCACTTGTCCAACACATGGAAGCCACAGGTCATAACATCAACTTCAATGGCACCAAAACCCTAGCCATCATAGAAAATCCCAGCCACAGAATCATCAGAGAAGCCATAGAGATTGAAAAAAGACCAGAAAGCATGAACAGAAGAGATGATTCCACCAGGCTGTCAATCATTTGGAAGCCTGCACTCACAAACAAAAAAATCTCCACACCACAAGCCAGGCAAACACCTGGGCACAAACAGATCCCCCCTGATACCTCCAGCTCAAACACACCCCAACCAGGCACCCAGATGAAACCCAGCTTCCTAACGAATGATAGCCATCCATTTACCCGAAGCCAAGCTGCACTAAAGGCCTCCAATAAAGTAACACAATGTTGCCAGCCAATCAAGATACAAAAAGAGCCCCCCCCCCAAAAAAAACAGACAGAAGATATTAGTAGCAGAACACAGCACACTCCAAGACCAATAAACACAGACCAAGACTCTCAACCAATCAGGAGGAAGAAAAAAAACCATTCTGACACAGCAATAGGCTGCCCCAAATTTAAATCTGAAACCACTGTAAAAGTCTGACTCAAGACAAACACCATACAGAAGCCTGATGATGGCAGATGAGATTCTGCTGAAACGTTGCTACAACTTTAAAAGCACCACGTGGGAAAATACCCGAACAAAGCTGAATGCCAGACATATATATATATATATATATTATTATTGTGTCTTTTTCTTCTTTTTTAAAGAGTTAACTTAAAGTTAAATTCTGGGAATCTTAGGGGGGATCAATTATGTGATATGTTTAACCACAGGGATGGTACCTTGGAATTGGTAAATAGGGGTGTTGTATTGTTGTTACTTTTTCTTCTTATTACTATTATTATTAAGTTGAAAATGTGTGAATTGCTGGAATGATGAATTAATAAATGAGTAAATTGCAGACCTAACACACTAAGAAGATAAAATATAATAAATATGAAGATATATAATAATGTATTAAGGATTTAAAGAAATACATTAAGCAATATATTGGAAAAAAATATAAAATAAGATGGGAAAAGTTTGAAGATTAAAATTAAAGAAAATATACAAAGTAAGTTTAAGAAAAGATAAGTTATCAAATGTGAAAGATGAATATGAAATGCAAGTCAAGTTTGTAATGGAAATGTGTTAACCTGGAATCATGCTGTTCACTGAAAAAAGATTTTTTTTTCTAATATGTGAAAATTGAATAAAATTTTTGCAAAAAAAAAAAAAAAAGAAGACATGGTCTTTTCCTAGAATTTAGGTCGCAACCCCTCAGATTTTATGTGCCTTGCCCTGTTTCCCAGGAGGCTTCCCGTAGGAAACTAATGGAACAGGCCATCCAACACCTACTGGATATTAGAGCCATCCAGTCAGTTCCAGTTAATCAACAGGGTAAGAGATTCTACTCCCGGCTGTTTGTTGTTCCCAAGGCTTCTGGGGGGTGGAGAGCCATTCTGGACTTAAAAAGGCTCAATAAATTTTTGTTGTATACAAGAGTTTCCGGATGCATTCGCTGCAGTCTATTTTGCAGAGCGTCAGGGAGGGTGACTTCCTCACCTCAATTGATTTAACAGGCTTATCTACACATCAGAATTTGTCAGATGCACAGGGAGTATTTACGCTTCAGCTACGAGGGGAGTCACTTCCGATATAGGGCTATGCCTTTTGGTTTATCCTCTGCACCCAGGGTGCAGACTAAGGTCTTGGCTGCCTTGGCAGCTCGCTTGAGAACCATCCCAGTAAGGGTGCAGTGTTACCTGGATGATATTTTAATCCAATCATCCTCACATGACTGGGCCTTAAAGGATCTCCAAGCGACAGTCTCCCTGTTACAAGACCATGGCTTTTCTATTAACAACAAGAAAAGTCATTTCTCACCATCTACATGTTTATTGCATCTTGGAGCTAAGATGGACACAGTGTCTTGTAAGGTATTCCTCTCACAGAAATGCAGGGACAGTTTACAAAGCATGGTGGGGGAGGTCGTGAGACTGGACAAGTCTCCCTTGGCACTTCTCTCACAACTCTTAGGGAAGATGATTTATTGCATCTCCATCGTGCCTTGGGCTAGACTACACTCCAGAAAGCTTCAGTGGTTTCTGTTGCCCCACTAAAAGGCGGGTAGAAGTCACTCATCTCTCAAGGTCTCAGTTCCTGGGTCTGTCAAGCAGTATCTACAGGTTCACCATTCCACAGAAGGAGACCTGACGGAAAGTATGAGCTTTGATGGTTTGACAGCCTATCCCAAATAAGAATGGAATGGTGGTTTTCTCAGGCTTTGAATGCAGGTCAATTATTCAGAGAGCCGTCCTGAAAGGTAATCACTACCAATGCCAGTCTCTCCGGCTGGGGGGCGCATTTGCAGTCACAGTTGGCCCAGGGCCAATGGTCTGTTTTGGAGAGGGGAAAGAACATTAATTGGTTAGAATTGAGAGCGGTTCGATGGGCTCTCAAGAAATTTAGAAACACCATACAACACACACATGTCCTAATTTTAACAGATAATGTAGCGACCAAGGCTCACATCAACAGGCAGGGTGGCACCAGATCTAGGGCTTTAATGTTAGAGGCTGAATGTTTGGGCCTTTGGGCAGAGAGGAATCTCCTGTCAATCAGGGAAGAACACATCTCTGGGGTGGAAACTGCAAGCGGACTGGCTTCGTAGGGCCAAGATTGACCTCTCAGAGTGGAGTATTCCCCCTCTTCTATTTCAGGAGCTGTCACAATGGTTCTGACTACCAGTGTTGGACCTGTTCGCATCTCCAACCAATACCAAACTCCCCAGGTTTTTCACCAGGTTCGCGACCCAGGGGGCAGAAGGGACCAATGCCCTCAGGAGCAGGTGGCCTCAGGGTCTCCTGTATGCCTTCCCTCCTCTTCTGCTGCTGCCAGCAGTAGTCAGAAAGATACTGGAGGAGGAGGAGGAGGTCATACTTCTGGTTCCTTACTGGCCCAGATGCCCCTGGTTTGTGGATCTGGTGAATCTCTTGACCACCCAACCATGGAGAATCCCTCCTCACAAAGTAAGGTGTCCCTACACCAAGGAGAAATAACCCACCCAGAACCTCAGTGGTTCCATCTGACCGCTTGGAGGTTGAGTGGAGCGCTCTAAGGAGACAAAATATATTGGATTGGGCCATCCGTACCATTCTAGCAGCTAGGAGGCCTTCAACCAACCTCATCTATCAAGCCACATGGAAGGTCTTCTGCCAGTGGGGCATCAAAAATAGGATTTCCTGGAGCGGAGCCATCTGTCAGGGAGAGAAGACGTGCGAGCAGGAGGCTCTGCGAAGCACAATCTAACTTCGCTTTGCGGGACTTTTCGGGGCCAGAAGGAGGCTTATATGGTTTCCGAAGGTGTAGGGGCAGTGGTTTGTGTGGGAGAGTGGAAAGAAGCTGGATCGAGCAAGCGGAGGAAGGACGGTCAGCAATGGCTGTCCAAAAAACCTGACAGCTGGTCGTACTATTGTTGAAATAGCAGAACGAAGGCGCATACCAAACTGACAGCCTTAACAACTCTAAAGTGAGTAAAACGGAAAGGAGCGCCAAAAGCAGATTTAATAGAGAAAACCCGGCATTCGAAACCAGCCCTAGCTAATAGCATACGGAGTGGCAAATTTAATGGCGGGCAAAAAGATCGGAAGAAGATAGGGAAGCCAAGAAAGACGGAAGATCTGGCGGCTAGACTGGGGAGAAGAGCTGTGCATATGGCTGAGAAGAAAGGTGACTGGATCGGTGCTTGGAGTTGATGTAAGAAGTGAACCCTGGACTTAGTTTGGATAACAGAGGCACTTGAGAGCATTAAGGAGCTGTTTAGGTGTGAGCCCTGTGGTGATTACGAAGAAGAGTTGAATGGATTTGAATTAAAAGCCTTAGAGAACTGATAACTGCGATTAAATAAATGCTGAGACGGGACTGGATTTTCTTAACTTTTTACTTTATTCTTCCTTGTGAGCTGATCTGAAACCCTTGAATAAAGAAAGTTTGAACTAACAAAAATGGACAATACAGGGACAGTGAGACGGCAGTTTTGAAGAAGACAAAGAGACACTAGCGGTTTGTGAGAGACACCTGCTGGCCACTGAACTAAAATTGAACAGTAACAAGTTTTTAAAAAAAGGGATACTTGGTTTCTTTTCTTTTCATGTTAAAGCTTTTGTTTCTCTGACTTCTAATCCTCTGACTATATAAGATAATATAAGATAATATTATATGTAATTATATAGTATATATAACACCTGTTTTTGGATTTAGATATTTATATATATATTTGATATTAAGGTTTCATATACTTAAATGATACAAATACTTAACTGATACAACTATACAAATATAAATTACATATATATTTAGTAGTTAAGTTAATCTAATTACAAAGGTAACTCTTTAATATTTTATGATATGTACAGAATAACCCTTGAGTAAGAAGGATATGCACATGGAAATGTTTATGAGAGTAGTTATGAATAATTATTCAGCCACACACAGATACACTAAATTGAGTTAAAGTTTACTTTAAGAAATAGCACAGTCCAATAAACGGTCCAGGTCATATACGTTTAACAGTCCAAAGAATATCCAATTACAAAGTCTTCTTACCAGTTGCCTTTGTCATTTACAGTAAACAAAGATCAAAGTATAAGCACAGCATAAATACAAAAGAGTCTCAGAGTCAAACTGAGATAGCAACAGAATGTCAGAGATACAGAATGTCAGACATACAGAATGTCAGAGAGAGAGCATGTCAGAGAGAGCAAGCCATGATCTCTAGCTCCCTCTTATAGCAACTTGCAACACAATCAACCAATCGGAACATAGTACAAATCAATACAGTGATCCCATCTTAAAGCTACAAACATACATTGCCAACCCAACTAATTGGTGGACAGATTCCTAACATTTTACACTTTAATACATTGTTATATTAGACTATAGACTATTTAGATATACAAATATTGGCTTTAAAGAATGATTAATTGAGACTATTTTAAGTAATATATTTATTAAAAATTAATAAGTATGTATTGATTGTTAATATAGCTTAATATATTACTGAATATTTAATGCTAGACTTGTATTACTATTAATATAACTTATCTGATAGCTGATATAGAATTGATATAAGAAAAAGAAGCCATCTATTGTACTGTCTTGTGTTAAAAGTAAGAATTTATAGAAGTGGAGGGTTTTGAAAGGGAAGAGAAGAATTGGAAGAGGTGGTTGGAAAATAACATTATAGTAAAGCTATTTAAAATGACAAGTAACACAAATTTGCCTAAGATAGGAGCTGGGAAAAAAGTACCTACACAAACATTGACAATGGTAACAACAGCAAGCCCCTCCACGCAGAGAGCTATTGATGAAATGCTTCCAGGAGAGAGATCAAATTCGATAAAAGATTTACAAGGACTAATGTTGAGCATGCTTGAAATGCTATCAAAAATCATGAAGATTTGAAAAATGAGATAGGGTCAGTAAGAACTGAACCAAAAGAAAAGATTCAAATTATAGATGAAAAATTTGAATGTTACCAACAACAGATGTGGAAAAATCAAGAAAAAATAGCGGAAATAGAGAGTAGAATGGAGAAAGAGGAAAAAAAGGGTGGATGACCTGACTGGTAAGCTGATGCAAGCAAATAATGATTTGGAATCCACAGTAATTTTCTTGGAAGCAGAAAAGGCAGCCCATTACCTGAGATTCCAAAATGTGAAGGAGGAAAAAGAAGAAGACCTGCCGGATGTGATGGTGGGCATAATTGCGAAAATACTAGGGATAGAAAAAGAAGAGATGGTGATGGAAATGGACAAAACGTATAGAGTGCAGATGAACTATGCAAGGAGGTACAATCTTCCTAGAGAGGTTCATGTCTGGCTGATCAAGAAATCGACCCGCGACAAAATACTGCACAGAACGAGAGATGATTCAACAGAATATAGTGGAAAGCAGATAATTGTCCTTAAACAGGTGCCGAGAAGAGATCTAAGGAGACCCTATCATTTTTTGACAGCAAAACATATAAAATATAATGTTAGTTTTAGATGGTTGATGCCGGAGGGAATTATGGTCAACTGGCAGGAGAAAAGATACCGATTAGACACACTTGATAAAGCGGAAGAGTTTTACGTCCAACAATTTGTCAGTGAAGAAGAGGTGGCAGTGGAAGAAGTGGTGGAAGGAAAAGACTTGACAGAGGTAAGAGAAGCAGAAGCAATAAATATGGAAGAGAGTTCACTAGATAATAAGGAGAGAAGATATGGAAGATGAAAAGCAGAAGTATATGAAAGACAAGATACAGAACCTAGAGAAACTAGAGCAACAAGAAGCACTAGACAAAGAAACAGATATGAAAAGAGAGAGGTGTGAAGTAATATCGATGAATATCAATGGCATAAACTCTCCAATGAAAAGGAAAAAAATATTTCATAACTTACGAAAGCTGAATGTGGACATAATAGCCTTCCAGGAAGTACACATAAAAGAAAAACAAAAATATCTGCTAAATAACAAAAAAATAGGGAAAGTTTTGCGTCACTCGCCGAAAAAAAGAAAAGAGGGGTGGTGTTATATATAAAAGATTGGATTTTGGCTAAAGAAATTTTTAAAGATGATGGTAGGATACTGATGGCGGAGATAGAAGTAGAAAATAGAAAGATTCTTTTGGTAGAAATTTACGCTCCAAATGGCCCCGCAGGAGGGTTTTTTTAAAAAAAAAATTGTATAATAAAGTTAAGGATATACAATATGAAGAAATATGTATCTTAGGTGATTTTAACATCATCATAGATAAAACATTGGATTAGAAAGGTGAGAATAAGAGAATAAGAAAGAAAAAGGTACTACCAAAAATTTTTCATGATTTGACAAGGGAAGCTAAGATTTATGATGCATGGAGAGAACATCATCACCCAGATAAAAAACAATTTACTTTTTACTCTACTAGACACCAATCTTGGTCGAGATTAGATATGGCATGGATGCCTAAGAACCTTATTTCAGAAATAACCGAAATAGAAATTGAAACAAATCTGTGAGCAAATCATAGTTATATCAAGTTTAGCTGGAAAGGTCGACCCAAGCCCTCAAGATGGACTTTGCAAAGAGCAATTTTAAAGGAGGAGGAATTTAAAATTAAAATGGAAAAAGATATGAAGCTCTTCTTTAAAGAGAACAAAGAAGAGGACACATCCCTACAAAACACCTGGGACACGGTGAAAGCAATTATGAGAGGGGTGGCAATTAAGCTACATGGCGAATAAAAATAAGGAAAAGAAACAACAATGAAAAATATTAGAAATAGAATATAGAAATTTGGAAACAAAGCTACAAGAAGAACCAAACAAAAAACAAAAAAACAACAACAAATGGATTTAACAAAACATAAAATAAACTTGCTGGAGAAAGAAGAATTAGCCCCAAAACTGAAAAGGATAAAACAAAACACATTTGAGAATGCCAATAAACCAGGAAGATGGCTAGCCTGTAAATTACAAAAAAAAAAACAAGCAGAAAAGAGATGGATCACTAAGCTACAAGATGAACAGGGGGAGATATGCTATCAAGAAGAAGTGAAAAGAAACATAGCTCAGAAATTTTATGAGGGTCTATACAAAGAAGAAGAATACTTAATGGAAGAAAAAGGGATAAATTGCCTAAAGAAAGCAGAACTTCCGAGAATATCGGAAGAAAAACGTATGTTGAATGGAAAAATAAGCCTGGAAGAAGTGATTTGGGCATTAAACAAACAAAAAAATAATAAGGTGTCAGGACCAGATGGACTCCCCGCTGAATTATACAAGACTCAACAAGATCTACTAAGTAACAGGTTGCTTAAATTATTTAATGGGGTCTTGGACGAGGCAAAATTTCCACAATCTTGGAATGAAGCAACGATTACACTCATCCCAAAAGAAAAAAATGATCAAACAAATATAGGAAACTATATTTCAATATCTCTCTTAAATGTGGACTACAAAATTTTTGTAACTATAATAGCTGAAAGACTTGAAAAAATATTAAACAAATTTATTCATACAGATCAAAATGGCTTTCTCCCACATAGACGTCTCAAGAACAACATAAGGACAATTTTAGATATTATAGAGTATTATGAGGAGCATAGTGGCGACCAGGTAGCATGATTGTTTTTGGATGCTAAAAAGGCATTCGATAACGTAAAATAGAGTTTCATTTTGAAACAAATTAAGTATGTGGATTTGGGGCAAAAATTCTCAAATGTAATATCGGCAATATATAACAAACAGGAAGCCAGGATATTGATAAATGGTCATACAACAAATAAATTTGAAATACAAAAAGGAACGAGACATGGATGTCCATTATCGCCATTATTATTTATTCTGACACTAGAGGTATTAACGAGAACAATCAGGAAAGAAACGGAAATCAAGGGATTAAAAATAAAAAAGAAGAGTATAAATTACAAGCCTTCCTTAACAATTTGGTTTTTATTTTAGAAGATCCACAAAATTCGGGACCAAAACTTATAGAGCAATTAGAAGAATTTGGAGAAGTTGCAGGGCTAAAAATTAATAGGGAAAAAACTCAAATACTTACGAAGAATATGACAAATAAACAAAAAGAAATTTTAACTAGGATAATGGACATCCAGATAACAAACAAAGTTAAATACCTGGGGATTATGATTTCTGCAAAATGTGCAACACTTAAGGAGAATAATTATACTCCATTAATTAAACAAGTAACGGAAGATTTCAGAAAATGGGATAATTTAAGACTTTCTCTTATGGGGAGAATAGCATCCATAAAAATGAATACACTACCAAAATTATTGTTTCTTTTCCAAAATGCTCCTATAAAATTGGAAATACATTTTTTGTTCAATTGGACAAATTAGTATCGCAATTTATATGGCAGAAGAAAAAGCCCAGAATCAAACTAAAATTGTTGCAGGATGCTGCGGAAAGGGGAGGATTTGGCCTACCTGACTGGGAATTGTATTATAGAGCGGCTATTTTGACTTGGGTTAAAGACTGGATAAATGTTAAGAATAAAAGAATGTTAACACTAGAAGGATACAATCTACAGGCAGGGTGGCATGCTTTCCAAGCATGGATACTTCCAAAGGCATAAAATTAGGCAGGCTCTATTAAACATATGGAATAAAACCAAACAACAAATTTATGTTGAAATACCAATTTGGTTTTCCACATTAGAAGCATTAATGTACCTACATTTATTTTGACAGGGGGAGGTCAATACATATGAGGATATATCAGATGAGTAAGGAGAGTTAAAAACGAGGCAAGAGCTGAAGGATCTTGGATTGGAGATAGAATGGTGGGCTTACTTGCAATTACAATCGAGGTATGGTAAGGATATGAAAGAATGGGGAATTAGTAAGCGGAAAACAGAATTAGATAAAATACTATTGGGAACAAATGAGAAATTGATTTTAAAAATTCATAAAGTGTTATTGGAATGTCAACTGGAAGAAAAAAAAGTAAAAGAAACAATGTTGGCCTGGATGAAAGATTTTGGATATAGCATACATTTGGATAATTGGCAAACCTTATGGGATAGAAACAAAAAAATAACTTTGGCGGCACCGTATAAAGAAAATTTATATAAAATGTTTTAACCAATGGCACATCCCACCATCAAAATTGGCAAAAATGTATCCGAAACTATCCCCCAAATGTTGGAAGTGTAATAAAGAAATTGGAACATATTGTTAGGGATCACATTGTTTACCCTAACTGGTTTAGGTAAAATAATAAATATGTTATCATGGTTTATAAGTTAAAGTGTCTGCAACTTTAAATATAGGAATGTAATTAGGGGAGTGGTTGTGAAAGCACTTTAAAAGAAGCAAGACGACAGCTTGCTCTCTCTCTCTGGCTTTGATGATCCCTAATTACTGGATGAAGACTGCGTTTTTCCTTACTCGAATGGGAGAGAGAAAGGACTGATTTGTTAGTGAACTGACAAAGGATATACTACACGGACTTTGCCAACTGAATATCCTTGAATGGACTGACTAAATGATACATGACTAATGGACTGTTATTTTGACTATGTTATAAACTCTAAATGGAATAAACTATTTTTTGAAAGCACAAGTGTATCTGTTATTTTTACTGTATGTTAACAAACATACAAGCTTATCTCACTCATTTATCTGTGTGCCTATCTGACTAACGCTGCACATTCTGTTTAGCTTGTCTCCTTAACCCTGGTTGGGGAACACAGGCTTAACACTGGTTATGGGCCCAGAGGCTGCAAAGTCAGTTTAACTAGGATAAAACAGATTTATGTAAAAAGTGAGAGTTTGTGTTGTTACACGTTACAGTAAACAGACAGCTGTGTTTTATTAATTATAGTTTTATATCCATTTTAGAAAACATGGCACAAGTCAATCTACAAAGTTTGTCCCTTATATCCAAGCTGGATGGAACAAACTATGTATCATGGTCTATAAAATGTAGTCTACTTCTACGAAGAGAAGGTCTGTGGAACATAATTGAAAACCCACCAAACGTAGAGGAATGGGATCCAGAGATTGAGGAAGATAGACTAAAGATAGAAGAATTTAAGCAAAAGAATGAACAAGCTATTTGCATAATAGGATTAACACTAACTGACCAGCAACTTGTTCATATCCGTGGAGAGCAAACGGCTGTTGGGTGTTGGCAGAAGCTGAAGAGGACTTTTGTTCGAGATAACGTTGGTGCTCACATAAATCTAACACGGAAGCTTTTCAGGACACATCTCCAGACGAATGGTGATATGCTTAGTCATTTGAATTCTATAAAAAGCATTTTTCAAGAACTGCACAAGAAAGAGCTTATTTTCTCTGAACTACACCAAGTCTCCATAATTCTGTCTTCACAAGAAGTAAGTTATGATAACTACGTCACTTCCCTTGAAATTTTGCCAAAGGAAAGTCTAACTTTAACTGATATAACTGGCAGATTGATTGAAGAGGCAAGAAGAAGACTTGAAAGAGATGAATTAAGGAGGGAGCAACCTCAAAAAGAAGATAATGAATCTCCTACTGCATACGCAATTAAAAAGTGTTTTAATTGTGGAGGAAGAGGACATTTGGCAAGATTTTGTAAAAAAGCAAAGCGCCAGAATGCTGGCCAGGATACTAAAAGTAACCAAAAGAAAAATAAAAATTTAGAGTTAGCCATGTATATTAACGGAGCTGTAAAAAATAATTTATGGGTGGTTGACAGTGGAGCATCCCACTGTATAACAAATGAAAACAATAATTTTATTAAAATGTACCAGAGTACACAGCAGATATCGTTAGGCAATGGCTGGAAACTGAAAGCTAAAGGTCAAGGTATAGCACATTGTTCTTTTATAAAAGAGAATGTAAAAATTTTATATGTACCACAACTTAAGTTTAATTTAATTTCAGTTAGAATTTTGGTTAAACTAGGATATGTAGTTACCTTTAAAGGAGATAACTGCATAATTGAGAAAGAAGATAAGAAAATTACTGCATCTTTAAGAGGTGAATTATATGTGTTAAATGATAATGGTTTAGAGGTGGCTAACATGGTTTATGATAATAAGAAACCTCATGATGAATGTCTTCACTTGTTACACCAAAGGCTAGGGCATTTAAATTTTAAAATGCTTAAGAGAACTGTTCAACTATCTAAAGGAATAAGTTTGAAACCTTGTAATAAGTATTTGCAATGTTTTGCTTGTAATCAAAGCAAAAGCAGAGTCATACCGGCTAATAGAGTTGATGGATTTACTACCAAAGAGCCTTTAGAAGTAGTATTTGCTGATTTAATAGGTCCGAAAAAACCAAGTGTAGGAGGAGCTCGATACATACTAAGTATAATGGACCACAAATCTAGACATGGGTTTTTGCTATTTAATGAAGAGCAAAACTGAAACATATCTAAATCTCTTTAACTGGATAAAATTTGCAGAAAGAAAAATTAAAAAGAAATTAGTAATTCTTATAACAGATAATGGTGCAGAATTTACAAATAATAAATTCCAGAATAGACTAAGAATGTTAGGTATTCAACATAAAAAGTCTGCACCATATAGGCCACAACATAATGCCTTTACAAAGAGACGAGGCCAAACACTGCAATCAATGGCACATACTATGTTGTCTGATTCAGGATTACCTGACAATTTATGGGGAGAAGCAATAATGTGTGGTAATCATATATTAAATAATGTTGTTAATTCAACAACAGGTGAATTACCATTCACACTGTGGCATGGTACAAAACCTGATTTAAGTTACATGCACACATTTGGAGCACCAGCATGGGTGCATATCCCTTCACAACTTAGACACAAAGGACAGCATAGAGCTAAAAGATTATTTTTTGTAGGATATGAATCTAATCATAGATCTTATAGATTCTGGGAACCAGGTACATCTAGAGTTTACACCAGTGCTAGTGCAAAATTCCTAGAACATGTAGGATGGAATAGATTAGAGCAAGATTGAAATAATGATGTAATTATTGAATCCTACAAAAGGCAAAAAGATCAGACTAGTTATAAGGAGAGTCCAATTAAAGAAGAAGTCCACAAAGAACAAATAGGACCAGAACAAGAAGAAACTTGATCAGGAAGAGTTAGATAATCAAGAAGAATTAAGAAATGAAAGTCCACCTGTAAGTCCTGTAATACCTAGACGTACTACACGTATAACTAGACCACCTGATAGGTATCAAGCAAGTATAGTTTGCCAAGTAACTAAAGTTCCAACTAGTGTAGGTGAACTTAGGATGTATCCTGCTAAGGATCAGGAGAATTGGCAAAAGGCAATGGAAAAAGAACTAAATTCATTAAAGGTAATGAAAGTATATGAAGATGCTAAATTACCTCCAGGAGAAAAATCCATTGGGTGCAAATGGATATTTAAAGTAAAAACTGGAAATGATGGGACTGTTACCCATAAAGCTAGGTTAGTAGCTCAAGGATTTAATCAAACTGCATCTGATTACAATGAAATTTTTGCACCAAGCCTTAAAGCAACATCTTTGAGAGCAGCATTAGTGTGGGCAGCTAAGAAAAACTATGTCATAAACCATTTAGATGAAGAAACTGCTTATTTGCATGCACCATTGCAGCACACTATATATTTAAGAAAACCAGTAGGTATAAAAGACAATAAAGTAAATAGTAATGATTGCTGGAAACTCAAAAAGAGTCTTTATGGGTTGAAACAATCTGGCTTTGAGTGGAACCAATATATTGTGAAAGAATTAAACAATATAGGTTTTAAATCTGGTTTAGCAGATCCATGTGTGTTTAAAAGAGAAAATAATGGAACGGTGTCATTATTGTTATTATTTACAGATGATATTGCTTTGATAACTATGACTAATAATGAAGCTAATGAGATTATATCATTATTAGATAAAAAGATAAAATTAAAGCATTTAGGTGAGATTAAAAGGTATCTAGCATTGACAATTAACAAAACAAAAAATGGATTTAAGATATCTCAAGAAGATAAAATTTGCCAATTCATTAAAAATGGAACTTTGTAAACCGGCAAAGACTCCAATGAGTCAGGAAGTTTGCCAAACTGATGATCAAAGTCCCAAATTTGATAAGTCCATATATCAATCTTTGATTGGTAGCTTATCATATATCAGCAATTGGTCAAGGCCTGACATAGCTTATAGTGTTAATCAGCTGGCACGTTTTAATTCAGATCCACATCAATGTCATTGGCAATCATTAAAGAGAATTTTAAGATATCTTAAAGGAACAATGAACCATGCATTGTATATAGAACGAAAGGGTGATTTGAGTCTTAGTGCCTATGCAGATGCAAGTTTTGCAACTGATATAAACACTAGAAAATCAACATCTGGGATGGCTATATTATTTGGTAAGACACTAATAGGGTGGAGGTCAATCAGACAACAGCATATCAGCTTGTCCACGATGGAAGCGGAATTTTCATGTCATTACTATGCACTGACTTCATTTTGTACAAACAGTTATTATTAGACATGGGTATAACTGTTAAAGATTCCATTATTGTGTACGAGGACAACCAAGCAGCCATAAAGTCAGCTACTAGTATTGCTGTAAAAACTAGATCAAAGCATACTGATTTAAGATAGTTAAATGTTAGAGAATCTGTAAAGAATGGGCTAATTAAATTGGAACACTGCATGACACAAGAAAACATTGCAGACCAATTTACAAAAGCTCAAGGAGTAATTAAGTTTAAAGAGAGTTGTAACAAATATAATTTAAAGATGTAAATAGTTCTATTATTATATTTACCTAAAAGGGGAGAATGTTAGAGATAACATTGTTTACCCTAACTGGTTTAGGTAAAATAATAAATATATTATCATGGTTTATAAGTTAAAGTTTCTGCAACTTTAAATATAGGAATGTAATTAGGGGAGTGGTTGTGAAAGCACTTTAAAAGAAGCAAGACGACAGATTGCTCTCTCTCTGGCTTTGATGATCCCTAATTACTGGATGAAGACTGCGTTTTTCCTTACTCGAACGTGAGAGATAAACAAAGGACTGATTTGTAAGTGAACTGACATAGGATATTCTACACGGACTTTGCTAACTGAATATCCTTGAATGGACTGACTAAATGATACATGACTAATGGACTGTTATTTTGACTATGTTATAAACTCTAAATGGAATAAACTATATTTTGATAGTACAAGTGTATCTGTTATTTTTACTGTTTGTTAACAAACTTACAAGCTTATCTCACTCATTTATCTGTGTGCCTATCTGACTAACGCTGCACATTCTGTTAAGCTTGTCTCCTTAACCCTGGTTGGGGAACACAGGCTTAACACATATTATCACTTATGGTGGAATTGCAAAAGAGCCCAAATATATTGGTTGAAAATTAGGAATTGGGGAGAAGAGATGCGTAAAATTAAAATAGAATTTAGACCTGAAATCTTCTTACTGGGAATTAATGTGGGAAACTATAACAAAGATGTAATATACTTAATAGTCCATGTCACCACTGCTGCGAGGTTAGCTTTTGCCCAAAGATGGAAAGGTAATGAAATGCCAGATGAGATGGAAATAATCAGGAAAATTTGGACTTGCGCTGGAATGGATAAATTAACTCGAAGAATGAAAAAATAAGACTGAATCTGATTATTATAAAATTTGGGAGAGGTTTTACCACTGGTTGAAAAAAGGAAGGAATAAGTATATCAAAAATGACTAAAGTTTATGTATATATGTAAATCTGTATTCTTTATATTTGTCACTTGATGATGTAAGATAAGCAGGTGTGTCAGGATGTATGCACCACGTTCATTGTTTTAAAATGTTTTTCCTTTTTGTTTGATTAATAAAATTTATTTAATTTTTTTTTAAAGAATAGGATTTCCCCCACTTGGGCTTCAGTAGCCAACATTCTGGGTTTTTTACAAGAGGGTCTTGACAAAGGGCTCTTGGCAAACCCTCTACACAGACAGGTGGCTGCCCTTTCATCAGTATTGTACATACACAGGAAGGGGTCCTTGTCTCAGGATCAAACCATCCGGAGGTTTTTAAAAGGAGGCACCAACCTTAGACCTCCTGTGATTCACAGATTCCCCACTTGAGATCTTCCTAAGGTGTTAAGGGCCTTAATAGCTGAACCTTTTGAACCGCTCAGGTCCATTAGTTTACACTTCCTATCTGTCAAGGTAGCATTTCTAATAGCCATCACTTCAGCTAGAAGGATCTCAGAGATGGCGGCCCTTTCAGTTAGGGAAGATTTGTGTGTCTTCAATCCAGATAGAGTGGTTTTGCGGGTAGACCCTTCTTTTATCCCTAAGATTAATTCTAGGTTCCACAGGTCTCAAGAGCTTATTCTCCCAAATTTCTATCCCAATCCTACCCATAATTTGGAACAGGCATGGCACACCCTGGATGTCCATAGAGCCTTAAAGATATACATCCGGAGGACACGTTCTATCCGAAAGTCAGAGGCACTTTTTGTGTCCTCCCAGCTGGGCACAATGGGGTTGAAAGTTTCTCCATCAACAGTGGGCAGATGGATTAGGGCTTGCATTGCTAAGGCTTATCAGAGCAGGCCTCTCCCAGTGCCTCAAGGGGTTATGGCTCACTCTGCTAGAAGTGCGGCAACCACTGCAGCATGGGCTACTCAGGCACCCATTGAAGAGATTTGTAGAGTGGCTACATGGTCTTCACCATCACCCTTCATTCGGCATTACCGCTTGGATGCCTTTGCATCAGCCGATGCAGCTTTTGGCAGGAGGGTTCTACAGAGCGTGCTTGAACACCAATGTGAGTAGGACCAGACTCATGCCCTCCCAGCGACCGACCAGTTTTGGTATGTCGGACTCTCGGAGCCACAGATAGGAAAATGAACATTGGCTTACCTGAATGTTCGTTTTCTTCTGTGGCCTGGAGAGTCCAGCCCCACCCTGGTTTGTCTGGTCTGGGTGGGGGTTGGGAGGAGGAATAATGTACTTTTTTATCTTGCAACTCCAGAATCACGTCCAGTCTGCCAAGTGCTTTGTCGAAAGCTGGGGCGTGGCCCTGGCGCAGGGCGGAGCTTCAGTTTTAACACAGACTCAGTGCAACAGGGCAGGATCTGATTTAACCCTATCTATCTGGACTCTCTACGCCACAGAATGAAACGAACATTCAGGTAAGCCAATGTTCAGTCTAAGTCTCTCTGTGTGTGTCTCTCTCTCACATACACACACTTTGAAAAATCGCAGAGAAAAAAGTTGATGAAATAAACTATAGACTGACCAAAGCAAACAGAGCCAGAAAATACAGTAATAATGCTGGAAACAGAAAAAGCAGCCTACTGTTTAAGAATTCAAAATATAGAAAGGGGAAGAGCTACCAGACAATGAAAGAGATATTGGCAAAGGCGTTAGGGGTTGATAAGTAGGAGATGGAGGCAGAGATGGATGAATTTTTTAGAATACATATGAACTAAGTGACGAGAGACAAACTTCCAAGAGAAGTACACATGAGATTTGTGAAAAAATCAATAAGAGAGCAAATACTCAACAAGGCAAGAGATGAACCATTACAACATAAGGGAAAACAATTGGTGGTTTTGAAACAGATCCCTAGGATAGTAAGACTTACAGAAAAAATACCAATTTTGACTACAATGTTGATCAAATACAATATAAACTTCAGATGGCTGATACCTGAGGGAATATTAGTTACTTGGCATGAAAAAAGATACAGACTGGATTCATTGGACAAATCAATGGAATTTTATGATTGTCATTTTAATATGGAATAGGGACAGGAAACGAGGGAAGAAATAGAACATAAAGGTCAAGAAGTGTCAACTCCAGAAGGGAAATGTACACAACAAGATGAATGCGAAGCTGAGAAAAAAGGAGCAGAGTGAGAAGGAGCAAGAGCAAAGGAACAGAGAGAAATAAGAGCAACCAGGAGCATGTGACCTTTCTATAAGTGAAGCAATGCAAGAAATAAAGATGCTGTCAATTAATATAAATTGACTGAATTCCCCCATGAAAAGTGAAAAAAATATTCACAAAACTACAAAGACTAAATTAGATATAGTATCACTACAAGAAATACATATTAAAAAACACCATAATAAATTATTGCAGTATGCTAAATTAGGGAAATTATTCTCTTTGCTATCGCAACAAAAGAGAAGAGGGGTGGTGTTATATATTAAGGAATAAGTGCCAATCAAATTTTTAAAGATAAGGGATTATTTTGATAGTGGAAGTGACATTAAAACAAAAACATACTTTTAGTTGCTATCTATGCCCCAAATAATGGACAGGAAGAATTCTATTAAAAAGTCCACAAGAAGATACTTGAAAAAGAATATGAAAATATTTGTCTGTTAGGAGACTTTAATGCAATAGTTGATACAAAATTGGATTATAAAAGTAGCAAGATAAGAAAAAAAATAAGACTTTACCTAGAACTTTTTTTTTCAAAATGACAGAAGAACCTTGTATACAGGATATGTGGAGAGAAATAAACTGGGGAAAGCCAATACACATTCTACTCTTAACAGAGATCAATTGTGGTCAAGAATAGGTATGATTTGGATGTCAGTGGAATTAAGCACAAACGTGCAAGAGATAGAAATTAAACAAATTTATGGGCTGACCATAATCCAATAAAAATCAGTTGAAAGGGGTTTCCGGTTTTGAATTTCCCCGAAGACGGACTGCTGACCATGATTGTCCGCAGCTTTGGTCCATGCTTCGGAGTCAGAGAGACCCGATCGGTCAGGAAGAGACTCAGCCGGGTAGAGGGGAGTTGCAAATCCCCTCCCTGGCTTGGAAACTGCTCTCTCTGGAAGACGTCTGAAGCGGTGGTCTAAAATGGCCACCCTGAAGGGATAGATTAAGACAGAATAAGATTGTGCTGGAGAGAGAAAGAAGCAAACAGCAGGAGGAATGGGATGATATAGTTAAAAATGGAAAATACCTCCAGGATTAACTTTTTCAAGAATCTTTAAGAAAGGATTTAAACCAGCGAAGAGAAAGGAGGAAAAAAGAGGTGTGAATTGTTTTTGACAGTGGTGGAGCTTTGAACCAAGAAAGGTAGAAGCTGGAAAAAGAAATCATCTAACTAATTTGGATAAGTATATTTTGATTCTATATAGGCACTAGTAAAACTGAACTATAGATTGTTAAAGAGAAAATTTAATACTAATTGGATTTGATATTTATTGTTGGAAGACTGTAGTTTAAAAAGCTCTGAATAGCTGGAAAAAAGAGGGGGTGAAGATCTGTTATAACAAAGAGTGCCATCTAACTGGTTAAATTTAACTTGGGTTTTTTTCCTAAAAGACTTCCTTAAAAACTGTAAGGAAAATTGATACAATAAAACAAGAACTTTGAAAAACTGAAACATTGTAACAAAGAAAGAAACAAGATTCTGCCCTTGGATTAACTGTTGATTCTGGTATGGATTTACCATTGGATTAGCTGAGGACCAAAACTTGACAGGAATAAAATAAAAGCTGATTGTTGGAAATCAATTTCACAGACACTGTTTGGATTAAACTGTAAAATAGAAAAGGTTTAAAATGGCAATATCTCTTCTGGAATTAAAAATGGAACTTAGAAATATAAAAGAAACATTACAAGATTGTGGTGAATCATTGGGCTTTGCTTTAAAATTTATGGAAAATGCAATTGCAGAACATGAACAACTAAGACAAAAGATAGAAGAGGCCATTTTTAATTTTCATCAAGAACAAAGAATTCTGGAAAGAAAGAGGAAAGGAGTGGGAAATAAATATAGGAGATGTAAGAAATTAAATAAAGAGGGGAATATTCTGAAAATGAAAAAAGGTAAAAAGAATCGGCAGAAATTCAAAGGGTGGAAGGAAGCTACAAATAGAGAGGGGGACAAAAACTGGAGTGAAAGAATAAAGGGGAAGATAGAAGAGGAAAAAAGGGATAAGAAACAGGACTTGGAAACAAAATATGGAAGTTGTAAAAAAGTGGGGAAATTGCTTAACTAGACACAGATAATGGTTGATTAATATTCAGAAAGGGGATTCTGCAAGGTGTTGGGGGGTAACAAACAAATTTAAAGTTATGAAAAAAGGACATGTAGACTGGTAAGATGGAAAATAGAACTGTTACTTTTGGTAATGGAATTTAAGCTCTTTTATGTATGGAGATAACTGCAATAACTAATCGAATATATTTATTAAATATATTGAAATAATTGAAATGAAATATAAGAAGGGTTGTAATGGAGTAGATTTTTTAGGAGTGGATTGCAGGCTTTTTTGTTTAAATATATAAAAGATGAATGGAATAATTAATGGAATTTGTGTATTAAATATACCGAAATAAATGAAATGATATGGGAGGAGAGCTGAAATCGAATTAACACCAGGGTTCAGGATTAAATGAGTAGATTAATATGTCTTCTTTTTTGAAATTGTAAACAAATCTTATGAAATTAAAAAGGAGAAAAACCATGCAGAATCTGATTTATATATGTGTTGTGGCCCCAACTCCCGAGCCTATGCTGTCAGACAAAGAGGACATGGAAGATGAGGGGGAGGAACTGGCAATGCCTTCCTCCCCAGGACCTTGCGACCTGCCAATGCCTTCCTCCCTGGTAATGCCTCAGGTTCCATCAGACAACCGAGAGGAACAGCCTGAGATTGAATCAGGAGGAAGGCATGTCGGAGCAGCCCCTGGCAGGGAGTGAAGAGGAGGAGTCTTGGCTCGACCCCAAGCAGCGTCATAGGGAGAAATGTGAGCAGCAACGTAGGAAGCGTGGGAGGGTCAGAGAGTGAGCTGAGTCAATGAGCCACACCCCACTGGGGATAAAAGTGGGTGTGCTTTCTCCTTAAACTTTGTACGGGACAAAGTTTAACTTACTTTAGACTTTATTCGTGACTATGTTGGAAGAACGATTTTTTTGTGGATTGCCTTGTGCTTTGTGAAGTAAAAGACCCATTTCCCTCTGTGTGAGTAAGACTTTGATTTACAATTGCTGCCAGCTCGAACTTGGCAGGCAGGACGTAGTGGGATGCCAAGAATGTTATCAGTTACAGAGGATTTGCTCTGCAAAGTTCGAGCCAGCTTGCCTGTCGGTGTTTGTGTGTGTGTGTGTGTGTATAATCCCTTACCTTTTGGGGGAAAGGGAAGGGGAGACAGAACATATATGCAATGTAGTTTTAAAGGGATTATTAATTTCAATGTTTTAGGCAGTAAAATGTTAAATGTTTAATGGGATTTGAAAGACAGGGTTGGGATTCTACCGGTTCGGACCGGTTCAGTAGAACCGGATGTTATGATTATGCACAGTTTGGAGAACTGGCAAATTGTGCCACTGACTGGCCCCGTCCCTTCCCTCGCCCCTTCCACTCACTCCTTTTCATGCTGCCTGGTGAGCCTTTTCTCACTTGCCCAGCTGCCTCCCATGCGGCCTGAGAAGGTAAGGCCGATGGTAGTGGTGGGCCATTGCATTTGGCAAAGGGACTGCGGGGAGGACATACAGCAAGGCTTACCGCCACCACCGCATTGTCTCCTCCAATGGCCTACCGCTGCCACCGTATTGCATCCCGGAACAGCCTCGTGTTGCCTTCCCAAACGGCCTCGTATTGCTTCCTCAAATGGCCTTGTGTTGCCTCCCCATTGCATCATACTGCCTCCCAGAACGGCCTCATATTGCCACCCCCTTGCCTCGTATTTCCTCCCCAAATGGCCTCGTATTGCCTCCCTGAATGGCCTACCACTGCCACTCTTCTCACTTCTTCCTCCTCTTCCCCCTTCCCCAGGGAAGGGAGAAGGCAAAAGCGAAGGATTTTCAGCCTTGAAGCCGGTTAGTTGGCTAACGTTAACCCCCTTCTCTTGGCAAAACTGAAAAGGAATAGAGATGGGAGGGGGGAGCGGGCAGAGGCTTCATTAGTAAAGGGGTCATTCTCAATGAGCTGGAGCCACCTCTGGTTAAACATAACTCTCCAAGATTCAGTGGGTACCCCATGCACACACACCCCAATTCGGTCTGCTGGGGCAATGCAGCCATCGCCAAGGCAGTGCAGGGCTCAGAGCAAAGTTTGTCCTTAATAAGTTCTGGGGAGCCAAGCCCAAACCCACGCAAACCCACTGTCCCTTCCACAGTCCGTAAAACTCCCATTAAAATCAGTTCAGCCTCGCTCTCAGGAGGTGGGTGGGAGAAAAAGAGAATGAATGGGAGAAAAGAAAAACTTTGGGGACGAGGAAGGGAGATCGAGAGGAAATGGAGGGAGGGGGCATTAGGAATTGACAGTCACCTAACAGTTGGGTTGGAAATATATAAACTAGGATAGACATTTAATATTGTCTCTTTAAGGGAATGCTAAAATTGTAATTGGGTGTGGTTCCTCAAACGGCCTTAAGATGGAGCCAGAAACCTGGGTTGTTCTGTTCTGTTGTTGTTAGTTCTGTTGCTAGATGTTCTGGTGGTCGATGTTTTTGGTTCCTGCATTTTTCCCTATTGACTATGTTATCTGATTCAGGTTTTCCTGAAACACTGTGGGGTGAGGCCATAATGTGTAGCAACCATCTGTTGAACAATGTCATGAACACAACTGGTGAATTGCCATTCACTTGGTGGCATGGCAGAAAACCAAATTTAAGTTACCTACACACATTTGGAGCTCCAGCATGGGTGCATATTCCCTCACAAGTAAGATTGAAAGGGCAACATAGAGCTAAGAAGTTATTTTTTCTGGGTTACGAGGCCAACCATAGATCATTTAGATTTTGGGATCCAGGCACAGCTCATGTTTGTTGTAGCACTAGTGCTAAATTTCTTGAGCACGTTGGGTGGAATAAACCAGAACAGGAATCCAGCAATGATGTTGTAATTGACACCCAAGTAGTCCCTAAAGATGAAATAATTAAACCATCAATAGCCATTAAAGAGGAAGAACAGGCACAGGAGAAGGTAGGAGAACAGGCACAGGAGGAAGTAGAAGAACAGGAGCAGGTAGAACAGAAGAGACCACCAGTAAGCCCTGTATTACCTAGACGTTCAACTCGAGTAACACTACCACCTGATAGATATCAGGCAAGTATAGCATGCCAAGTGAATACAGTTCCTGGTAATTATAATGAACTGAAACTGTATCCTGCTAAGGATCAGGCTGCTTGGCAGGAAGCTATGAATAAGGAACTGAAATCCTTTCAAAGGTTGGAGGTATATGAAAATGTCAGGTTACCACCAGATAAACATGCCATAGGGTGTAAATGGATTTATAAACTGAAGACAGGTGTGGATGGGACTGTTACCCATAAAGCCAGGTTAGTAGCACAAGGGTTCAATCAGACAGCAAACAACTATGATGAGGTGTTTGTGCCTAGTCTGAAGGCTACAAAATTACAAGCTGCATTGGTATGGGCAGCTAAGGAGAAATACATTATAAATCATTTAGATGTAGAGACGGCATATCTGCATGCACCGTTGCAACACACTATTTATTTAAAGAAACCTTTAGGTCTTAAAAATGATAATACAACTGATTGCTGGAGATTGAAAATGTCTTTATGGTTTGAAGCAATCAGGATATGAGTGGAACCAGTGTGTAGTGAAGGAATTAACTAAGATAGGTTTTGTAGCTGGCATGGCTAATCCATGTTTATTTAAAAAGAAAAGTGATGGTGTAGTTTCATAGTTGCTATTGTTCACTGATGACATAGCATTAATCACCAAAACTGAGCAAGAAGCTACTAAGATTATTTCACTGTTAGAGAAGAAATTCAAAATAAAACAATTTGGAGAAATCAAACAGTATCTTGGTTTAAAGAGATAGAACTAGGGGAGGATACAAAATCTCACAGGCAGATAAAATTAACCAATTACTGAAGAATTTTAAAATGGAACTTTGTAAACCAGCTAAAACACCAATGAGCCAGGAGTTTCGTCACAGTGATGTACAAAGTCTTGTTTTTGATAAAGATATTTATCGGTCCTTGATTGGTAGCTTATCTTATCTCAGTAATTGGTCAAGGCCAGATATAGCATACAGTGTTAACCAATTAGTGAGATTTATCACCGAGCCAACTGAAAGGCACTAGCAAGCTGCTAAACGTGTGTTAAGATATCTGAAACAAACAATGTATTATGCATTATATTTGGAGCCTAAAGGTGAACTAAGTTTAACTGCATATGCCGATGCAAGTTTCGCTACAGACATAAATACACGTAAATCTACGTCAGGTACTGTAGTGTTATTAGGAAAGGTGTTGATTGGATGGAGGTCTATTTGATAGAAACATCTAAGTTTGTCAACAATGGAGGCTGAATTCTCATGTTATGTACAGATTTAGTTTGTTATAAGCAACTATTAATTGATATGGGAATTGATGTAACAGATTCTATTGTTGTTTTTGAAGTCAACCAATCAGTAATACAGATGGCTTCCAATCTTGCTATAAAGACAAGATCAAAACACACAGATTTAAGATATTTAAATGTGAGACAATGTGTGCAAAGTAAAATGAGGACTGCATGTCAGATAATAACATTGCAGATCATTTTACAAAAGCCCAAGGCTCTGTAAAGCATAAGGCTGGCTGTGAAGAATATGGACTTAAACTGTAAGGTGTTATATATTCTCCTACCCAAAGGGGAGAATGTTAGGAATTGATAGTCACCTAAAAGTTGGGTTGGAAATATATAAACCAGAGTAGACATTTAATACTGTCTCTTTAAGGGAATGCTAAACTTGTAATTGGGTGTGGTTCCTCAAACAGCCATAAGATGGAGCCAGAAACCTGGGTTGTTAGTTCGGTTCTGTTGTTGTTAGTTCTGTTGCTAGATGTTCTGATGGTCGATGTTCTTGGTTCCTGCATTTTTCCCTATTGACTGTTGCTGATTGTCGTTCTTCTTGGATTGCTATGAGTCTGTTACTGAACTGTTTATGATACTGGACTTTGTTATTTGGATTGTCCCTGGACTGAAAACTGACTGCTTTAACTGTGTATGACTTGGATTGTTTGTTGGACTTTGCTTAACCGTTTACTGGAAGTAAAACCTACATTTTATTGTTCAGTGTATCTGTGTGCTGGTCGTGTGTTATTCAACATCACTCTCACTACGTCTCCCTGTGTGCACTCATTCTCCTAACAGGGAATTACCTCAACAGGGGGTCTCTATACCCTCCTCCCAGGCTGACCACAAATGTTTCTTTCTTTCTCTCTCCTCCCGTTCATCTTTTTCTTTTCTTTCCAACTGCGGAAGCCTCCCAGGCAGGCAGAAGGGGCATGAAACAAAAGAGAAACCCAAGAAATGGGGAAGCAGGAGGAGAAGTAAGGAGCAAACCTGCCCCAAATGCTATGTCCGAACAACTTGCCCAGGGGTGCTGGGTGAGGACCCAGGTGTCTTGCTCTCAGACAATTGGGCGAGTGAGCAGCGAGCTCTGCATCTTGGATGCACCAGCTGCGGCCGCAAGGAAGGACCCTCATAATCCTCTGCTGCAGGGAACTCCAACACATGGCAGTGTAAACAAGCCACCCGCCACTCGCCCCTTCTAACTCCCCACAAGTCCACCTCCTCCCCATAGCTGCTCTGGAGAGAGATGCTTGCTTGTGTGGAAGAGGCACTGATCCAAGCGCCCCACCAGCAAAGTGCATGTGCCCCAGTCAGTCAATCACTGGGGTTTCCTGGGAGGCTAGCGATGCTGCTGGGCACTTGGAAAGTACTTTGGTGACTGGCCCACTGCTAAAAACAAACGAGGCAAGGCGAGGTGTGAAAACTGGTTGGAAGTGTGCATTTGTGTGTGTGTGTGTTTAAAGTGGGTCTCCTAGTTTTAGGAGAGAGGGAAGGAGGGAGGGAAAGGATAGAAAGAGAAAGAAAGAGGGAGAGAGAAAGAGAGGGAGAGATAAAGGGAGGGAGAGAGAAAGAGGGAAAGAGAAAGGGAAATAAAGAGAGAGAAAAGAAAAGAAAGAAAAAGAGAAAAGGGAAAGAAAGAAAGAAAGGGAAATAGAAAGGAAGAAAAGGGATAGACAAAGAAAGAGGGAGGGATGGAAGGAAGGGATAGAAAGAAAGAAAAAGGGAGGGAGGAGAAAATGAATGAGATATATGAATGGGTGGATAGATACATGGAGGGAGGGAGGAAGGGAGAGAGAGAAAAAAAAAGAGGAAGGAAGGACACAAATCCTGGTTTCAGAAGACTCTTTGAAACAGCACATCAGTTTAGGGCTAAAAGGGATCTCAGAGGTCATCTTCTTGTCCAACCCCCCTGCTCCAGCATGAGATCCTTACAAAATAATAGAATAGCAAGGTTAGAAGGGACAGAGTGTGTGCATGTGCATGGCTGTCAAAAGTTCAAAAACAGGTCAAGTAGCTTTGGGGAGGTCAGTCATAAATTAGAACACTTCCTAAGCAACTGGCCATTAAGTGAAGACCACTTATATTTGGTTTGCCAGTCACATGGCCACCTACCCACACCCACCCCAGTCACATGACCACCTAGCCACACCCAGCCAGTCACATGACCAAGCCACGCCCACAGAACCGGTTAAAAAATTTGAATCCCACCCCTGTTAAAAGGGGAGATCATTAATGAATATGTAGTACTTAGAGATGGTGCCCTTAAATTGATATTTTAAGGGGGAAACTATTTCTTAGAAGTAGTGTTTTTAATTAGAATTTAAGTGACAGTTAAAAGTATCAAAGTATAATAATTATGAAGCAAACATAGGTGAACTAAATAAGAGGTAAGCATTTGGAATAATATAATAAAATAGAAAATGTATAAAAACATTGTTAAGATAAGAAATTGAATACAAAAATTATATGTAACCATCGTCATATTTGCATGTATATGTGAAACCTGTAATCATGCTGTTCACTAAAAAGAGGTGTTAAAATGGGGAAAACTGAATAAAACTTGTTTAAAAAAAATCAGTTGGAAGGTACAAAAGAGAAGAGCAAGATGGACTCTGAATCAATTTATATTAAAAGACAATTTATACAGATGATGGGAAAGGAAATGGGATTTTTCTTTAAAGAGAACAGGAATGGGGAGACCTCACTACAAAACATTTGGGACACAGCAAAAGCATATATTAGGGGATTAGCTACAACATACATAGCGAGGAAAAACAAGAGAAAGAAACAATATCGAAAGACCTTAGGAAGAACATAAAAGACTGGAAGTAGTTTTACAAAAAGAACCACAAAAGGTACATCTAAAAAATTAAATGAAAATAATTAAACATTAGTTAAATGTAATGGAAAAAGAAGAATTGGCACAACAAATTAAAAGTGCAAAACATTTAAAAAAATGCTAACAAACCTGGAAGATGGCTAGCCTATAAATTGAAGAAGGAGAAAGAGAAAAAATGGATAAGTAAGCTGCAGGGTGAGGAAGGTACATTACACTACCAAAATGGAAAATAAATAAAAGATAATTCAGGAGTTCTATGAGAAGTTATACGATTGTGAAAAAATTCCAGAGGAAAAAATAATACACTACTTGGAAAAAGCCAACGTACCAAAAATGTCTGAAATAGTGAAGAATGTATTGAATGAAAGAATAACAATGGTAGAATTAGTAGAGGCGATCAAAAGACAAAAGAACAATAAAACACCAGGTCCAGATGGTTTACCAGCAGAAACAAAGACCTAACAAGTACACTGAGCTTGTCAATGCTAGAGGCATATAATGAAGTTCTATTAGAAGCCAAGATACTATGCGCATAGATGGAAGCTACCGTGTTTCCCCGAAAATACAACCTACCCCAAAAGTAAGGCCTAGCCTGATTTTGGGGGGTGGGGGGGTGGGCCTAATATAAGGCCTACTCCAAAAATAAGCTCTAGTGAAGGGTTGGGCATGGCCAGCATAGGAGGCAGCCCTTCTTTTCCCTGGTTACCTCATGGAGGCTTGGTCCCTTAATTGCACCCTGCTGATCAGCTGAGCCAGTGAGGGCCAGGCAACTCGGCCCAGATCTCCAGAGTACCTCCCCAGCTGCCAGCCTAACAGGGCCCCCTTCTCCAGTGGTCACGCTGCCCTGCACGAGCAGCAGGACGGAGGAGGTGGGGGAGATCACCCCTTTGCACCCCAAAACCCCATCTTCCCTGACTACTGAGCCCCCTGCTTGCACCCTTCTCAGTGGAGCAAGACGCGCAATTCAATAGTATTAATCATGGAGGCCTCCCAGTACAGCGCTCTGCCAAAGCTTTGGAGCAATCCACCTCCACTGCACAGGAAAATCCCCCCCCCCCTTTTTCTGCCGATTGTTCTTTACTTGGGATTGCAGCACAGACACACATCCCCAAAATGCTGTGTCTGTGCTGTGATCCCAAAGAAAGGACAGTGTGTGTGTGTGAGAGAGAAAGAGTGATCCGATCCAACCTCAGAGAGTTATCCAGGGCTGGTGGCAATGTTCTCTCTCTCTGTCTGTCTGTCTGTCTCTCTCTCTCTCTCTCTCTCTCTCATACACACACACACACACACACACACACACACTCAGTCACACACACAAACAGAGGTCCCTCACCACCACCCCCGGCAGCCACATGCCTTTACTAACCTGCTTTCAAGCTCCATTCTCTGCCATCACGTGCAGGGCAAGAAAAGTAGTCTGTGGGACTTCGGAAAAAAAAAAACCTTCCAACTTTGCGAGATCTTTTTTTGGTGAGAAGTTGGAAGGTCTGAACTACTGATATTTTTTTTTACCATAGTACCACAGACTGCTTTTCTTGTCCTGCATGCGCAGCAGAGAATGGACCTGGAAAGCAGGTTAGTGAAGGGATGTGGCTGCTCTGGGGAGTGGGGGGGTGAGGGTTTGGCGTGGGTGGCCTGGCTGAAGGGCCTTCAGGTAAGCCAGTGCGGGGCACTTGGGGCAGCTCCACACTCCCTGTCTTGCTTCGTCCTCCACCCCCCACAGCCTTGCTTAATTCTTCTTCACAATGTTCAGCCTCTCACAGCAACAAGAATTGCAGGCACTCCTTGTTACTCCTTACTGTGAGAGGCTGCATGTTGCTCCTGAGCAGGGAAGGCTCGGTTCCCTTCCGCCATTTCTCTTTCTCTGTCACACACACAGAGAGAGACATTTGATTGCTTGAACTGCCATACGCTTTTCGCCCAGAGGAAGATGAAGCAGGTGAAAAGTGGGCACACAATAGGTGCTGGCCTGCATTGTCAAGTGTTTGGGCTGCTAAGCACCAGCCTGCATGCCTATTCAGTGCTGCAGGAGCTGGGCTACAGCTACATTGAGCCAGGAGCTTTTCAGGCCCTGGCCCTGGTGGCTGCTGCAGCTCTCATGCCAGCTCTGTGAGGCAAGTGTAGGGCTGCCCCTGGTCACCTGCGGCGGCTCTGCAGCAACCTCACCTCACCTTCCACCCAGCCCAGCCCACCACCAAGCCCCAGTTTCTACTCAGCAACCTCCACTACCTCCTGCTGTAGGTACCCCCACACACGGCATGAGACCTGCAGCACCCACCAGAGCCAGGGCTGTAGCCTGGCACCTGCAGCACTGAGTAGGCATGCAGGCTGGTGCTCAGTAGCCCAAAGGAGACCCCTTCCAGCCGGAGTTCTGTGTCCATCCAGGGAGCGGTTCCCAGGATTGCCTGATTCTCAAGCAGCCGGCTGCATGATGGGAGGGGGCTTCCTGCACATCTAAAAGAGAGGCTGGATTGCGTAAAGGGGCTTTCCCTCAAGACCCTCTCAAGTGCCAGGCTGTGGGCTTCACCCCAGGGAGCCTCAATAGGGGCCAAGCTCTTGGCACACCCCGGCTTCCACCCGTCAGGAAGGCAAAGAGCCTCCGCTAGGCTAGCAGCAGCATGGGCAGCTGCTTAGCGGCCAGCAGCCCCCAGCCAAGTAGTGTCCCACCAGGCAGGGGAGGTGGAGGCCGAAGCGTGCCGTGAATTTGGCCCATTGAAGCTGTGGGTGAGCAGACAGTGGGACGAAGAGTGCAGGGCCAGCGGTAGCTGCACTCCCACTCCCGTCGGCCCCTACACTCTCTGCCTCCTGCACCTCAAAAAAATAAAGACCTCCCTGAAAATAAGCGTAATTGCTTATTTGGGGACTCAAAAGAAAAAAGACCCGGTCTTATTTTCAGGAAAACACCCTAATACCAAAAGAAGATTCAGACGTAACACAAATAAAGAACTAGAGGCCTATATACTTAGTAAATGCAGACTATAAAATATTTGCTTCAATAATAGCTGAAAGGCTCAAGAGATTTCTGAATGAGTTTAAACACTCTGACCAAAATGGGTTTCTACCTAAAAGGCAAATTAGAAGCAATTTGAGAATATTATGAAGTACATTGCAAAAAACAATTGGCGTTGATATTTTTAGATGCTCAGAAAGCTTTTGACAATGTGAACTGGCAATTGATGATGCAACAATTAAAATGTATGCACTTTGGTGAAAAAATTATCAATATGATTAAGGCAATTTATACAATTCAGAGAGCAAAAGTGATTGTGAATGGAGTTGTGACAGAAAAGGTTTATGTAAAAAAAGGCACAAGACAAAGAATCCCATTATCTCCACTGTTATTCATATTAACACTGGAGGTGTTAACTAGAAATATCGGACAGGATTCAAAAATAAAAGGAATGGAAATAAAAAAAGAGTATAAATTACAAGCATTTGCAGACGACCTAGTTTTTATACTAGAAGAACCATTGGAAACTGGCCCCAGACTGATCGGGAAAATTGAGGAGTATGGAGAAGTGACAGGACTGTAAATTAAGAAAAAACTAAAATAATAGTTAAAAATCTTACAGAGAAACAGAGAAATGAATTGACAAAGAAGATAGACCTTCAGATAGTAAAGAAAGTGAAATATTTAGGAATCTACTTAACAGCAAGATGTGCCACAATTAAAGATAACTATACAAAGTTAACACAACAAATTAAGTTGGACTTGGAGAAATGGAAGAACCTACAAGTCTCAATGATAGGGAGAATAGCTACTATAAAAGTGAATATGTTACCGAAGTTACTTTTTTTATTCCAAGAAATACTGATAAAATTAGAGAAAAAATACTTTGAGGAATTGATTAAAATAATTTTGAAATGTATCTGGCAAGGGAAAAATAGGTAATGGGGGTTTGGGTTTACCGGATTGGGAGTTGTACTATCAGACATCTGCATTTACATGGGTGAAAGAATGGATAAACTTGAGGGATAGTAGATTATTATTACTGGAGGGTCATGATCTCTAGGCTGGCATGCCTTTCTGTGGGATGGAAGAAGTACAGTACATAGATGTTTTCAAAGACACTGTGCAGAATGCTTTACTTTAATATGGGAAAAAGTCAAATCACAAAACTATAGGAAAATAC
This sequence comes from Hydrophis major, assembly GCA_033807585.1. Classification (NCBI taxonomy): domain Eukaryota; kingdom Metazoa; phylum Chordata; class Lepidosauria; order Squamata; family Elapidae; genus Hydrophis; species Hydrophis major. Next base: position 975,222 of record JAUCBL010000050.1, read on the forward strand.
CAGTCCGGCTTTCAACAATGGAAGCATTGATACATCCAAATGTTTTTAACTTGGAAAAAAAATGTATCCTACAAAGACATCTTAAACAAGAAAGGGGAACTTAAAACCAGACAGGAATTACAAAACCAAGGGGTAGATTTATCATGGTGGCCACGCTAGGAAATACAGTTGAGGTATGAGAAAGATGCGAAAACTTGGGGTTTCTACAAAGAACTAACAACACTTGATAATATTTTATTAGGGACAGATGAAAAATCGATAAGAAAACTATGTACCATATTTTTTGGACTATAAGACGCTCCAAACTATAAGATGCACCTAGCTTTTGGGGAGGAAAACAAGGTGGCGGGGATCGGAATGGGCTGAAAATGGGGTGCGTGGAGGCCTAAAATGGGCACGAAGGCTGAAAACGGGATGCACACTGAGGCGACGATAGGCCATGGCAATCCCTGCAGCCTGAAACAGCTGATCATCAGTATTCCGGGAGGCAGATTCAACTCACAATCAGCTGCTCGTGCTAAATCAAGTTGTGCTGAAGCTGACCAGGCTATTTGCTGATTGCTGCAAATAAGGAGACAAATTGCTGAGAGGCAGAGGCCAAAGGGTGGAGGCTGGTGGGTGGACGGGGCTTCGGCAACATTTGCTGTGTAAGAAGCACAGACATTTCCACCCACTTGTGAGGGGAGTGCGTCTTATACACTGAAAAATACGGTAATTACCTATTAAGCTTTAAAATGGAAGGTGAACAAGTAAAAGAAATGATAGTATGGACAAAAAACTGACTATATGATAGAACTAGATAAATGGCAAAAACTTTGGGATAGAAATTACAAACTGATAATGGCTACTGCATATAAGGAAAACCTTTATAAAATGTTTTACAGGTAGCATTTGCCACTGGCAAGATTAGCAAAAATGTTTAAGAACATGTTCGCCAAATGTTGGAAATGTAATAAGGCGCCGGGTACCTACTATCATATGTGGTGGACATGTATATTAGATGAAAATACACACATGGCTATAAAAGATGATAAGGCAGCATATAGATTTAAAGCCAGAAATATTTTTGTTAGGTATAATACCAGAAAGCTATGACAAAGGGCCTATATACTTAATGCTACATGTATTGAAAGCAGCGAGAATTGTATTTGCACAATATTGGAAAAATGAGAACACCCCACCAGATGAAAATATAATTTGGAAAATATTGGATTGTGCAGAGATGAATAGATTAACGTTGAAAATAAAAGATAAAGGAGATACAGAGTATTATTGAACGTGGAATAGGTAATGGTTAGAGAAGAGGTACAAATTAGATGAAGAAAGATTATTGTTATATATACGTAAAATATGAACATTTATACTTATAAGTATGCTAGTATAATTAAGACCATAAATAAGCTAACATAATTATAAATAAGACTAATTACTATGTGCATTATCATTTACTATCAGTATATCTGTTTTTTTTTTTTCCTTTGTAAAATGAAATGCCAGGACATTACACTGTATTCAAAATACTTATATAAAAAACTTGACTTAAAAAATTTAAGAAAAGAAAAGAAAGAAAAATCACAGTCCTGCCTATATGTAGGATGAAGCCCCATTGGATTGATGGATGAATGGATGTAATTGAAATGTTAAAATTAATAAGAATTACGTACAAAACTAGAAAACCTAAAGCAAGAACAGCAGAATAGTGGCATCTTCCCAATTACTCCACCAGCCCTCTCAAGCATAGACCACCCCATCAAGACCCCAAGCTACCGAGCAGGACCATGTTTTAATGGTCTGGAAGGCAGTAGGATGGGTACCTCCATATTCAAGAGGCTCCAAAGAACAGGGGCCATGGTAGAAAGGGCTCTTCTCCTAGACCCCTCTAGCCAAAACTTCTTGACTTATGTCCACAGTGTGTCCCTTCTGCCAAAATAAGTGGGCAGGCCTATCTCAGGCTGAGACGGTTCCTCAGATAACCTGATCCCATTCATTGCAGTTGGATCCTTCTATCTCCAGCAAAGTTAAATATAACCCTGACTACCAAAATGTAACCCCTGTGCATATGCCCCCACACACACACACCTGTCCCAATAAAGCATCAGACCCAAGTTCTTTTCATCTTCCCTGTTCCTGAAAACCCAAATGTTTCTTCTTGCTCCAGCCATCCATTATATTGGCAGTTCTGGAATCAATAGCCTTCTGCTTTGGAAGGAAAACAGGATATCAATCAAAATAAAACTCTTCGGGAGTTGGCCTGTGACTTGCCGACTGCTGCTTTGTTTTTTATCCATTGGATTGTAAGAAACAAAATATTTGACATTTGGTGCACAGTAAAATAGAGTCTTGGCAAAACTGTGGATCAGGGAAATTGCAGAGAAAGGGATCTGGAAGGAAAAAATGGAAGTCTTCAGAGAAAGGGGAAGTTCCCTCCACATCAGCCTTCTCCATCTTGGTGTGCTCCACAAGAGTTGGCTTGCAATTTTCTGAAATTATTCTCAGGTTAGACACCGAGAATCAGGATAGACACTGAAGTCTGGTTTATGTTTTCACCTATTTTTGCTCTTAAGTGTTTTTTTTGCCTGGCAAATCTTTCTAGTTGCATCCAGGACAGCATTTTTCAAACTTGGCAACTTTTAAGAGGTGTGGACTTCAACTCCTGGAATTTCCCAGCCAGCCAGAATTCTGGGAGTTTGAAGTCCATGAATCTTCAGATTTCCAGGTTTGAAAAAGAAGAAATTAGGATCTTGGAGAGGAGTAGGAATTGTCAAAATAACTACAACCCTAAGTGTACAATTTCTGAGTGGTTCTTCCTTTTTTGTTTGCTCCAGCTGACATCTTAATTACTAGCACAGCATCTCAGACAGCCTCCAACCAGCCTCCCATCCAGCTATCGGAGGTGAACATCCCCCTTTCCCTTGGGGTGTGCCCTCTGGGGCCCGTGCCTCTCATTAAGGAGCAGCTGTACCAACAGGCCATGGAAGAGGCCACCTGGCACCACATGCCTCACCCTTCTGATTCGGAAAGAATCCGGTAAGGGGGAATCATGGGAAAAAGCCTGGGGACATGAGTGCATTGGAGTAACAATAGATCATATTCTCTGAGAAAAGAGGGAAGGTGGTAGGACTAGACTTTGGAATTCTCTGAAATTTATATTGTTGATGTAGTTTTCAAATTAGTTCAGCAGCATCTCTTAATGGTTTCTGAGCATACAGGTAGTCCTTGACTTTCAACCACAACCAAGATCAGAATATCTTTTGCTAAACAAAGCAATTCTTAAGTGAGTTGCACGGCTGATTTTATGACGTTTTTTGCCATGGTTAAACAAAATGCTTTAGTTCTTAAGTGAAATGTGGTTGTTAAGCAAATCTGGCTTGCCCCATTGACCTCACTCATTGGAGCCAGTTAGAAGGGTCACAAATGGCGATCATGTGACCCCAGGACACTGCGACGGTTGTAAACACAGGTGGGTTGCCAAGTGTCCAAGTTTTGATCACATGACCTTGGGGGATGCTGGGATGGTTGTAAATGCAAGAACTGGTGGTAAATCACTTTTCCAGTGTTGTCATAACTTTGAACTATCACTAAATGAATGGTTGTAAGTCAAGGACTGCCTATAGAGCTAAGTCTCCCTTATCAAATGTAATAAGTAGGTTAAAGGCTATTGAGCCAAGAGTGCAGAACCACTGACCCCAATAGAAACCTTGGGAATGGCTACCATAGCCCTTCTTTAAAAATGGCTGTTTTGATGGACAAAAGGAAGTCCTTAAATACATTGGGGGTGATCACATGAAGAGTAGTACTGATAGAAGAGAATATTTGTACCTCGAGGTAAAACCGGGAGGTCTCTGGTGCTCCCTGAGCTTGTTTGTTTTTTTGCAGACATTTTATTACCAAACTAGGTAACACCAGTACTAAAGAAGTAGGGTTTGCTCTCATTTTATATTCTAGTGACTTGCCCTGTCAGTGTTGGTGAGAGTGGTCTTGGTTGTTCCTTGATTGGGCTGTTGTTTATTGTTAGCTTGTTTGGCAATTCCTTGATTGGGGTCTTGGGGTAACACTCAAATTTTAAGCATTTTGATCTACTGATTTGTTGGAACCTGGCTCCAGCACGGCTTAAAAGTAGAATATGGCTGCTAGACAAAGAACTATTGCATGTCTCTGCTGTATTGTGTCTGTTGTCTTGATCATATGTGGTCAGAAGAGCCCAGAAGATGATGGGAAACCCAGTGTCGGCACTTTCATGACAAGGGAGGATTCAGCAACAAGTCAAAGCAATAGCAAGCACGCACCCAAGACAATGGTTCTTTCTACTGTGTTTCTCAGAAAATAAGGCTGGGCCTTATTTTCTTTTGACCCCCAAAAAACGGCTAGGCCATCTTATTGGGGGTGACTTAATTTCTCCCCCCCCCCCGCACACACTCTCACCTAGAATGCCCCACGGGCAGCCACACCTTGCCACCAGCCGCTCCTAACGGATGATCTTGGCAGAGCGTGAAGGGCTCCCTACCCCTGCAAAGCACCTTTGCTGCAGACCCGGGTATGGTGCTGGCTGCAGGCTGGGTCAGTGGGCGAACGGCGGCGACGTGGACGTTGGCCTCGGTGGCACTGGGGCATTTTGCACCACTGCCACTTCCTCTGCCACTGTCGCTTTACCTTCTGCCCTCGCTGTGGCTTATGCCGTGTTTGGACTGCTGCCATTGGGCAAGACGCAGAGGCCGGAGTCTGTGCTGGACATTGCGGCGTGGCGGTAGCAGAGAAGTGGCCCTTCCAGCGGGTGGAGGAATGGTTCGAGTACATTCCTCTGCCGGCAGCATTTCAGCTGCTTCTCGGGCAGGGGAGCCACCTCCGTAGCTTCCACGGTTCCCACTGGCGGTGGCACCTCTCACCAGCACCATCTCCAACAACAGCAGCAGCAGCAGGACAGACCCCGCTGCCGACGAGAACTGCCTGCCCTCCTGCAGGGGCATCGCTTTGCTTGATGGTGGCTGCATCAACAATGTCCTGCAAGTTGGTGAGTTATTCAGGCTTCGGTGGGTGGAAGCAGCGGCGGGAGGGTGATCCCATCATTTCTCTCCCCCCCCCAACGCCTTGCTTTCCTTCTCACCCCAGAGCTTTGGGTCACGGTCTTGTCCCCTGTACGGTCGGGTGCTCTCCTCTTGCTCCAGCCTCCCGAAACCCCCCCGTGGACCTTTTCCCCCTCTTTAAGTTTTTTTTATTCTCATTCCCTCCATCAGTTCCCTAAGAATACAGACTGGATGGGCAGCTTCCTCCCCACCCCTCCCGGTAGTTTTAAAAAGGGAACCATCTATCCATTTTGCCCTTCGAGCAGAGGCAAACCTTCCAATCCAAACATAAGAGAAAGGGAATCCTACAGACACTTCTAACCCCCCACCCCCCATTAGAAGTATGAATGAATCAGCAGGAGAATCCTCTGGAAAGTTTGGCGGGGAAAGAAGGAGGGAGAGAGGAAAGAGTGTCTTTGGGATTTGCCAGGAGAAATCCAGGAGGTGGATTTCCATCCTATTTCTGTCCTTCAGGGAGATGAAGGTGGGGAGTGCATTTAAGGAGATGGAGGAAGCGGCAGCAGCGCAAAGTGCCCTGCTGCAGCCCACATCTACCCTGCCACCCACCCGCTGATCCGGCCTGCAGCCAGCACCATACCTGGGTCTGCAGCAAAGGCGCTTGGTAGGGAGCCCTCTTCACTCTGCCATGATCGGCCATTAGGAGTGGCTGGGTGAGGCGTGGCTGCCGGCGGGCTGCTCCTAACAGCAAGTTCCCCCCCGCCCTCCCCCCATTTCACATGTTTTAAACAGGCCTAAATTTTGGGGGAGGGACTTAATTTCACCTCATGCCTAGAAAACTTGGTAACACTTTGCAATGCTGTGACCCCCTAAAATAATACATAATACATTTGTATTATTCCTTGACAGAAACTTTCACAGGACAGGGTGAGGCAAGAAATAAATACACCATTTTAATAACTAATATTGGATCTGAATATCAAATAAAACCATGATAGAACCTCACAATTTTATTAAATAAAACCTTTAATATATGCTGATTAGCGTACATTTATAGTGACAATAAAGTTTTATTCAACTCTGCTCAAAAAAATAAAGGGAACACTTAAACAACACAATGTAACTCCAAGTCAATCACACTTCTGTGAAATCAAACTGTCCACTTAGGTAGCAACACTGATTGATAATCCATTTCACATGCTGTTGTGCAAATGGAATAGACAACAGGTGGACAGCATAGGTGGTTAGCAAGACATCCCCAATAAAGGAGTGGTTCTGCAGGTGGTGACCACAGACCACTTCTCAGTTCCTATGCTTTCTGGCTGATGGTTTGGTCACTTTTGAATGCTGGCGGTGCTTTCCCTCTCGTGGAAGCATGAGACGGAGTCTACAACCCACACAAGTGGCTCAGGTAGTGCAGCTCATCCAGGATGGCACATCAATGCAAGCTGTGGCAAGAAGGTTTGCTGTGTCTGTCAGCATAGTGTCCAGAGCATGGAGGCGCTACCAGGAGACAGGCCAGTACATCAGGAGATGTGGAGGAAGCCATAGGAGGGCAACAACCCAGCATCAGGACCTCTACCTCCGCCTTTGTGTAAGGAGGGACAGAAGGAGCACTGTCAGAGCCCTGCAAAATGACCTCCAGAGGGCCATAAATGTGCATGTGGCTGCTCAAACAGTCAGAAACAGACTCCATGAGGGTGATATGAGGGCCTAACGTCCACAAGTGGGGGTTGTGCTTGTTAAGCCTGGTTTCCCCAACCAGGGTTAGGGAGACAAGCTAAACAGAATGTGCAGCGTTAGTCAGATAGGCACACAGATAAATGAGTGAGCTAAGCTTGTATGTTTATTAACATACAGTAAAAATAACAGATACACTTGTGCTATCAAAAATATAGTTTATTCCATTATGAGTTCATAGCATAGTCAAAATAACAGTCCAATAGTCATGTATCATTTAGTCAGTCCATTCAGGGATATTCAGTTAGCAAAGTCCGTGCAGAATATCCTATGTCAGTTCACTTACAAATCAGTCCTTTGTTTTCTCTCCCGTTCGAGCAATGCAGTCTTGATTCCAAGCAGTAATCAGGGATCATCAAAGCCAGAGAGAGAGCAAGCTGCAGTCTTGCTTCTTTTAAAGTGCTTTCACAACCACTCCCTTAATTACTATCCCACATTTAAAGTTGCAGACACTTTAACTTACAAACTATGATTACTTAGTTATTATTTTACCTAAACCAGTTAGGGTAAACAATGTTATCCCTAACAGTGCTTACAGCCCAACACCGTGCAGGACGTTTGGCATTTGCCAGAGAACACCAAGATTGGCAAATTCACCACTGGCGCCCTGTGCTCTTCACAGATGAAAGCAGGTTCACACTGAGCACATGTGACAGACGTGACAGGGTCTGGAGACGCCGTGGAGAACGTTTTGCTGCCTGCAACATCCTCCAGCATGACCGGTTTGGCAGTGGGTCAGTAATGGTGTGGGGTGGCATTTCTTTAGGGGGCTGCACAGCCCTCCATGTGCTCGCCAGAGGTAGCCTGACTGCCATTAGGTACCGAGATGAGATCCTCAGACCCCTTGTGAGACCATATGCTGGTGCAGTTGGCCCTGGGTTCCTCCTAATGCAAGACAATGCTGGACCTCATGTGGCTGGAATGTGTCAGCAGTTCCTGCAAGACGAAGGCATTGATGCTGTGGACTGGCCCACCCCTTCCCCAGACCTGAATCCAATTGAGCATTTCTGGGACATCATGTCTCCCTCCATCCACCAACGCCAAGTTGCACCACAGACTGTCCAGGAGTTGGATGCTTTAGTCCAGGTGTGGGAGGAGATCCCTCAGGAGACCATCCGCCAACTCATCAGGAGCATGCCCAGGCATTGTAGGGAGGTCATACAGGCACGTGGAGGCCACATACACTACTGAGCCTCATTTTGACTTGTTTTAAGGACATTACATCAAAGTTGGATCAGCCTGTCGTGTTTTTTTCCACTTTAATTTTGAGTGTAACTCCAAATCCAGACCTCCATGGGTTGCTAAATTTGATTTCCATTGATAATTTTTGTGTGATTTTGTTGTCAGCACATTCAACTATGTAATGAACAACGTATTTAATAAGAATATTTCATTCATTCAGATCTAGGATGTCTTATTTTTGTGTTCCCTTTATTTTTTTGAGCAGTGTATTTTACAGGTAGTCCTCAACATACAACCACAATTGAGTCCCAAATTTCCATTCCTAAGTGAGAAATTTGTTAAGTGAGTTTTGCCCCATTTTATGACTTTTCTTGACACATTCGTTAAGTGAATCACTGCAGTTGTTAAATTAGTAGCATGGTTGTTAAATGAAACTGGCTTCCCCATTGACTTTGCTGATCAGAAGGTTGCAAAAACATGATCGCATGACCCTAAGACACTGCAACTGTCATAAATGTGAGTCAGTTGTCAAGCGTCCGAATGTTAATGGGGATGCTGCAATGGTCATAAGCGTGGAAAATGGTCATAAGTCACTTTTTTCAGTGCCATTATAACTTGGAATGATCACTAAGTGAACTGTTGTAAATTGATGATTACCTGTGTTCCATTCTTCTATTCTTTTGTTTAAAGCCACCTTTTAAACCAGAAGGATGAGCTTGCTAGTTTTGCATAATTTCTGAAATATTTGTTTTTGAGAAAATTGCTCTTGCTTTTTGTTCCCTGCTTTTTGTATTTACACTTTAAAGCATTATCTATATAAACAAAATCTTGAATTTGCTAATGGCTTGTCCGGGCAGCACGGGAGCTAATTTTGGCAGCAACTCAGCTTTAGATGTGCAGGCCACAAGGCTTCTGAATCCAGAATTGGAACCTTGTCAGGACATGTTCTTGCACTTCCTGGACAAACAAATGGGAAGGAAAGCCCACCCTTACAGCAGTCCTGGTTGTGGGTGTGTAAGCCATCAGGGTTGGCCTTTCAATTACAACCTTGCTCAAACATCCAGTCCTTGAGTCAGTGACTATCTCTGAGCCTCTCACTATCCCAGCTTGCTTCTGATATTGATCCAGTTGCCATGCACATTTATGCAGTCAGGAAATGCTGATGAGCACATCAGGTAGACAAACCAGATGTAGAGCAATGCCTGTTCTATCCTGGCTGCCATCAGAAGGCTATGAACATCTTTGTAGAAGCTGCCTTCTAGCCTTTTTCCTGGGATTGGCAGAGGGAGAGGTTGCAAATAACATGCTAGAGGCAAGGAAAAATGTTGCGCAAGAACCAATCTAGGTCGCTCACCAGGACCAGAGGTTTTGTCTTCCAAGCTTTTGGACTCGTACTGGAGCCCATCTTCAGAGAACTTCTCTGTGCACTTTTGGCTGTTCTATGTGTGGTATTTATATAGTGCCTGTTGTGCGTAGCTTTTCAGATGTAGATTAAGGTGTTGATGGCTGTCTATTATTGGCTGCTGTTGGCTGTTGTTTCCTTGTGTTGCAAAGGTCCTGCTTCCTAAGTACTTGATAAGCTTGGGGGTAAATCACATGTTCTGACCTAGGCTTCCTTAGCAAGCATAAAACACAATTTTAATCCTGACAAAACCTCTTTTATTTCCATAGCTATGAATTACGTTCATTCACAGCCGGCCAGGATTCACAAACAGTCTTTCAAGGGAATGTTTATAAACCCCCACCTTATCACACTTGGAATACAGCCAGAGAACTAATTACCAGATGCAGGGCAAGGCCAAACTTGACAGAGAGTCAAACAGAACTTTTTCAAAGCTTGAACTGACCAAGCGAACTAATTGCTTCCTGCAAAAGTTCATGTCCTGTTCACTCCTCTTTTATGTCCTATGGGAGGGGCCAATCATCTCCAAGGTGTGGCCTTACTCCTGAGTTGACCCTGCTTACTCAATTGTTCTTGTCTTCTGCTAGCTCTACGCATGCGCAGGCTGGGAACCAGTTCCATAAGCTCCCCCACATCACTGCTGTCCAAACCTGAAGGCAGCTGCTGACTGCCAGCCTGCCCTGACCCCATCTCTGCCTCTGATGCAGTGCCCTCCTCCGGAACTTCCTCAGCCTACAGACCTGGCCCGGGTTTCTCCCCAACCTCCTCACTACTGTCTGACTCTGCTGCCAGCTCTGTCAGCTGCCAACGGGCCACAACATCACATGGAATCTGATGGTTAGCTTCCTCCCCATCTATCTTACATAGTCATGGGCAATCTGTGCAGGGGATCCACTAACCTCCAGATTGCAAGAACATAAGTGAGCAGTCAGACGAGGAGATCCAAATTCATTGGTAGCCATACATTCAATTTTGTAGCTGCTAAGATTGTTGGACGAGCAGGCACAAAAACCGCCAGGGAAGTGATTGAAGCCTGGGAAACAGGCCCCTTGTCAATCAACAAAAGTGCTGATTTACCCACAGCTTATCAAGAATTTAGGAGATGAGGGCTTGGCAACACAAGGAAACAACAGCCAATAATAGTCAGCCATCAACACCTAAAAAGCAACACACAACAGGCACCATATAAATACCACACACAGAGGGGGAAGGCGGAGCTTCGTTTCGGCGATACAGCTGCGATCTTGGGGCTCTGAGATCGCAGCCGATATTTTCGCCCCTGGTCAGTCCCAACGGACCTAAACCGTCCCGTAGAGACGGGGATTGAGAAGGGTACTGTCCCAGGATCCCAGAGATATCGCAAAGTCTCTGGTTTGATCCGGGAGAAGCCCTTTTGCTGGCGGCGGAGAGGCAGCCCCCATAGCTGCTGAAGTCGGGACAGCTCCGGAAAGAAAGTGGCTGGAAAGGAAGTGTGTCGGTTGGGTGAGAAACTCCTTTTGTGTTGTAAATTCGCTGAGGTTTGAAAGGGCATCCTGAACAAAGAAGAAACCTGTGAGACTTTTTTTTTTTTTGACCAAAACTGTTTGAGCGGTGTTTTTTAAAGTGATGTCAAATTGAGGCTTGGATTTTTTTTTCTTTTTCTTACTTTTTTTCTGGGGACTTAAGTGTGACTTTGTAGGTAACCGGATTGAATTTTCTCTTATATATATTTTTATGCTCCTTTTGATTTTTTAATTTTCTCTAGGATAGAGGCTCCCTTTAGCTATTTTCTTTTTCTTTTTTCTTTTGTATACATTATTCCTTTTTTCTGGCTGGGGGGGGAAGAGCATTAAGAAACATTGCAACACTGCCAACTAGAGGCTTGAAAATACTTTATTTGAATTGGAAAGAATTGTAAGAAGACTCCTTCTCAAGGACATTTCAACGTGATAAGATAGAGGGAGAGCACAGCAAAATATTATTACAGGTGTTTTCCTGGACTCTTATCAATATTTCAACACTTGAGGCTTAGCTTTGAAGCTGCTGGAGAAGAGAGTCATAATAAGAGCCTTGGATAAATAAATAAAGTGCAGTGTGCTCTTTTATATATATATATATATATACCCCATTCGCCAGCCTTTTTGTAAATTTCAATTCTAGTAATATTCTTATTTTTGCCTTTTATTTTAAAGGGAAAGTCTCAGAGTTTTTTCTTTATTTTTCTTTTTTCTCTATATTTTTATTGGGACTTCTTTGCTTTTTCTATCTATGTTTTTGGACCACTTTGTTTTTCTTTTTTGATTATTGAGATTAAGGTGTGAAGAACCTGAAGGAATTTCTTTTTTTCTTTTGCTTTTTTTTTTGCTCTTAATCAATAATATCATTTTTGGGTTTGTTTGTTTTTTTCCTTTCTATTTTTCCTTTTTTATGCTGGACTACTTTGTAATTGGATTAGGGTCAAGAAGAACCTGAAGATTTTTCTTCTTTCCTTTTTCTTCTTTGGTTTTGGGTCTTTTACTGTTGGATTTTTCCATTTTGTATTATAATTGACTACTCTACCAGTTGGATTAAAAGTCAAAAAGAATTTGAAGATTTGGAGGCATTAAAATGAGCAGGAAACCAATACCAGTTGGCATTTCTACTTCTACCTCTGCTTCCCCACCAGCTGGAGGACAACGTTTAATTCAGACAATGTTGAAGCAAAATAAAGAACAAGAAATAGTAACTTTACAGATGATTATGCAAGAAATCCAAGATCTCAAGATAAAATCAGACATCATTGAACAAAGAATAGAGAAGACTGATGAAAAAGTGGAAAATATTAAACAAATGATGGGGAAGTATGAGGAGAGATTCCAAAAAATTGAGGAAGAAGGAAAACAAAGAGAGGAGAAGATTGGAAATATTGACAGTAGATTAACAGTGGTTGAACAAGAAAAAAAATGGGATGTTGAGGTGGGAGATGGAAAGGTCAGAATTTTATCTCAGATTTCAAAATATAAAAGAGGAAAAAGGAGAAAATTTGGCTGGGATAATGATAGAAATTTTGGCAGATGCTTTGGAAATTACAGAGGAAAAGATGATGGATGGAGTAGATGAGGTATATCGAGTTTATACAAGATATGCGATGAGAAATAAATTACCAAAGGAAGTTCATGTTAGATTTACCAAAAAATCCATCAAAACACAAATATTACAAGTGGTAAGAGAGAAAACATTGAAATACAAAGGTAAAGAGATTGTGGTTTTAAAACAAATACCCAGAAGAGTGAGAGAGATGAGAAGAGAATATCGATTTCTGACCAAAATGCTATTGGAAAACGAAGTGAATTATAGATGGCTGATTCCAGAAGGATTAATGTTTACGTGTCAAGAGCAGAGACATAGAATTGATTCAATTGAGAAAGCAGAACTTTTCCATGCAGAATTTTTTGGAAGAAGAAAAGAGGAGGCAGAGAAAGAGGTCTCATTAATTGAGTTTCAAGAGGAACAACTGGAGACTGAAAAAGAGAAAGGAGCTGTAGGTGGACAGGTGGATAGTAAAGAACGGCGTGAAGTGAGATCCACGAGAGCTGTTAGACCTAAATATAAAGCATAATCATGGAAGAAAGAAAACTGATTACAATGAATATAAATGGACTTAATTCAGCTGTTAAAAGAAGGAAAACTTTTCATAAATTAGAGAAATTAAAATTTGATATAATTTGTTTACAAGAAGTTCATATTAAAAAACAACATGAACAATTGTTAATACAGCCAAAATTGGGGAAAATATTTATTTCTTTGACTCAATGTAAGAAAAGAGGAGTGGTTCTATACATTAAAGAGGCTATCCCAGCAAAACTGATCTACACTGATGAAGATGGAAGAGTATTAATGGTGGAAATAATGGACAATAATATAAAAATACTCTTGATTGCAATTTATGCTCCGAATGAAAAACAAGAAGAGTTTTATAAAAAGCTACACATGAAAATAACTGGACTGGACTATGTTAATATACCGTATATACTCGAGTATAAGTCGACCCGAATATAAGTCGAGGCACCCAATTTTACCACAAAAAACTGGGAAAACTTATTGACTCGAGTATAAGTCGAGGGTGGGAAATGCAGCAGCTACTGGTAAATTTCAAAAATAAAAATAGATACCAATAAAATTACATGAATTGAGGCATCAGTAGGTTAAATGTTTTTGAATATTTATTTCAAAGAAAAACAGTAAACTAGCTCTGTAAGTGGAAAAGAGAGCCAACAAAACCAATATGGTATCAACAATAACTTTAAAAGTACAAAAACCTTAGCTCAATCAGCAACCAAGCTAAAACACAAGAGTTAAAATCCTTCAAAACTGGATTCCTCCTCATCATCTGTATGTCCAAACAGAGTCACTCTCTCCCTTGCAAGAAAAAAGCATGTGTATGTGCTGCATGTACATCCTGTTTTGGAGAGCGACCATCTCTTTCACAGCTCTCCCTCATGCCTCCATTGCATGTGCACACATGCCATGGCTCAATAGTAGGTCAACATACAGATGTCACACTAGGTTCCCTCCTCAAAAGGAACATCCAACCTTTCTTGAGAAGTACAAACTTCATCTGTTCAGGGTTGTGGTGACAAAGGTGAAGGAGGATGGGGCTGAGAGAAAGGAAGGGAAGAAAAGATCATTGACAGGGAGAAAGACAGGGAGAAACACCTGGAAGTGTGAGCCCTCGAGTTTCCTTAGGGAAGACCAGACAACAAGGGGAGAGGAGAGGAGGAGGAAGAGGAGGAGAGTTAAAAAAAAAAGAGTGGGAAGCCAACTCACGCGTGCCATCAAAGCCAGGGGGAAGTGGGGCTTTCTCCGCCTGCTGCTGCCAGAGGAGTGCGGGGGGGGAGTGTGGGGAAAGGGGGTTCGTGCCGAGGCTCCGCAAGCGATTACCAGATTTGCAGCTCCGTTTGTTGGTGAAGCTGGAAGCGCGCAACGCAGGAGCTCGCGGGGGCCCCGGGCGCCCGTTAATGGGGAAGGAGAGGCCGCTTGGGGTCGCCAGGCTCAGGCAGCCTCCCCCCCCCAGCAGCGAAGAGCTGCTCCGGGGGCTCCCGCCACGGCGCAGCCAGGCACTTTGTCTCGCTGCCCCCGTAGCAGCTCTTCACTGCTAGGCTAGGGGGTGGGGGAGGCTGGCTGAGCCTGGCAGTTTCTTTGCGAAGCTGGAAGCGCGCAACACAGGAGCTCGCGGGGACCCCGGGCGCCCATTAATGGGGAAGAAGAGGCCGCTTGGGGTCGCCAGGCTCAGGCAGCCTCCCCCCCCCCCAGCAGCGAAGAGCTGCTCCGGGGGCTCCCGCCACGGCGCAGCCAGGCACTTTGTCTCGCTGCCCCCGAAGCAGCTCTTCGCTGCTAGGCTAGGGGGTGGGGGAGGCTGGCTGAGCCTGGCAGTTTCTTTGCGAAGCTGGAAGCGCGCAACACAGGAGCTCGCGGGGACCCCGGGCGCCCATTAATGGGGAAGAAGAGGCCGCTTGGGGTCGCCAGGCTCAGGCAGCCTCCCCCCCCAGCAGCGAAGAGCTGCTCCGGGGGCTCCCGCCACGGCGCAGCCAGGCACTTTGTCTCGCTGCCCCCGAAGCAGCTCTTCGCTGCTAGGCTAGGGGGTGGGGGAGGCTGGCTGAGCCTGGCAGTTTCTTTGCGAAGCTGGAAGCGCGCAATGCAGGAGCTCGCGGGGGCCCCGGGCACCCGTTAATGGGGAAGAAGAGCCCGCTTGGGGTCGCCAGGCTCAGGCAGCCTCCCCCCCCCAGCAGCGAAGAGCTGCTCCGGGGGCTCCCGCCACGGCGCAGCCAGGCACTTTGTCTCGCTGCCCCCAAAGCAGCTCTTCGCTGCTAGGCTAGGGGGTGGAGGAGGCTGGCTGAGCCTGGCAGTTTCTTTGCGAAGCTAGAAGCGCGCAACACAGGAGCTCGCGGGGACCCCAGGCGCCCGTTAATGGGGAAGAAGAGGCCGCTTGGGGTCGCCAGGCTCAGGCAGCCTCCCCCCCCCCCCCCAGCAGCGAAGAGCTGCTCCGGGGGCTCCCGCCACGGCGCAGCCAGGCACTTTGTCTCGCTGCCCCCGGAGCAGCTCTTTGCTGCTGGGGGGGGGGGCGGATGAGGCTGCCTGAGCCTGGCAGTTTGTTTCCTGGGGAGTGCGGCGTTTGCGGTTCTCCTGTTCAGTCCCCAACGGTGAAAAGACTTTCGGAGCTGCGGGCTCTCCTTCCCCATTAACGGGCGCGCTTCCAGCTTCACCAAGAAACCGCCAGGCTCAGGCAGCCTCCTCCGCCCCCTCCCCTAGCAGCGAAGAGCTGCTCCGGGGGCAGCGAGACAAAGTGCCTGGCTGCGCTGTGGCGGGAGCCCCCGGAGCAGCTCTTCGCTGCTAGGGTAGGGGGCGGAGGAGGCTGCCTGAGCCTGGCAGTTTGTTGGCGAAGCTGGAAGCGCGCAACGCAGGAGCTCGCGGGGGCCCCAGGCGCCCGTTAATGGGGAAGGAGAGGCCGCTTGGGGTCGCCTGTGAGGCCCTCAGCGGGTAGACAGCCGCGGCGGCGATGCTGCCCTGGAGGCGCGATCGGTTGCAGCCACGCCAGCACAGGCTAGGCATGGTGCCTTAGCAGCTGACTCGAGTATAAGTCGAGGGCGGTTTTTTCAGCACAAAAAATGGGCTGAAAAACTCGACTTATACTCGAGTATATACGGTAATTATGATGGGAGACTTTAATGGAATTGTGGACAATAAATTGGACTATATAGCAACAACAACCAAGCAAAATAGAAAGGTTCTCCCTAAATCTTTTTTTAAAATGACAGACAAACTATCTTTAAAAGATATTTGGAGAGAAAGAAATGTTAAAGCTAAACAATATACTTTTTATTCAAATAGACATTTATCATGGTCCAGATTAGATATGATTTGGATATCAACAGAATTAATATCCAATATTCAAGAAACAAATATTGAAACAAGTACTTGGGCAGATCATAGCCCAATGACAATTAAATGGAAGGGACAAAAAAAAAAAAAGATCGAGATGGACATTAAATAATACTATTTTAAAGGAGAAAGATTTTATACAATGGATGGAGAAGGAATTGGCTTTTTTTTTCAGAGAAAATAAAAAAGAAGATACTTCAATGCAGAATGTTTCAGATACAATGAAGGCATATGCTAGAGGTCTGATAATAGATTATACAAGAAAAAAGAATATGAGGAAAAGGCAAGCTTCTAAGGCCTTGGAAGATGAGTATAAAAGACTTGAAAAAGAATTACAGAAAATGCCACAGAAAAAAGATATTAAATTGAAGCTGGATGTAATTAAACATAAAATGGAATTAATAGAGAAAGAAGAATTGGCACAGAAAATCAGAAATTCTAAACAGAATTACTTTGAAGATGCGAATAAACCAGGTAGATGGCTAGCATATAAATTGAGAAAGGAGAAGGAATCAAGAAAAATATTGAAGTTAATAGATGATCAAGGCCAAGTTTGTTATGGTAATAAGGAGAAAAAGGAAATTATTCGAGATTTTTATGGGCAACTTTATAAACAAGAGAATATTGATGAGGAAAAAGTCAAACAATATTTACAGAATGCTAATTTACCGAAGATACCTAAAGAGACTGAAGAAATGTTTGAAAGCAATATAACAATGATGGAATTAAATGAAGTATTTAAGAGACAAAACAATGGGAAAGCACCGGGTCCAGATGGGCTTCCGGCAGAATTCTATAAAACATTTCAAGAATCATTGAGTATCCCATTGTTAGAAGTCATGAATGAAGTTATGTTAAAGAAGATGATACCCAAAACATGGTCAGAGGCTTATATCACACTTATTCCAAAAGAAGAGGCTGACCCACTGCAAATTAAGAACTATAGACCTATCTCCTTATTGAATGCAGACTATAAAATCTTTGCTTCAATTTTAGCAGAAAGACTTAAAAAATATCTAAATAATTTTATTCACCCAGATCAAAATGGATTTCTGCCAAAGAGACAAATCAGAGACAATATGAGAGTAATCTTGGATACTTTGGAATACTATGAGGCTCATCCTGAAAAGCAAATGGCTTTGATATTTTTAGATGCTCAAAAGGCATTTGACAACGTGAACTGGAGATTTATGTTATTACTATTGGAACAGATGGGTTTTGCTAAAAAATTTATTCAAGCAATCGAAGCCATATATAATAAACAGACAGCAAAGGTAATGATGGAGGGGGAACTTACAGATTTTATTAATATAAGAAAAGGCACAAGACAAGGGTGCCCCCTGTCTCCTTTACTATTTGTGTTGACCTTGGAAGTGTTGAATAGAAATATTAGGGATGATAAAATCATAAAAGGAATGAAAATTAAGAAGGAAGAATTTAAACTACAAGCTTTTGCTGATGATTTAGCTTTTATTCTGGAAGACCCATTAGAAACAGCTCCAAGGTTATTGGAAAAGATAGAGACATATAGTGAGATGTCTGGTTTGAAAATAAATAAAGATAAAACAAAGATTTTGACAAAGAACATGCTATTGAGACAAAGAGAAGAACTGGCAGATCTTTTGAAAATCCAAATTACAAATAAGGTTAAGTATCTGGGGATATATTTGACAGCAAGATGTAGCACATTAAAAGAGAATAATTATATTAAACTCAAACAGCAGATAGCTACAGATTTGAAGAAGTGGGAAAACTTGCAATTGTCATTAATAGGGAGAATTTCAACAATCAAGATGAATATTTTACCCAGAATTTTATTTTTGTTCCAAACAATACCAATTAGGCTTGGAAAAGACTATTTTGAAGATTTAAATAAAATCATGTTTAAGTTTATATGGCAAGGTAAAAAAGCGAGAATAAAGCTAAAGCTTTTGCAAGACGCTAGAATTAGAGGAGGTTTTGGCCTGCCTAATTGGGAATTGTATTATCAAGCTGCAAGATTGATGTGGGTCAAAGAATGGATAACATTAAGAAAGCATAGGTTGTTGACATTAGAAGGGCATGATTTGCTGTTGGGCTGGCATGCTTTTTTATGGTATAAGGGAACTAAAACACAGGGTTATTTTAGAAGACATTATATACGGGAGTCTTTTTGGTTTAACTGGGAGAAGATAAAAAGACAATGTTATTTGAAAATTCCAGTTTGGTTATCGACTATTGAAGCATTTTCCTGTCCTATAATCTATAAGAAGGAACAAACAGTTAGATATGGGGAACTCTTGGATGAAAAGGGTGAACTTAAATCGATCCAAAACTTAGAGGAACAAGGTATAAGGATGAATTGGTTTTCATATGCGCAAATACATTCAAGGTATGATGAAGATTCTAAAACGGAGGGATTCTATGATAAGCAGACTGATTTAGATAAGATCTTGATGGGTACTGATGAGAAGGTGATTAAAAAATGATATGGTTATTTACTGGGAATGA
Organism: Hydrophis major; assembly: GCA_033807585.1. Classification (NCBI taxonomy): domain Eukaryota; kingdom Metazoa; phylum Chordata; class Lepidosauria; order Squamata; family Elapidae; genus Hydrophis; species Hydrophis major. The sequence continues at coordinate 993,951 of JAUCBL010000050.1, forward strand.
AATTAGAGGAAGAACAAGTCAAAGAAACTATGATTGTTTGGGGGAAGAATTTTGGATGTGGGATTGATCTAGAGAAATGGCAGAAATTGTGGTCTCAAAATTATAAAATGACAATGTCAACAGCATATAAAGAAAACTTGTATAAGATGTTTTACAGGTGGCACTTTCCCCCGACAAGAATAGCAAGAATGCTTAAGAACAAATCCAGGTTTTCTGGTTTTTGCCTGGCTTCGGGGCAGCAGGAATTCGCGACCGCTCGCGATTCCTGCTGTGCTAGCCGCCAAGGTACCCCCGATCCAAATGGGTCAGGGGGATATGGCTGCCCTGTAGGGACAGCCGAAGAGAGAGCGGAGCTGGACAGGGGGTTGGGGGTGTCGCAGACCCCCTCCTCGTCCTGAAAACCCCCTTTTTCCCAAGGCGGTGGAGCGGCGGTCAGCAATGGCCGCCACGAAGAAGTCTGCAACCGGGTAAGATCGTGCTGGAGGAAGCAAGAAAAGTGAAAGTGCTGGCTGAGCCGGGTCAATCAACATCCTTTAAATTCGCTGGAACTGAGCTGTCTGAATTGCTGGAGGATACATTGTATCCCTAAGAAGATCGAAAGCGGCGGAGAAACTGTTAAAGGGAACTTTTTTTTTTCTTCACTCTCCCACCCCATGAAAAAAGCAGAAGATTTGAAATTTGTTTGGGCACTGAAGGTGAAATATTCTGAAAGTTGCTTGGACATTGGACTTAAAAATTTAAGAAATTGGAAAACCTTTATTAGAGGTATGGATTTTTGATTATTTAAAAATTGATGTTGCAAATGGGAAGGGAGCGGAAAAATATTGGAGCAGAAGTGGAAAAAGGAGGAGATTGCCAAGAATACTAAAAAAAGAAATATGGTAATTGGACCTCTTTGATTAAACAGTAACCCCAGAAAGAGAAATAGAAGAAGGAAGAAAAGTATTAACTTTTGGAACTTTCTTTTTGAATTACTTTTGACTAAAAATACTTGGGTGGTTGTTTTGGGGAAAGTTTTTCTTTTCAGGATGGCATCGCTTGTGGATGAACTAAAGATTGAATATCAAAAATATAAAAAGGAAGAACAAGATGGAAAAGATACTTTGGGCACTTCATTTCAATTTTTAGAAATGGCGTTATGTACTTATGAAAAGTTGATTACACAACAGAATGACTGGGACAAAGAAGAAGAGGAACAAGAAGCCATCTTTGATGAACAATGGGTTTTTTCCGGGGAGGAGGAGAAAGAGGATAAGAAAAAGGGGATTTTAAGGTTTGAAAAAACAACCAAAAAAAGAAAAATGAGAGGAAAGGTGGATGCAAGGAAAGCAATTAGATTAAATTAGAAAGCAAAGGAAAGGGAGTAAGAAAAGGAAAGAGGAGAGACAAAGGGGTAAAAAGGGCAAGGAGAAGAATAAGCAAGAGAGAAAGGGGGGGGGAGGAGAAGCCTCAATGGTGGGAAGCAAGATCTAAAGAAAAAAAGCTTATTTAGAGACAATGGGTGAATCTAATTAAGGATAAAAGGGGGATTCTGGAAGGTATATAAGATTGTGTTTTTATATGTGTATTTAGAGTATAAAATTTGTGTAAATTTAGAATTTATTAAACAGAATCCCAAGATAAATTAAGTGTTATATGAAGTACTTTTAAGTTCGGGTAAAGGCGTCACTCCAAATAGTGTATAGGAGAAGTATAGTAAAAGAAAAAAGATGAATGGATAGTTGGAAATAGAACAGACAAAGAATGTTATTGAAAATGGTTATAAGCTGTTATGCTTTGATTGTTTGTGCACTGTTTTTGTAAAATTAATAAAATTGGTTTATAAAAAAAAAAGAAAAGAAAATGATAACAAGATATGGAAGGATATATAAAATGAATATGATGTTTGAATTTGTGTCTGTGTGAAGAGTTTTAACCCGGGATCAGGCAGCCTTCAGAAAAGATGTTTTAGTTTATGTTTTGTGTATTGTGTTTGTAAAATTAATAAAATTTGTTTAAAAAAAAAAAAAAGAACAAATCTGAAAAATGCTGGAAATGTCATCAGATACCCGGCTCGTATTACCATATGTGGTGGACTTGTGAGGACGCTAGAAAATATTGGACTATAATTCGCATGTGGTTGGAAAAAATGACAAAGAAACACATAGACTTGAAACCAGAGATTTTCTTATTGGGAATTTTACCTGATATATATTGTAAAGATTTGAAGTACCTGATTGTAAATGTATTAACAGCGGCTAGGATTGTATTTGCTAAAAATTGGAAGAATGAGAAAATACCATTACAGGAAGAAATTATTACGAAAATATTGGAATGTGCTGAGATGAGTAGATTGACATTTGAAATTAGAGAGCAAGAGGATAAGCAATTTTATGAAATTTGGGATCTTTTTTATCAATGGCTAGATGATAAAATACGATAATAGAATATTTAGAATGCTAGACAGTAAGGAATATCTTTATTTTGCTATTTTGCTGTTATTTTGTTATTTGACATTATATTTATGAAGGGTTTTTTAGGATTGATTTGATATGACTAGATGATTTGTTATAGAGTAAACTGGTTTAAAGTATTGTTAGCTCATAAAGCATGAATGATTAAAAATATAGTCAAAAGCTTCTTTTTTTAGTGATATTAGGATATATAAGTTTGGATTGCCAATATGAGTTGTTATGTAACATAATTGTAATTGAGACTACAGAATGAGTGCACAAAAATGATGAACCAACTGACACACTGGATGTACATATAAGAGTTGATGTTTTTATGTTTTGTTTGTCTTGTTTGTTTGTAGAAAATTAATAAAATCTTTTTCAAAAAATAAATAAAAAAATACCACACACAGAAAAGCACACAGATAAGTTCCCTGAGGACGGGCTCCAGCATGAGTCCAAAAGCTCTAAAGAGTAAACCTCTGTGTCAGCGTTCCAAGTAATGCACCCACAAAAAACAGAACTCCGAGACAAGCAGGCTCCTCAAAGAACAGTTTATTGGATACTTCATAATGTCACAACTGGTGAAAGCCGACTCTTAAAGTTCCCACAGCTTTCACCTAATTAAAAGTAAAACTTTCCCTCTTCCCCCTGAAAGCCAAATCTGGCTCTAGGTTCTGCCTCAGTTTTCCTTCCCAATAAGCAACTGAGTCAGAAGATCATTTAAAAGCAGTTTATTAGGGTACCCTGATAAAGTGAGGTCTCTCTATGTAAAAGGGAGAGAGAACCTCAAGCCCCATGTTTCCCTCCTTTTTATAGTTAACAAAGAAAATGCAAGAGGAAAGTTGATTGGACAGAATAAAAGTAACCTCCCCTTTGCATAGGAAATCGGTTACATGTAATCAAACATGTTACATATTTGTATCCCATAATATCACACATGTTCATTAAAATGAGTTCAGATGTCAGAAGAGGCATAATTGTAAGGAAAAAGGTTATTTAGAGTTTACAAAAGAGATAAACCAGACCTCAGGTTGTATTAACACACTTCTTATCTGGAGCTAGTCTCCAGCTTGTTTATCGATTTAGGAATGTTAAAAGCTAATAAATCTGAACATTTTAAAAGAGAGAAAATAAATCAAATTAAAATACAAAGTAACTATGTTAGTTAACAAATTACAAAACACATGTCATTTGCCCCTCACCCCCAAGTCAGTGATCATGCTGTCCAATCCAGGTGCTGGCTGGTTGCTTGGTTTCTGGCTCCTCCTCTGGCCAACCACCTGTGAGAATGTCCTTGGTTCCCACAGGAACACTTTATTGTTTTTGGCTACAAAATCCCATCTATTTCCCCCCTCCCACCGTTGTGTGGCAACCCTGAAGCCTCCAAGAAGGCCTCAGCCCAGTTCACTTCAGGGTTGACAGTCATACCCCCTCAGTTGACGAGAAGCTCATAGAAGAGAAAAGAGACCAAATGGGGTTAAGCAGCATTTGACTAACCGCCTCTTCCCTGCCCCCACCCTGGTGGACCCTTTGGCTTCTGGGGGGTGCTGCTCATGAAACTGACTAATCTGTCTGCTTTTACATCCCAGCTCTTTTACCCATGTAGCTTCGGAGGGAGGGTATCCCTTCCACTGTACTAAGTACTACAGTCTCCCCTTATATAACTTAGAGTCTAGGACAGGGGTCTGCAACCTTAAACACTCAAAGAGCCATTTGGACCTGTTTCCCACAGAAAAGAAAACACCAGGAGCCACAAAACCTGGGTGGGCATGGCCAACTTGACCACTCACTCCCACTCAGTCACATGACCCCCTAGCCACACCTACCCAGCCGGTCATTAGGGCAGAGAACACCGGGAGCCACAAAACCCTTTTGACATCTCTCCCTCTTTCTGTCTCTCTCCCTCTCTATCTCCCCCCTCTCCCTCTCTATCTGTATGTATCTTTCTATATCTCTCTGTCTCTCTCCCTCCCCCTCTCTGTGTGTATCTCTGTCTCTCCCCCTCCCTCCTTCTCTATCTCCCCTCTATCTCTGTATCTATGTCTCTCCCTCCACCCCTCTCCGTATCTCTCTGTGTGTCTATCTCTCTCTCCCCCTCTGTATCTCTCTCTCTTACCCTCTCTCTGATTCTCATATGAGGCATCGGGCAGGCCATGAGGCACTCTTGCAGTGCCTTGCGCAGCACAGTGAACTTTAGTGCGCTTCACAATGGAAGAGATGGGGTCCCCTCCTCCTCCTGGAGCCCATTACGATGCAGAGTCACAATGCAACCCTGCCCCACTTGCCCCTAGCAACAGGACATGGCTTCTCTCTTGCATTAAGGCTCCAGCCATCGCCTTGCCATATCGTCCCCTCCTCCAGCAGCTCTTTGGCCGAGCTTGGAGGGTGCGAGCAGGAGGCAAAGGCTGCCTTATGTGCAAATGTGGCATGAAGGCAGGTACAGGGCCACTTTGCTCCTGCAGTAAGGCTCCGGTGACCATCCTCTTCCTCCTCCCCCTCCTTCTCTTGTGGCCCCCTGGCCAGCTGCGGCAGGGCCAGGAGGGCGTGCATGCATGGGGAGATCCTCAAGCAAGCAGCCGGGCTCAGCCAAAGTGCAACAAAGTGCACAGGGGAGGTGGGCACTCACTTAAGGAGGGTCTCCCCATGCATGCGCACCCTCCCAGCCCTGCCACAGCCAGCCAGGGGGTTGTAAGAGGAGAAGGTTGGTGAGGAGGAGGAGGGAAGCCTTCGCTGTGGCTGGCGCTCATTCCTCAGCCAGCCTGGACTTCCAAAAGGAAGAAATAAAAGCAAAGAGCCCCAAAGAGAGCTTGCTGGCTTGGCCCAGCTGTGGCTTTCTGAGAGAGAGAGAAGAGGCAGAGAGACGGAGATCTGCCAGATTGGTGGGGAAAGGACCCCGCCCCTCTTAATAGGGCTGCACCAGGAGGTGCTATTTAGCATGGCAGGCAGAGGGCAGTATTGCTAGAAGCAATGTGTGTGGGTCGTGGCCAGATGGTTGGTTGTGTTTCTGGGACTCTGCAGCTCATGGATTTAATTCAGTTGCGAAAAGTGTTTCTGTTTGTGTTTGGAGCAGCCGGTTATCTGTTGGGTGAACTAATTGGCCATTGGCTGGAAGGTTAGTCTGGAGCTTGTTCATGGCTGGCTTCATTGAAAATGAGCCCCTGAATTCCTGGCTTGGACAATTCCTGTGACTTCTCCTTGCAAGCCCTGAAACCAGACCACCGGACTTGTTGACAAACCTCAGTGGAGGCCCTGGACCTCGGTGGGGATTTTGGCTGTTTATTTTTGGAACCTACCCAGGCAAAACCTTAATTTCTAAGACTGTTTTTAGTTTGGCTCTAAGTTTCTTTTGCTTTTGGTTATCTACTTGGTTGTGAGCCAATTACTGTGCTAAGCTTGCAGCTGCGGGTTAACTGAAAACCTGAAATAGAACTGTGGGGGAACAGACTGAATAAAGCTGTCTACATCAACTCTTGACGTGTGGGTGGTGGGGGCAGCACAGGGGTCTTTAAATAGCCAAACCGCCCTGCCTGCATGGAATCACGACTCCTTTGGAGTACTTGGAGGCACAGGCTGTGAGGGATATATAGTTTAGAGCAAGGGTCTTCAAACTTGGCAAGTTTAAGACTTGTGGACTTCAACTCCCAGAATTCCTGAGCTAACATGACTGGAAGAAGAATTCTGGGAGTTGAAGTCCACAAGTCTTAAAGCTGTCAAGTTTGAAGACCCCTGGTTTAGAGCCTTTCCATGCCAGTCCGTCTCTGAGGGTCAGCAGCCCTGGGTTGTCTTTGTACCGGGGGTCGTTGGGCAGTTCACTTTTTAACTTTTGAGTTAGTGCTTTGTTGTCTCCAGCTCTTTGCTGTTATGCTTCCTTTCTGGTGGTGGCTTAAGGGGCTGACTTGGGGGGGGGGGGGGGTGAAGCATGGCATGGACCACCTCCTCACATTTGCTGTTGTATTGGGACTTTCACGACAATGCATCTACTAGTAGATTCTTCCCCCCAGGGATGTAGTTCATCATGAAGTTGAAATGATTGAAGTATTGTGCCCACCGGACTTGTTTGGGGGAAAGTTTCTGTGGGGTCCTAAGTGCCTCCAGGTTTTTATTATCTGTCCATACTTCAAATGGGACTTGGCTGCCTTCGAGGAAATGGCGCCAGGTCAATAGGGCCCATTGGACAGTGTGTGCTTCTTTCTCCCAAATCGTCCACCTTCTTTCAGTTTCTTTCAGGTTTTTGGAGGTGTAGGTGCAGGGCGGCAGATTGCCGTTGGAATTTTTTTGAAGGATTGTGGCCACTGCCATATCACTGGCATCCACTTGGACAATGAACAGATGCTCTGGGTTTGGGTGTTTTAGGATTGGCCCCACCACAAACAGTCTTTTGAGTGTTTCAAACTCTTATTTTTAAAAAACAAACAAACAAATGTTATTAATTTTCAAAGACAATACACAAACAAACAAAATATAAAACATAAAACATCTTTTCTGAAAGCTGCTTGATCCTGGGTTACATCTCTTCATACAGACACAAATTTAAATGCATGTTCATTTAATATACCATTCCATATCTTATTACCATTTTACGTTTTCTGTATGGCTTCTCCCCTCTTTTGAACTTTCTTAGTTTTATTTTATTTATCTCATCTCAGTTGAGATCATGATGCTTATTATTCTTTGTCTGTTCTGTTTCCAGCTATCTATTTATCTTTTCTCTTTAAACAAAATTTCTCCTGTACACTAATTGGAGTATGACGCCTTTATCTCTTTCCCCTAAATTTATAACACTTAGTATAGCACATAACTTCCATTGGGATTCTGTTTAGTACATTCTAGAGTTACACATTATATTTTAAAGAAAGAAAAAATTGTAAATATGTAATACAATTAAAACAACAATCCATACCAATTCAAATCTATCATTAATATTCATTTGAATCTTAAACATTTTACACATTACTTTTCAATTGAATATCATACTTTTATGGGAACACTTATAAGCTTTCCATAGTTATTTCCCCCCCACTTCACATCACTTTTATTTTAAATCATTGTATCATTAAAATGTTCCCATTTCTTCCTACTTCAATTCTCTCATTTATTTCATTGCCTTCCTTTTATTCACAAAAATTTCACTAAATTACACTGAATATTTTATCCCATTTTTTGATCACATTGTTTCCAATTTTCTAACATTATTTCTAAGTACAAATATAACAATACAATCTTATGTACCTTTGCAGAATCCCTTTTTCAATTAAATTTTTACTCATTATCTCTAAATGAATCTTGTTTCTTTACATCTTGCTCCACACCATTGAAGCTTCTCATCCCTTCCTTCCTCCCTTGCTTCTTCTTCTCCCTGCCCTTTTTACCCCTTGTCTCTCCACCTCCCTTTTCCTCTTCTGTATTCCCCCTTTCTGTTGTTTTCTAACATTATATCCACTTTTCAGCTTATTTTTCTCTTTTTTGGTTGTTTTTTTAAGTCTTAAAGTCTCCTTTTTCTTTTCCTCCTTCTCCCTTTCTTCCCCAAATAAAGTTACTTGTTAATCAAAGATGGCTTCTTCTTTGTCCAAATCATCTTGTTGCGCAGTCAGTTTCTCATAGGTGCAAATCGCCATTTCTAAGAATTGAAAAAGAGAGCCAAGAGAGTCCTTCCCTTCTTGTTCCTCTTCTTTGTATTTTTTGAATTCAATTTTCAATTCATCCACAAGTGATGCCATTGTAGAGAGAGAAAAAAAATTTTTTTCAAAACAACCACCCAAGTGTTTTTAGTCCTTCAAAGATAATTTCCAAAAGTCCCAAAGTCACCAAACAGTCCAAATAAGCTGTTTCTTTTAGCACTTTCTTCTTTCTTCACTTTCTCTTTCTGGGGTTACTGTTTAGTTGCAATATTCCAGTTAAAATGTATCTTTTAGAAGTCTTGTTAGTATTTAATGATTCTTTAAAATTCTAGGCAATCTCCTCCTTGCTTCCAAATCCTGCTCCAGTTCTTTTCCTTTCCCTTCCCACTTATAACAAAAGAGAATTTTTTTTTTTTCTGTTCGCTGTCAACATTAGGAAGGAGAGTGAAAAAAATAGAACTTTCCCTTTTAACTTCCATTCACTGCTTGTAAATCTCTGGGAACGATGTATCTTTTGCAAGTTTTAAGTTCCAGGGTACCTTCGTTGTTGCTTTGTCCCGGTCAGCAAAAAAAACTTTCACTTCTTCTTAACTCTTCTTGCACTTTCTTTTCCGTCTGAGCGCTTCTTTGTGGCGGCCATTTCTGACCGCCGCTCTACCGCCTTTGGAAAAGGGAGTTTAGCCGGCTGGGGAAGAGAGGTGTGATATCTCTCGACCCTGCCAGATCCCCCCTATCTTCACCACCTTCTACGGAGGTGGCTAGACCTGAAGCCGGGTGGCTCAGGGCACTCCAGCGGCGAGCACAGGCAGAAACCGCACACGATCGCAGATTCCTGCCTTGCCCCGAAGCGCTGCAAACCGTAAGTTCCGAGTGTTTCAAACTCTTTTTGACATTCTAGGGTCCAGTTCAGTGGTTGACTCAGTCGCGGTTTGATTCTCCCCTCCCATTTAACAGTTCGGTGACGGGGAGGGCAAGCAAATGAGGGGATGAACTGTTAGTAGAAGTTTGCAAATCCTAAGAAGCTTTGAAGCTGTTTGCGGGTACGAGGGGCTTGCCAGACTAAAACAGCTTTGACTTTGGCAGAGTCCATTTCCACTCCTTCTAGTCCATGAGCCAAGACCTGAATTTTCACATATTGGTACCACCCGAGGTGACTAATAATCTTAGGTGTTTTTGGCTTCTTTTATGTCTCTAGTTTATGTTTTGATGTGATAGCCCTTGTTAACTCGTAGCTTAATCGAGGTTATCACTCTTAGAATAGATGCACCCTATGTACACGGAAAGAAAGGGTGAACACATACTTTGACAATATTCTCTATTCTGAACATCACCACGTTTATGCTAATGACCAAATATACTATCCAAAATATCTCCAGAACCCTTTCATTGTTAGTATGCATGAACAGTCTAGTCATGGGCGTCCGGAGGGAGGGTGGGGGGCAAGGGGGGTCATTTGCCACCACCCCCCCACGTGGAAAACATCAGCTTCATCTCTTCTTATCCTTGGCAGCTGTAGGTCTGGATGATGGAAGTCAGTGTCATGCTGACCTACCATGTTCCTCAGTTGCCTCAAGTATCTACTGCGGTACTCAGATGTCAGATAGTACCTTGCCACAGCTCCACCTTTCAGGCTGAAGCCCTTGGTGCCTCCTGGTGTCTGCGTGTCTTTGTTAACCGTCTCCTCAATTGTCTGGTCCACAGGTATCCGCCCAAATGGGTTCTGACTCCCAATCTGGACAGAAAAACCTCCCTGCATGAAGTGGGCATGCACTTCAGGGTGTTCTATTGGCAGTCGAGACATTTTGGCATAGTAGTAGGTCAAGAAGCGGGCATAGTTCACCTTGTCATAGGCAAAGCACCATGGGATCATCTGCCTGATTGCTGCCAGGTGAAGCATCCAGTTGCCCTCTCTGGATGCTCGGATCAGGCACAGCATGATCTCTGCCATGTCCAAGTAGGACATCCAGAATGCAGAGAGGTTATCTGCATTTCTGAGAGACTCCAGGTAGACTTTAAACAGCTTTATTGTGTGCACACATGACTCGTTATTAAGCAGGTCTTGCAGTGCAGCCTGAGAGACACCGTCGTGGAAGCTGGCAATCTTCTTCAGGGTTTCATCAAGGTGGTGAATGTCTCTTGCATGGTGTTCCTCCAGCCATCGGAGGAATCCTTTCCAGGCAAGCCTCAATAGTGCTTCATAAACCAGCTTGTGACATCTTACTGCTCTGTTGTACTTGCGACCATCCATCACACCATTCACTGAGCCTTCTGCAATGACACCAGCTTCAACACAGAGATCCCTGAGCCCTGCATCTTGAAATCGCTTCCCTATGATGGAGAGCATATTGCAGATTGTGTGGAAGTCTCCCATCCTGACGACGATGCTGTTGAACTTGTCATGTTTCCATACTATCTCAACAGCCTTCGCATAAAGCGCCTGGTCAAAGACACAGACAATCTGGTTCAGCTGAAGGGCCTGCATGATGTGTAGGGTCCGCTCCAGCACTTCATTGACCGTGGACATGTCTGTTGCAGGAACATTGATAGTGGGCAGGTAGCCCACAATGTCTTGGTTCACCGTGACATCATTGCGGACCATGATGTTGAACCCAGTCCAGCTGCTGACAGTCTGGTTCTCAGGGTCTGACAGTCGAGTCAGTAACCAGATAAAATTCTTCATCTTGGCTTCGTGGACCTCCTTCATGCTGTCAACATCTACAGTCTCAGTCTTTGGAGGCTGGGCTTGCTTACCAACATTGTAGGTTGGTAACATTGTTGGGGCTGGACTGATGCTCCTTTTCTTGGACTTGCTGACAGATGGGAAGAGATTCTGTGGCTTGGGGCCTGCAATCTTGGGCTGGACAGCAATGCCATTGACTCTGTGAGAAGTACCTTCTCCGCTGAGTGTCTCCTCAAGTCGGTCAATGTTATCCCATGCCAGGGTTGTGAACACACCTTGGCAGATGTCTGCTGGCAGTGGGATGTCTTCCTGTGCACGCTCCAGCTTCTGAATGCACAGTGCTGTATCGATCTCCTCAATCTGTGAATAAGAAATGCAGTGGCCCAGGCGATTGAGTGTGCGTACAAGTTCTGTATTGCCTGTCAAGGTCTTCACAGCAAATGACAAAAGTACGTGCTTGGATGGCTTTGTCTTGCCACATGTGACAGCAAATATCAGATCACTGGCAAGAGAAGTGGCAAGCCTTTGGACTCTGTCAGAAGGATCTGCACACTCACACTCTCCAGTGAGCACGGTATACAGGAATTCAGTGACAGATTCAGGAATGACATTCTGCTCTGTGTCAGGGGGCCATGTCTGGCTTACATCTTGCTTCTTAATCTGATTCCTCAGCTGCATTGCTGCTTTGGCTAGGACATCCCCAGAGTTGGCAGCCCTTGCTTCGTGGAGTTCTTTCCCTAGTCTGTAGGCATGCTTGACAAGCTCATCAAATGACAAGCTCTCTGGATATATGAGAAGCTTCCCTTTCTCATCAGAAACGAAGCAAAGCGATCCTCCTATCTCACTTTCAAGTTTACGACGGACATGTTTCTTGGTTGATGGTCTGATCTGAGAAATTCCGCGAGAGTGCATGGCTTTCTCAAGTCTAGCTGTCAGATCTGTCATAGGCAGCACCTCAGGGTTGAGAATGAGTTCATTCCTGATATATAGGAATAGCTCTTCGTAGGATTGTTTCTCGGCTTCCTCGTATACTGCCTGCTCAGACTGCTCCTGCTCATCGCATGCACCAGAACTGGTGGATGCCCCTTCCTTTGTATACACTTTGTAGCACGACTTGTGGTAGTGCCCCTCTGCGGCAACAAGGTCTCTGCTTAACAACGCGAGGATTCGCTGGTCCATTTTTTGGGTTGCTGCACTGCGGATTCTGTCATCTGCACGTAACTCAACACACTGGATGATAGGTTCCCTTGTCTGTCTTCCTTTCAGGTACTTGCTTGACTTGCAGCAGAAGATGCATGTCTTGTCATACACTCTTGATGTACTCGGTGCATCCCTAGATGATCTTCTGACACCATGGACACCAGTCTGTTCTTCTGCACTCGGCCTGTCTTTAGAAAGGATGGAGTCGAGAGTCTTCTTCATGGTAAAGATGCTGCGACATTTGCGATGATACTGGATCTGCGGTATTTGGCCTTCTTCCAAGTCTTTTGCAATGTCCAGAAGTGGAGCATGTTGTCTAATCTCTGCTGCTCTTAGCAGTGTCTTCCATGAGTCCAAGTCTTTTAGTAACACGAAGGTAGACGTGTCTTCACCAGAACAGTGAATAATGCAGCCTGGCCGCACTCCTTTCTTTGGCAATGCAGTGGCCTTGTCTCCACTTGAATCCATCATGTGGGCCTTAGTAGTTTGTCACAATATAACAGAGAACTGCAATTATTCAACAGTAGTCCGCATTGAGAAATTGAGTTCAAAACTCTTTGTAACGATGTTGGAAGAGAAAAAAAAAACATATTAGCAATTTACGAAATACATTTTAATTTGCTATGATGCTCTACATTTACCACAAAAAGTCTCTGCACATGATTTTAATAAATTATCAACATCAATTAGGTTTAATTCTAATGATTTACAGCTTCATTTCGCAAATATATGTGTTATCATGTGATATCACAAGGCCGCTATTCAGTCAAATTGATGGTTTCTTAAAAAACATACAAAGCTACATATCTGAAAAGGCTATCACATCTTAATGTACTTGGTATGGACCCATAAACATTTTAGTACCATTAAGATTTGGTCACCCAAGATGGTACCGATATCTGGCCTGGCCCATGGACTATTCACTAGATACCTGATAGCCCAGGTAATATTGGTGGGACTGGTGAAATTCACATTTTGAGAGCTTGGCGTACAATTTGGTCAAGAATTTTTTTAGCACTAGTTTAATGTGCTCTAATCTAGGGTCTCAGTGAAAAAGAATATCAAGGACCCCCTTGTAGAGATGCTCATGTAGCACCTCATTGATTAGTTGCATAAACACTGCAGGTGCTCCTTGGAGGCCGAACAGCATTACTTTAAATTGAAAACTTCCAAGGGGGCAATTGAATGCAGTCTTCCACTTGTCCCTTTCCCTAATCCACACTTGGTAGTATGCGTCTCGCAGGTCTAGCTTGGTAAACGCCTTCCCTTAGGTAAGGTGGGCTAACAGGTCCTTCATGAGGGGGAGTGGGTACAGTTTCCACACATACACCATTAATTCCTCTAAAATCTACACGTAGCCTCATCAACCCATCCTTTTTTTCTTTGAATAGGACCAGGTCGGCTACCCTTGATTTTGCAGGCTGTATGAATCCCCTCGCTAGTTTGGTGTCGATGTACTCTCTCAGCTCTTTCATTTCTTTTGGGGTCATGAAGTACATTTTCGGCTTGGGTAGCTTTGCCCCAGGCACAAATTCCATGGTGTAGGCGGTGGGGTGGTAAGATATTACATTCTTCTTTGCTGAAGGCTCCTGCTAGGTCCTGGTATTCCTTTGGGATTTGGGGTGTCCCTGGGGTTTGCTCCGACATGACTTTGGCTTTTTTGTCTTGTTTCGTGACGTTCAACCATTGGTCTGGTTTCCCTGTGGCTATGTCTGAAGGAGGGAGGGAGCCCAGAGGTGGTATTCAGCAGGTTCTGACCAGTTCTGGAGAACCGATAGCAGAAATTTTGAGTAGTTTGGAGAACCGGCAAATGCCATCTCTGACTGGCCCTGCCCCCATCTATTCTCCGCCTCCCGAGTCCCAGCTGATTGGCTGGGTCTTCTTTTGTTGCCCTGCACAGGAGAACAGAGCTGGAAAGCAGGTTAGTGGGGTGGAGAGGGAATGGAGATTTTGCAGTATCTTTCCCCTGCCACGCCCACCAAGCCATGCCTACAGAACCGGAAGTAAAAAAAATTGAATCCCACCACTGAGGGGGCCAACTCCCAGTCTCAGTTTTCTGTTTCCCTATTCCCACCAGATGGTGGGGCCCCATTTGTCTAGCCATGCCAGTTCTAGAATCACCACTTCTGTCAGTTTTGGCACCACTATGAAGTGGATAAGTTCCCAGTGTCAGCGCATCTCTAGCCTGACAGGTTCAGTGAGCAGTGTGGCAGGGGCTCCCCCTATCAGTGATCTATCGACCTGTTCGAATCATATGGGCTGGGTCAGGATCACTCTGGTCCACTTGACCCAGCATGCTTGCTCCAGACTTTCCACGCTCAACCTGTCAAACCTCTCTGGCAGGCCTTCCAGGGTTTGGCTATGGACCGCTGTCTGATATCTCCAGTCCCCGGACTCATCCAGCTCCAGAGGTCCCTTCACCCTCCATTGGTGGACAGTGGTCATTGACTACTGTGTCAAGGCCACCCGCAGGTCACACCAAACCCTGGACTGAACTTCTTCAGCCTGGTAGAGGTCCCCAGTGCGTCGGCCATTCAGCATGGACTTTTGGTCAGGCCACCCTCTGGAAAGTTATTTCATCTACCACTTCTGCCACCCGCTGGCTCTCAGTAGGGGTCTGCACAGCCCCCAGGGAGGCAGCAGCAGCACCCGCAATTTCCTCTTCATTTCTCCATCTTCACGATCTTCCCTGAGTTTGCTGCTCCTGTGAAGGTCGGGCGAGCAGCCAGGGCTCAGGACCCTGGACAGTGGCTCCAATTGTATCAGAGGATTAAGAATTGGGAGAGTTGGCTTGATGTTAAGGTTCCAAGTAATGCACCCACAGAAAACAGAACTCTGAGGTAGGCAGGTTACTCAAAGAACACATTATTGGATACTTCATATTGGCACAACTGGTGAAAGCTGACTTTGAAAGTTCCCATGGCTTTCACCTAATTAAAAGTAAAAGTTTTCCCCTCCCCCCCCCCGAGTCACTTATCATTCTGTCCAATCCAGGTGCTGGCCAGTTGCTTGGTTTCTGGCTTCTCTGGCCAACCACCTGTAAGAATGTCCTTGGTTCCCACAGGAACACTTTATTGTTTTGGCTACAAAACCCCATCTAACTATTTCCCCCCTCCGACTGTTGTGTGACAACCCTGAAGCCTCCAAGAAGGCCTCAGTCCAGTTTACTTCAGGATTGACACTCTAGTCTCAGTGACCGACCCAGATTGGATCCTGCAACATTATCCTGGAACACGTATATTCTCCTTCATTTGTGAAGGAAAAGTGTGCTGTCAGTTGGATATTGGGGTAAATAAACAGACTGAATGTAGCTGGATTTTTTTATTATTATTACCTTTATTGTCAGAGCCTCCCTTTGTGCATCCCTTCATGCATTCTGTCTGCCCACACTCTGCTTGACAAATGTTTGTCAGGGCACCAAAAGGAGCAAATTCTGGTAGCAATCTTGGCTTTGCTTGGTCCAGTCCCACAAAAATGTGTGTTGCCTCCTGTTAGAGTTTGCAGTGGAAATTCAAGTCCAGAAAACACACAGATGACTGATTCAGCAGGAACATTAACTTCTTTATAAACCTAATAATATGAAGTAAAGTTTACAATACCATTTGTAGATTCTTTCAACGTAACATAAGCAAAAACACAAGCAGCAGCTCAGTGGGCTCAGAACAGAACTCTAGTTTCAGTTTCAATTCTCAGCAAAGCACACAGAGCCAAACCACACCCAGGCTGTCAGATCCCATTGGCTGCTCTGTTGCCATGCTTACTCACTTGTTGACTTTGTTAACCATGTCTCTGCCAGTTAATGAATATACTCTGACACCTCCCCCCTCACTTAAGTGTCATGACCCAGAGTTTGAGAACTCTTTGAACTTCCCACACTTCTCATCATGAACACAAAGTGTTCCTCTTTCTTCCTTGGGTCACTTCCTAAAACCTGGGTGGGCTGGCCTGTTTGGGAAGGCTCTTTCCTAATGTCTATGGAGATTCTCAGTCATCCAGGTCATGGTTGTCCTAAAGGTGCTTTTTCAAGAGGCAACTGGACTTTCTGGTTTTTCTTTGAAGACGTTTCTCTTCTGAAGAGGTGAAGAAGCTTCCTAGATGAGACATAAAATGTCTTCAAAGAAAAACCAGAAAGTCCAGTTGCCTCTTGAAAAAGTACTTTTGGGACTTGCTCCTAATGTTGTGGATGAGAATTCAGGCCATTGCAGGAAGAGGGAGGGAATGGACCCTGACCACCTCAGGATCCAGACTTCAGATGACCATCAGTTGAGGAAGGTTGGTGTTAGGGATAATATTGTTTACCCTAACTGGTTTCGGTAAAATAATAAATATGTTATCATGGTTTGTTAGTTAAAGTGTCTGTAACTTTAACTGTAAGAATGTAATTAAGGGAGTGGTTGTAAAAGCACCATAAAAGAAGCAAGGCATGGCAGCTTGCTCTCTCTGGCTTGATGATCCCTAATTACTGCATGGATTGATGACTGCGTTTTTCCCCTACTGGAACGGGAGAGAGAAAGGACTGTTGATTTATCAATGGTGAGAGGACTGATTTATTGTAAGTGAACTGACATTGGATATTCTACACGGACTTTGCTAATTGAATATCCTTGAATGGACTGACTAAAACGATACATGACTAATGGACTGTTATTTTGACTATGCTATAAAACTCTAAGTGGAATAAACTATATTTTTGATAACACAAGCGTATCTGTTATTTTTACTGTATGTTAACTAACATACAAACTTATCTCACACATTTATCTGTATGCCTAACTGACTAACGCTGCACATTCTGTTTAGCTTGTCTCCTTAACCCTGGTTGGGGAACCCAGGCTTAACAGTTGGAAGCCAAATATTGTTCCACACATCATGTCTGTGTCTTTATGCAGGAGAGAACTCACAGAAATCTTGTTAATTCCCTGATTTGCTCCTAGTCTTATTTCTGTCTTTTCTGCTCTTGTTCTCCCTTCTCATCCCCATCCCACAGGCAATACCTGCCTCGGAATCCCTGTCCGACTCCTCCATATCACCACCAGATGCCTCCTCCACACTCCGACACGGTGGAATTCTACCAGCGCCTCTCCACAGAGACTCTTTTCTTCATCTTCTACTACCTGGAGGTAACAGACAAGTCCCTCCCTCTATCCCCACTGGGTCATGCCTGAGGACTACTGTTATGACACGTACAGAATAACCCTTGAGTAACAAGGATATGCACCTGGAAACATTTATGAGAGTAGTTATGAATAATTATTCAGCCACACACAGCCATATACTGAATTGAGTTAAAGTTTACTGTAAGAAATCGCACAGTCCAGTAAACGGTCCAGGTCATATATGTTTTACAGTCCAAAAAATTTCCGATTACAAGTTCTTCTTACCGGTTGCCTTTGTCATTTCCAGAAAACAAAAATATCAAAGCATAAGCACAGCATAAACCTTAGATAACAACAGAATGTCAGAAATACAGAATGTCAGAGATTCAGAATGTCAGAGAGAACAAGCCATGGTCTCTAGCTCCCTCTTATGGCAATCTGCAATACAATCAACCAGTCGGAACACAGTACAAATCAATGCAGTGATTTTGTCTTAAAGCTACAAAACATACATTGTTGGTTTATATATTGCCAACCCAATTAATTGGTGGACAGATTCCTAACATTCTCCCCTTTGGGTAGGTCAATATATAATACATTATATCTTTTAACCATAATTCTCACAACACTATGCTTAATTGCACCTTGAGCTTGAGCTTTCGTGAAACGATCTGCAATATTATTGTTCAGTCATGCAGTATTCTAACTGAATTATTTTATTTTGAACACACTGTCTAATGTTCAGATATCTCAAATCAGTATGTTTAGACCTTGTTTTAAGAGCTAAATTAGTAGCCATACTAATTGCAGATTGATTGTCTTCATAAACAATAAACGGATCACCGACAGTAATTCCAATATCCTTCAACAATTGTTTATAATATACCAATTCTGTACACGTTAAAGATAAACATGAGAATTCCGCTTCCATAGTGGATAAACTAATATGTTGTTGCCTAATAGACTTCCATTCTATTAAAGCATTACCCAACATTACCACTATACCTGATGTTGACTTACGAGTCATTATATCGGTAGTAAAATTTGCATCAGCATATGCAGTTAACACTAATTCATTACTTGGTTCTAAATATAATGAATAATGGATTGTTTGTTTTAAATACCTAATTATTCGCTAAGTTGCTTGCCAATGCCTTTCATTTGGTTCAGCGTTATACCTAGCCAATTGGTTTACACTGTAAGATATACCTGGTCCAGACCAATTTCTCAGATATGATAGACTACCGATTAAAGATTGATATATTGCCTTATCAAACATAGGACTTTTGATATCACTGTGTAAATTCCTTATTCAGATTTCCTTAGCAGATTTACAATGCTCCATGTTATAGCGTTTTAATAATTGGCTAATCTTCTTGGCTTGCAAAATTTTAAAACCTTTATTCGTTTTCACTATATCAAGACCCAAATAATACTTAATCTCCCCTAAATTCCTAATCCTGAACTTTTTCTGTAATCTATAAACAATATCATTTGCTTCTTGTTCAGTTTTAGTTATAATTGCTATGTCATCCGTAAGTAACAGTAATAGAGAAATTAAACCATCTTTTTCTCTTCGGAACAAACAAGGATCAGCTATACTAGCTTCAAAACCTATTGAAACTAATTCCTTTACAATACATTTATTCCATTCATAACCGGATTGCTTTAGACCATAAAGACTTTTCTTTAATTTCCAATAATCAGTTTTTCCATCATCCTTTAAACCTAATGGCTTTTTCATATAGATGGTATGTTGTAAAGGTGCATGTAGATATACAGTTTCAACTTCTGCATGGTTTATTTTACATTTATTCTTAGTTGCCCAAACTAATGCTGCTCTCAATGTATTTGCTCTCAGACCAGGTGCAAACACTTCATCATCGTCCTTATCTGACTGAGCAAATCCTTGAGCAACTAATCTTGCTTTATGGGTAATAGTCCCATCCACACCAGTCTTTATCTTATACACCCATTTGCAACCTATTGCACGCTCACCTGGTGGTAACTTTACATCCTTATACACCTCTAAATCCTTTAATGATTAACAACCCAACAGGACAGACACAGACTTCAGAGGATAATTAGGACTGCAGAAAAAACAATTACTACCCACCTGCCTTCAATTGAGGACCTGTATATTGCACGAGTCAAAAAGAGGGCTGTGAAAATACTTACAGACCCCTCATATCCCGGACATAAACTGTTTCAACTCCTTCCCTCAAAATGACTTTGTAGAGCACTGCACACCAGAACAACTGGACACAAGAACAGTTTTTTCCCCGAAAGTCATCACTCTGCTAAACAAATAATTCCCTCAACACTGTTCAACTATTTACAAAGTGTACACTACTATTACTGTTAATCTTCTCACCACTCCTTCTCACCCCTCCCCTCCCACTTGACTGTTTCCTAGTATGATTTGATTGTACCCTATGACTATCATTAAGTGTTGTACGTTATGATTCTTGATTCTTAATGAATGTACCTTTTCTTTATGTATACTGAGAGTATTTACACCAAGACAAATTCCTTGTGTGTCCAATCACACTTGGCCAATAAAGTATTCCATTAACTCCCTATTCACAGCTTTCTGCCAAGCTACCTGATCCTTTGTAGGATACAGTTTTATTTCATTGAAGTTAGAAGGTTCTGGATTAACCTGACATACAATGCTTGCTTGAAATCTGTCAGATGGACGTCTCTCCCTAGTTGACCTCCTAGGCAACTAAGTACATGTTGTTGGCATGTCCTCTTCCTTTACCTCCCCTGTCAAATCCTCATCTTCTACAGTCATAGAGGGTTCTTCTATTGAGGATTCCTTCATTGAGGATTCCTCCACTATCTTATCATCAATTTTATTATCATTCGGATTATCGGTAAACAATGGAGTCTCAACAACAACACTATCCTGTACCTTATTATATTCCTGTTCAAGCTTTCTCCAGCCAACATGCTCCAGAAATTTAGCACTTGCACTGCAATATACATTAGTAGTACCTGGCTCCCAAAATCTAAATGATCTATGATTAGCTTCATAACCTACAAAATATAATTGTCTCACTCTATGTTGTCCCTTTCGCCTTACTTGTGTGGGAATATGAACCCATGCTGGGGTTCCAAATGTATGTCAATAACTGAGATCTGACTTTTTTCCATTCCAACGAGTAAATGGTAATTCACCAGTCGTTGAATTCACTACGTTATTCAAAACATGGTTAGCACACATTATTGCTTCACCCCAAAGTTTCTCTGATAAACCAGAATCTGAAATCATAGTCCTAGCCAAAGCCTGTAATGTTTATCCTCTACGTTCAATATATGCGTTATGTTGTGGTCTATAAGGAGCAGAACGCTTACAATGCCAGCTTTCTGTAACATGGCTTCAAATTTTCTATTGGTAAATTCAGTACCATTTTCTGTTACTAAGCTAATAACTTTCTGTTTCTTTTTCCTTTCAGCAAATTTTCGCCAGTTTACAAAATGCTGGTATGTTTCTGTCTTCGTTTTCATTAAATAACAGAAACCATATCTGGAAAAATGATCAATTACACTTAATATGTAACAGGCTCCACCTAAACTAGGTTTCTTAGGTCTAATAATATCAGCAAAAACAACCTCTAATGGTTCACTGGTTTTGAATCCATTTACCCTATTTGCAGGAGTTACCTTGCTTTTTTCTTGATTGCAAACATTGCAATTTAAATATTTTGTACAACATTTTAATTTTATACCATTAGATAACTCAACAGTTTTCTTTAGCATTTTGAAAATTATATGTTCCATACGTCTGTGGAGCAGATGAATACATTTATCATGAGGCTTTTTATTCTCATAAACTGAGTTAGCATTAATTAATGGATTATCATGTATAATAAAGAAACCATTATCCAATCTTGCAGTAACACTTTTACCCTGTTTTTCAATTAAACATTTATCTCCCTGAAAAGTTACAACAAATCCTGCTTTTACCATTGCTCTTACAGATAGCAAGTTAAATATCAGTCTAGGTTTATATAGCATCAGTAAACGTTCATTAATACATGAACAATATGCAGTACCTTCTCCAGATGCTCTCAATTTCCACCCATTAGCTAATGATACATGCTGTTTACTCTTTGTCATGTTAACAAACCTCTCTTTACTTTTAGTTATACACTGCGATGCTCCACTGTCATCTACCCATATATCATGGTTTACAGTTGTAGTTGTACTTGATATGGCTAAACTAACATCTTTATAAGCTCTCTTTATTTTAATAGCATTCCGTTTCTTCCCCTTTTTACAGTATCTGACTATATGACCTTTAGCCCCACAAGAAAAACATTTCCTAACAATATAGGCAGTTGACAGTTTTTCTTCTTGTGGTTGTCTTTCTCTCAGTTGATTTCTGTCTTGCCTTCTTCTTGACTCTTCTAACAGTCTTCCAGTTATGCCAGTCAATGTAAGTTCATCTCTGTTTAAAACTTCCAGTGAATACACATAATCATCATAAGTTTCATCCAAAGAAGAAAGAATGATGTAAACTTGATGCAACTATGAGAAAATCAGCTCCTTTTCTTGTAACTCTTGTAAAGTCCTTTTCATAAACTCCAAATGAGCTAACATATCGCCACCTTTTATAAGACGGGCTCTAAACAGTTTACGTGTAAGGTGTATGTGTGCACCCACACTATCTCGAACATAAATCCTCTTCAAAATGTCCCAACACCTAGTAGCAGATTCTTCACCACGAATATGGACTAAGTGCTGATCACTCAGTGTCAGTCCAATTATACTAAGAGCCTTTTCATTATCCCGGTTAAAGTCAGCTATTTTCTTTTTATCTTCATCATTCAACCGGTCCCAAGCTGTTACATCCGGTGGACTATTAACTACAGTCCATAATCCGTCTTTGCGCAGAAGTAGGCTGCACTTCATAGACCAGGAAACATAGTTTGTTCCATCCAACCGGATTATCTGGGATTTACTGGTTGACTGTTCTTGTGCCATTTGTAGTTTAACAATAAACTGTAATCAGCTGGCTGAATATGAAACTGTATATTCACACTGATTCTCAATATCTCTCTGGGCCCATAACCATTGTTATGATATGTATAGAATAACCCTTGAGTAACAAGGATATGCACTTGGAAACGTTGATGAGAGTAGTTATGAATAATTATTCAGCCACATACAGCCATACACTGAATTGAGTTAAAGTTTACTTTAAGAAATAGCACAGTCCAATAAATGGTCCAGGTCATATATGTTTTACAGTCCAAAGAATATCCAGTTACAAGTTCTTCTTACCGGTTGCCTTTGTCATTTCCAGTAAACAAAAATATCAAAGTATAAGCACAGCATAAACCTTAGATAGCAACAGAATGTCAGAGATGCAGAATGTCAGAGAGACAGCATGTCAGAGAGACAGCATGTCAGAGAGAACATGCCATGATCTCTAGCTCCCACTTATGGCAATCTGCAATTCAATCAACCAATCGGAACACAGTAGAAATCAACACAGTGATTTTGTCTTAAAGCTACAAAACATACATTGTTGGTTTATATATTGCCAACCCAACTAATTGGTGGACAGATTCCTAACAACTACCTTGCGCGTGGGATGATCAGCATCTCTCCCCTTGACCTGGAAGCCCCACAGCTCTGATCTGTTTTTCCTCTCTCACTTCACAGGGTACAAAGGCACAATACCTGGCAGCAAAGGCACTGAAGAAGCAATCATGGCGCTTCCATACAAAGTACATGATGTGGTTTCAGCGGCACGAAGAACCTAAGACCATCACTGATGAGTTTGAGCAGGTGAGGGTATAGGTAACAGAAGACAGGCCCTTCCATGCAATTTTACCTGTATTTACCTGATGGTCTGTTCCTCATAGGAAGAATGCAACCGAGCATGTACGTGTCCATTTTGAGCAGAGTGCTTCACATAACATGGCATTTTGTGAGGGGAAACAGGCTTGTTCCAAGGACTTTGAACATTTTTGAAGTCAAGTCACAGTCAAGTCATTTTGTTGTTGTTCAATGCTTAGTAAATTGTATGTGCAGGTAGTAGCTCGACTTGAGCCCAGAAATATGGCTGTAAGTCATGCCAGTCATTAAGCAGATCACCCTGTGATGACACCTGACTTTACAGTCTTTTTTTGCAGTGGTTGTTAAACGAACACTGCAGTCATTAGATGAATCCATTGTCCACAGTGGGTGATTGAATCATAGTTACCTGATTGCAGGATACGTCAAGCAGTCATAAATATGGGAGGTTGCTGAATGCTCAAAAGGCAATCGTGGCCAGGGGAGGGGAGGGTGGGGGTGTGGCCATCAGAAATTTGAATCTGAGTTGTATGCCTGGGGAGGTAAATTTGAATATTCACTAAGCAACCAGTTGTAAGTGAAAGACGATCTGTAAAAACAGTGAAAAAGAAAACAAAACCCAGCTGTATTCAGATTAGCATCAGCCATGACCTTGTATTCATTGCAGCAATGCAGGGTTTAGCTACCATACAGGTCATAAGGGGCACTCTTTTTTATCTGAAATAGAGGTTCAAACAATAATTATCCATTCTTCCTTGGTATTAACACAGCAAGTATAGGCCATAACTATTCCAAACATCCCTTATGGAGAACGAGGCACTGTTTAAGGTCATGATCACCTTTTCTGCACTTGAAATAGTAGTTGTGCCTTCATCGGGGTTAAAAATGTAATGTTTCTTGTAACTTTCATGGGCAAAATAGAGAACATGGCAGGGCATTAGAGGAAGACAGAAGAAGAGTTAATCAAATCAGGTTCCCATTTGGAAAAACCTGGTGCCTTCTGCAGATACTTTTTAGTTAATTAACTATTCTTCAGTAAGAATTAGAAGTTGCTTTTCTATAATATAATAAGCCTAGGCCCTAGGCTATACAAGTTCCACTGTGGCTCCATGTATACATTTATGAATGAGGTGGTCCCACTTTTCTCTCTGCTGCAGTCACCTGCATGGATGAATGTTTGTAAATGCAGTAAATTACTCATACCTGCTTCTCATTTCTTAAAGAAGACAAGATGGAGGTCCTTTTGAGGCTGATGTCGTCCATCACCCAAAAAAGTGACTGTGCCATTTTCCCATCACCCAAAACAGAAACTGGATGCTTTTGATTCTTCCATACCTCATATGTCTGGTGTACTACTGTTCCCCTCACACAAAGGGAAGGCATGAAGGAACTGCTTCCTCCTAAATTGCCAAAGTTGTAATCTTGTAACATTCTGTGAGGCTCTTACAAGAGAAGGAACCAGGCCCACTTAAAGCCACAGGACTGCTTTCACGTGGGAGGGCAGGTATCATCTTGGCAATAGAGTCCAGGATTCCTTTAGTACAAATAAATGCATTCAGTCAGGCAAGAGGTAATGAACTGTGTTGTATTTTCCTGTTTCTGCTCAGGGCACTTACATCTACTTTGACTACGAGAAATGGGGCCAGCGCAAAAAGGAGGGTTTCACCTTTGAATACCGCTACCTGGAAGACCGGGACCTGCAGTGATGCCCTGGGGCCAGCAGGGGATGCCAAGTTTTCCTTCCAGAGACAGCTGTGGTGGTGTGCTGGGGGCCGCGGCAAAGGAAGACCCACCTACCCCTCACCTCTGTTCATCTTCCTCCCCAGATCACAACTGGGGTGGGAGGGGGCAAGCCGCACGTTTTTTAAAAAATGCATGCAAGTTTTAAAAATGACTGCAGGACAGAGGAGGAGGGGCAGCAGCAGTGGCAGGGTCCTCCTCTGCCTTTTCTTTGCTCTGTTCTGCCTGTGAAGAGGTCAGAAATGGGGAAATGCCCTTCTTGCGCACCAGGTTTGGGTGCCAGAATGGAGATTTAAAGGAAAAAAAATGAGAATCCCACCAAAAGAGTGACTTCCCCCGTTCTCCATTTTGTGTGTGTGTTCTAAATAAGAACATTTCAGTCCCGTAATTATTTTAGCAAACACAAACACCCCACTTGCCCTTTTGCCAGCCCTCTCCAAACTTTTTTTGGTGCAAACTCTGTCCCCCATTTGGCTAGTTGCCCAAGTATGATCTTGACCATAGTGGGTCCCATGAACCTTTAAAGTGACCATTCTCTGACCCCCTCGTCCACTTGCCACTGCTGGAAATGGCAAATTGGCAAAAATAATAGGATTGCAAATTTGGATGCATCAGCCTCAAGTTACAAAGGCTCCCTGTGACCACGGAAATTCTTGTGGATTGGCTCCTGTCAGTTTTTGGCCGCCATAATTTTTGACCTGCGTTTTTTGCAAGTTGTAAGGATAACCCCTTAAAGGCCATCTGCCGTCATCATGCCCTTAGTCATCCTCATTTGGAAGAGACTCTTTCCTGACTGGAACAATGACTTTTGGGATTTTACCTTCTCCCCCCTCCCCAACACTGCTTCTCCTTTCCAACCTTCCAAAATATTGCCACCGTAAATTTAATAAGCGCTTGTATCTAATCTGCTGCTCCTCCCACAGGAAGACACCCCCCTCCCCAATAAGACTTGCAATTTATTCCTAATTGAAAAGGAGACATTTGGGAAAACTTTTTTGGGGGGGGGGGGCGGAGGTGGGACTGATCTCTCTTCTCATCCAGCCCCCTGAACTGGAGCATCCTGCCCATGCCTCTGTTAAGATATTTTTTCGTAAGCCTATTTTCATTTTGGAAAATATTTATGAATAAATAGTTTTATATGAGTGTTCTTCTGTTGTACAGGGGAGGGGGATGAAACCCATCAAACCTTGGGGGTGGGAGAAAGGACTCCTTAATCTTTTGGGATATAATACCTGTGAGTCAGAATGACGCATAATATATTCAAGCCCTGACTGAAGGCTCCCTGGAATATGCAGGTAGTCCTTGATTTAACAACCAAAATTGACCCCAAAATTTCTGTTGCTAAGTGAGACAGATGTTAGGTGAATTTTGCCCCATTTTACACCCTTTCTTGTTAAGTGAATCACAGTTGTTCACTTAGTAACATGATTGTTAAGTGGCTCCCCCATTGACTTTGCTTGTCAAAAAAGTGATCACGTGACCCTGGGACACTGCAACCATCATAAATATAAATCAGTTGCCAAATGTTTGGATTTTGATCACGTGATCATGGGAATGCTGCAATGGTCATATGTGTGAAAAATGGTCATAAGTCATTTTTTTCAGTGCAGTTGTAACTTTGAACGGTCACTAAATGAACTGTCATAAGGATTACCTGTATTGCCTCCAGTGCTATCCTTTTGAGCCCATTTAAGAAGAAGCCTAAAGCAAGACCATTTATTTTTATAAGTATGACTAGAAGTAAATTTCCTTGGCCTGCTTTGAGCAAGGCCATTCACTAGTTTTTGTGACAGTTTGTAATATTCCAAAATAGTATAGCTTATGGCTGACCAGGACAACATCAGAACGAGAATATATTATAAAGGGAAATGTTTATTTGGATAATGAAGAAGCAGCCGGATACCCAGCAACATTTGAAACAAATTGTGGCTGCTTATTTCACAACCAATCTCAGAGAATCCTGCAGTAATCTGGTCACAGTCAATCATGACTGTTTTACAATACATGGTGTGCTAAGTTTTAAGTCCTGAGTTGCAAACCAATCTCGCAATAGAATAAACCAAGCAATACTACATAATCGTTCAGGAAATATCCTTTTAAGATGTGCTTTTGCAGTTTCAAGTTACGGGCAATCTACCATCCTGTTTTTATATAACTTGGCTAATTAGCACATCAACCTTTCCTACATCACTTAGCCTGCATTACTGTGAAGTGCTCCAGTCTTTCACATCTAAAAAAATATAACATTACAACTACTGCCTCTGAATGTTACAAGGATAAACCTTCACAGTGGTCCAAAATCTTTCTCATGCTTATTTCTCTAATGGTGACAAAGATGAGCACTGAATTACAACAGCAGGAAAACTGGCAATACTAATTTTCTCAACTGTACCACATACAAAAAATGGAAGAATGACCACTCACCATCTACAGGATCTTCCACCATTCATTCTTGAGCAAGTCTTCTCAGTGTATCCCAGGTTTGATGCTTTTGACTAGTACCTTGGTCCATCTCTTAGGGCAGTAAACTAATGTTCTGAGACAGATGTACAGTTCTCCATACTGCATGAGATGGGTTTGCTGGTTGCTGCATTTACTATTAAATTCAGAATGATCGACATGGTGTCCTATAAAACATTTTTTATTTTCCTTCAGGAAGGTTATAAAGAATAAGGCAGGTAAGTTACTGGATCAGGAAATTGTATCCTTTATCAATCCAACTTTGTGTATTTATTTTTGTTTTCTGACAATTCAGAGCAAACTGCAAAAATAGATTTATTAATTGTTTGGCTGATTTTCCTGCTCAATATTGTGTTCCAGTGAATGATAATTATAATTGAGTAAAAGTTATCCTAGAAGCCATATGACAGGTCATTTTTGGCCTGATTTTGCAGGCTTATGGCCAGGAATTCTATGAAGCATTTTGCATTGAACATTTTCAGCTGAAGAAATTGGGGTTGAGTAACCAGATTTCCTGCTTTATACCTCTTTCACTGCACTCTGTCTTGCCAGCTGAGGGTTGAACTGTGAGTTGTAGCCATGTATTCCTATCTGGCTCCGAGAGTCCAGATAGATTGGGTAAGATCAAATCCTACTCTGGTGGACTGAGTTTGTGTCAAAACTGAGGCTGTGCCGTGGCCACGTCCCACTTTTTGACTCAGTCCAGCCAGGACAGGATGTGAGTTGCTGAGGCTCCACTTGAATCGCAAGTGGAGGCTTTTTCTAAAAGGAAAAAAAAAAAAAAATTAACTGCAGCAGAGGCTTTGGAGCAGTCTGCAGCCAAGGGGAGAGGCTTTTAGCCTCCAGGCTTGATCGCGCTCAGGGCAGCCACCCTAGTGTGCGAAGCCATGACCATGTGGAGTGACTCCAGGCGATCGGCCTGATAAGGGCTATCAGCTGTTGTGCGCGGTAGCATAGCAGAAGCATGGAGGAACAGCGCTGTTTCACTTTCATTTTCTATTTGATCGCCTTGGCTGCAAAGCACAAGCGTAGCAGCATGAAGCAGCGGCTAAAAGGGGCAATCGGCCCATAGGAGGCTTTGCAGCAGCGCAAAGCAGCCACTTGATCGGGCAATCGGCCCGATCCCAGCTGGGGGGCGCAGCTGCATGGCAGCAGTTGGCACCGAAGAGTGGCAAGGATGGGATCGACCCCAGCTGAGGGTGCAGATCAACCACGTTGCCAGGGCTGTGATTCCAGCTACAGAACTGAGGTGATTTTGTGGGCGCCAGTAGACCTGTACGCAGATCCATTATCACACTGTGGGGACCGGCAAGGCGTGGCTGCAGCCCAGCAATAGGCCTATCTAGGCTTACTTCGCCAGTTCAGAGGTAAGAGGATCTTTTTTATTCTCGATAGGGCCTTACTGGCAAGGGTTAGCAGTAAATGTGTTATTAACTGCTCATCCCCTCCCCCACCAGGATCCATCCTGTCCCTCTGGCTGTTTTTGTAATCCTAATCTAGTGGGATGGCGGATAAAGTTCAGGAAGGTGATCACAGTCCTTCTACTTCTAGAGGTAAATCTAGGGGCAGGCAGAAGAGAAAGGCCCCTGAACCCAAGAAACCTTCCAGGGCAGAACAGCAGGATGCCTTGAGAAGACAGAAGGCTCTAGAAAAGCAGATGGAGAAAAGCCAGCGTGCTGCTGGTGAGAGGAGCTGAAGATCACCACACCCAGAGGAGTCAGATTCTTCTGCTCAATCTCCACTTTTAGAAAGGAAGCCTGAGCCTTCTACATCGACTAGTGGACCTCACAAGCCTGGTCACCTGACAATTCATCTGCTATTGGTGATCCATTTCCTTCAGAGGGAATTAGAGATTACAAAGGCGATCCCCAAGCAGCCTGCCAGGAGGAACCCTTGGTTCCCCCTCTTAAGAGAGCCAGACCAGGAGCGGAGGCAACTTTTACGCCCACAGCTGCTGGCTTGCACAGTGCTGAAGAGGCTGAAACAGCATTACCTGCGTACATGGAGGCAATTATCTCTAGAGCCATAAGGCAAGAGATCATGGAAGCCCTCCAAGCAATGAGAAGGCCTCAATCAGTGGTGTCAGAAGACTCAGACCTAGAACAGTCCATTCATGATAGAAGCAGAGAATTCTTAAGGGACAGAGCTTCTCCTGACCCCTCCATATATAGCATTACATACAAAACACCAGGGGAAGATGAGGGAATCTGATTTCTTGGCAGACGAAGATATGGCCCTGGAGAGACCTTTCTTCGCTGGTCTCTTTGATTCTCAAAAGTTCAGGGCCTTATTGTTTAAGGCCAGAAAGATGGCCCATTTGGGGCTAGAAGCAGATGCTGGGGAAGTGGAAGGGGACATTGCTGCTCCTGCAGACCAATATTTTGATGAACCAACAGTTCGGCCTGAAATGGTTTCAGTTCCCAGATTGTTTTTGAATGTAATCAAGAAACAGCTGGAATCCCCAGGAACATCTGCCATGTTATCAGCCAACAAACACCGCTACTTTAACATGGGGCCTGAACTTACCAGCTCATAACAGGTGCCATCAGTGGATGGTCCGGTTGCAGCCTTGATTTCTTCCTCATCAAATCCCGCTGATCCAGAGGAGGCATTGAAGGCAGAGGACAAGAGGATTGAACAATCCCTCCAACATACCCACCTGGAGGCTGCCGGGGCAGTCAAGGCTGCTTCAGCTGCCTGATTCTTTATGAGGTCTTCCTTACGTTTGCTGCACCAATTGCAAGACAGGGTCCCCACCACAGATGTCCGAGTGCACCAAGACATCCATAAACTTGTGGCAGCAGCCGAATTTACTGCAGATGCCACTTTAAACAGTGCCAGATTTGCTTCAAAGGCCATTGCCACTTCTGTAGCAGCCTGCAGAATGGTCTGGCTTAAAAACTGGCAGGCCAATGAGCAGCGGAAGTGGAAGGTGGTATCTGCCCCGATCAAAGGGGATAAATTGTTTGAGGAGGTCCTCAAGCCCCATCTGGTGGAGACCAGAGATAAAAAGAAATACCTTCTCTGGCAAGGCGTTTCAGTTTCAGAGTGGTACCATACACCCGCAGGTCATCTTTCAGAGCTGAGGGCAGCACCAGGGCTCAAGGGCCTCAGAGGCAGTCCTTCAACCACCAGGAACGCCCCCAGGAAAGAGTGGACAGAGATAGGCCTCAATTTTCAGGCAAGCAGCCCTTTAGTGGGGGAGGAAGTCACTTTTTCCGGTGCTCCCGCTAAATGCAGCAGTACTCCCATTGGGGGTACGTTATCCAATTTTGTGGCCCAATGGGAGGCTACTACATAAGACGCTTGGGTCTTAGAGACCATTAGACTTGGCCTTTTCCTAGAATTTAGGTCACAACCCCCCAGATTTTATGTGCCTTGCCCTGTTTCCCAGGAGGCTTCCCGTAGGAAACTAATGGAACAGGCCATCCAACACAGACTGGATATTAGAGCCATCCAGTCAGTTCCAGATAATCAACAGGGTAAGAGATTCTACTCCCAGCTATTTGTTGTTCCCAAGGCTTCTGGGGGGTGGAGAGCCATTCTGGACTTAAAAAGGCTCAATAAATTTCTGTTGTATACAAGCGTTTCCGGATGCATTCGTTGCAGTCTATTTTGCAGAGCGTCAGGGAGGGTGACTTCCTCACCTCAATTGATTTAACAGGCTTATCTACACATCAGAATTTATCAGACACACAGGGAGTATTTACGCTTCAGCTACGAGGGGAGTCACTTCCGATATAGGGCTATGCCTTTTGGTTTATCCTCTGCACCCAGGGTGCAGACTAAGGTCTTGGCTGCCTTGGCAGCTCGCTTGAGAACCATCCCAGTAAGGGTGCAGTGTTACCTGGATGATATTTTAATCCAATCATCCTCACATGACTGGGCCTTCAAGGATCTCCAAGCGACAGTCTCCCTGTTACAAGACCGTGGCTTTTCTATTAACAACAGGAAAAGTCATTTCTCACCATCTACATGTTTATTGCATCTTGGAGCTAAGATGGACACAGTGTCTTGTAAGGTATTCCTCTCACAGGAATGCAAGGACAGTTTACAAAGCATGGTGGGGGAGGTCGTGAGACTGGACAAGTCTCCCTTGGCACTTCTCTCACAACTCTTAGGGAAGATGATTTCTTGCATCTCCATCGTGCCTTGGGCTAGACTACACTCCAGAAAGCTTCAGTGGTTTCTGTTGCCCCACCAAAAGGCAGGTAGAAGTCACTCATCTCTCAAGGTCTCAGTTCCTGGGTCTGTCAAGCAGTCCTTGTCATGGTGGTTTTCTCAGGCTTTGAATGCAGGTCAATTATTCAGAGAGCCGTCCTGAAAGGTAATCACTACCAATGCCAGTCTCTCTGGCTGGAGGGCGCATTTGCAGTCACAGTTGGCCCAGGGCCAGTGGTCTGTTTTGGAGAGGGATCTTGAGGTTATTCCCCGTTAGGAGATTGAGTGCACACAGGGAGACATAGTGAGAGTGATATTGAATAACGAACGACCAGTACACAGATACACTGTGTTAAGCCTGTGTTCCCCATAACCAGGTTTAAGGAGACAAGCTAAACAGAATGTGAAGCGTTAGTCAGATAGGCATACAGATAAATGTGTGAGATAAGTTTGTATGTTAGTTAACATACAGTAAAAATAACAGATATGCTTGTGTTATCAAAAATATAGTTTATTCCACTTAGAGTTTTATAGCATAGTCAAAATTACAGTCCATTAGTCATGTATCGTTTTCAGTCAGTCCATTCAAGGATATTCCATTAGCAAAGTCCATGTAGAATATCTAATGTCAGTTCACTTACAATAAATCAGTCCTCTCACAGTTGATAAATCAACAGTCCTTTCTCTCTCCCGTTCCAGAAGGGGAAAAACGCAGTCTTCAGTCTATGCAGTAATTAGGGATCATAAAGCCAGAGAGAGCAAGCTGACGTACCTTGCTTCTTTTATGGTGCTTTTACAACCACTCCCTTAATTACATTTTTACAGTTAAAGTTACAGACACTTTAACTAACAAACTATGATAACATATTTATTATTTTACCTAAACCAGTTAGGGTAAACAATGTTATCCCTAACACACTGAATTGTAAAATGTAGGTTTTACTTCCAGTAAACGGATAAGCAAAGTCCAACAAACAGTCCAAGTCATACACGGTTAAAGCAGTTTTTCAGTCCAGATAAAGTCCAGTATCATAAACAGTTCAGTAACAGACTTACAGCCATCCGAGAAGAATGACAATCAGCAACAGTCAATCAGGAACCAAAAACAGTGAACATCAAAACATCGAGCAACTAACAACAACAGAACAAACTAACCCAGGTTTCTGGCTCCATCTTATGGCCGTTTGAGGAACCACACCAAATTACAATTTTAACATTCCCTTAAAGAGACAGTATTAAACGTCTATCCTGGTTTCTATATTTCCAACCCAATTGTTAGGTGACTGTCAATTCCTAACATTCTCCCCTTTGGGTAGGACAATATATAACACCTTACATTTTTAGTCCATATTCTTCACAGCCAGCCTTATGCTTTACAGAGCCTTGGGCTTTTGTAAAATGATCTGCAATGATATTTTCTGACATGCAGTACTCCAGTTTAATCATTTTACTTTGCACGCATTGTCTCACATTAAGATATCTTAGATCTGTGTGTTTTGATCTTGTCTTTACAGCAAGATTGGAAGCCATCTGTATTGCTGATTGGTTGTCTTCATAAACAATAATAGAATCTGTTACATCAATCCCCATATCAATCAATAGTTGCTTATAACAAGCTAAATCTGTACATAATAGAGATAAACATGAGAGTTCAGCCTCCATTGTTGACAAACTTAGATGTTTCTGTCGAATAGACCTCCATCCAGTCAACACTTTTCCTAATAATACTTCAGTACCTGACGTAGATTTACGTGTATTCACGTCTGTAGCGAAACTTGCATCAGCATATGCAGTTAAACTTAGTTCATCCTTAGGCTCCAAATAATGCTGCCCTTAATGTAGTAGCCTTCAGACTAGGTGCAAACACCTCATCATAGTCATTTGCTGTCTGATTAAACCCTTGTGCTACTAACCTGGCTTTATGGGTAACAGTCCCATCCACACCTGTCTTTAGCTTATATATCCATTTACACTCTATGGCATGTTTACCTGGTGGTAACCTAACATTTTCATATACCTCCAGTTTTTTTTAATGATTCTAGTTCCTTATCCATTGCTTTCTGCCAAGCAGCCTGATCCTTAGCAGGATACAGTTTCAGTTCATTATAATTACTTGGAACTGTATTCACTTGGCATACAACACTTGCCTGATATCTATCAGGTGGTCGTGTTGCTCAGGTTGAACATCTTGGTAATACAGGGCTAAGTGGTGGACTTTCCTGTGCCACCTGCTTCTGTTCTTCTGCCTCTTCCTGTGCCTGTTCTACTACTTCCTCCTGTTCTTGTTCTTCCTCTTTAATGGCTATTTGTGGTTTACTTATGTTATCTTTAGGGGCTATTTGGGTGTCA